>CM039720.1:30693561-31205811 GCA_022539455.1 Dendrobium nobile
ATAGCTAAGTGTGCCCCCGGCACCAGAATAATAGCTGAGTAATTAATAGCTAAGTGTGCCCCCGGCACCAGAATAATAGCTGAGTAATTAATAGCTAAGTGTGCCCCCGGCACCAGAATAATAGCTGAGTAATTAATAGCTAAGTGTGCCCCCGGCACCAGAATAATAGCTGAGTAATTAATAGCTAAGTGTGCCCCCGGCACCAGAACAATAGCTGAGTAATTAATAGCTAAGTGTGCCCCCGGCACCAGAACAAATGTGCTTATAGCACCAGAACAGATCAGATGTGCTTCCAGCACCAGAATATATAAATAGTGCTTATAGCACCTAAACAGATTTTTCCTCGGATCCGGAACAGAACAAATATCAGATTTCAGATTGAGCTCATTTCAGATTTCCCGTTTCACTAACTGAATCTCATAGGATTCAGGCCCCTTATAACTCCCTTTTTATAGCTTATACACATAGCATTTCAATTCAGAAGAAATCCGGACAATTCAGAAATTACACAAAAATCGGGCAGCACAACGGCAGTATACGGAATTTACACAAAAATTCCTGCAAAGAAAATTTACCGAATTCGCACAGAATACAGATAATCACATTTCAGAACTTTTATTCTACTGCACAGATAAATTCCAATTTCGCAGAAAAATCCGGTCGACTAAAAACACAGTCGAATCAAAAATACCCGGACGAAAATCTTCAGAAAATAACCAAAATGTGCACACTCGGCACGTCAACAATATACAGAAAGTTACGCGGTAAAAACTGAGCCAATCAACAGATACGGACAAAAATCATTAACGAAAACGAAATCCGGACAGAATATACCGCCAAACACGACGGAACTGAAAATTGAGAAAGGTAGAATGTGCCTTACTTCGAGCACAGCAATTTCCTCAACAGTCACTTCGATCGAAAACGGCTCCGCGTCGTCCGAAAATCCACTTTTGCACAAAAGTCCACGACTTTCTCTCTCCTCGGCTGATATTTTCGTTTTTAATGATTTTCTCTCTCCTCAAAATGACTTGAAATCAGCTTTATAATACACAGATCGGCCCGGCCGATCGCAGCATCGTCCCGGGACGATCCGACCAAAAGGATCGGCCTGGTCTCCATTCAGGGCTATTGCATGGACGATATTTTCTACAGTGCCGATCGGCCTGGCCGATGTCTCCAATCGGCCTGGACGATGCATGCAGAAAATCACCTGGAGCAAAACTGGGCTAAAACTGGAGCTGAATTCCACTGATCGTCCCAGGACGATCCCAGATCGTCCTGGACGATACTGGAGCAGATCTTGATATTACAATCTCCCCAACTCAGAAAAATGTCGTCCTCGACATTATCCAGTCCAAACTCAGTCAAAACAAGTACGGGTACGACCGTCTCATATCAGACTCCTTCTCCCAAGTTGCTTCCCGTGCAGTCCGGTGCTTCCACTGGACTTTAACCATCGGAATCTCTTTATTCTTAACTTTCGGACGTCGTACGCCAAAATAAGCTCTGGCTCTTCCTTGTACGCCAGATTCTCCTGAATCTCCACCTCATCAGCTGACAACTTCTTCCCAGAGTCTGAAACCCACTTCCTCAGAGTGGATACGTGAAACACATTATGCACATCCGGCATAGAATCAGAAAGCAATAGGCGATAAGCAGATTTTCCAATTCTTTCCAAAATCTCAAATGGTCCAACATACCTTGGACTAAGCTTGCTTACCTGACCAAATCTGCTCACACCTTTCATCGGGCTGACTTTGACATACACAAAGTCACCGACCTGAAATTCAACAAATCTGTGCTTCTGATTGTAATACTTCTGCTGACGATCTTGAGCGGCTTTCAATCTTTCTCTTATCAAATTGATCTTCTGAGCAGTTTCATCAGCAAAAGTGGCCCCCAAAGCCTGTCTATCTCCGACCTCCGTCAGAGTCAAAGGAGTACGACACTTCCTGCCATACAGAGCCTCGTACGGTGCCATACCGATACTGGACTGAAAACTGTTGTTATAGGCAAACTCAATCAGCGGAATATGATCCTCCCAACTTCCGCTAAAGTCCAGAACACAAAGCCTCAACAGATCTTCCAGTACCTGAATCGTCCTCTCAGACTGTCCGTCGGTCTGAGGATGAAAGGCTGTACTGAAATGCAGTTTCGTACCCAAGCCTTGCTGAATGCCTTTCCAAAGTCTGGAAGTAAAGCGTCCATCTCGATCAGATACGATCACACGAGGCACACCGTGCAATCTGACTATTTCCTTCACATAAATCTGTGCCAAGCGATCAACTGAATCCGTCTGTCTGATCGGAAGAAAATGGGCTGACTTGGTCAATCGATCTACAACCACCCAAATGGCATCATGTCCTTGTCTAGATCGAGGAAAACCCATCGCAAAATCCATCGTTACCTCCTCCCATTTCCACTCAGGGATAGGCAACGACTGCAACAGTCCACCTGGTCGCTGATGCTCTGCATTCACCAACTGACAGGCTTCGCATCTCGACACAAACTCTGCCACATCCTTCTTCATCCCAGGCCACCAAAACAAAAGTTTCATATCAGCGTACATCTTACCACTGCCTGGATGAACAGTGTAGCCAGAAAGATGAGATTCGTACAGAATCTCCTGCCTCAAGTCTCCAAACACAGGTACCCACAACCTGTTCTTACAGAAAATAACACCAGAATCAGAAATTCGAAGTTCAGGAGTCTTACCAGATCCAATCTGAGCTATCAACTTCGAATAATCAGAATCTGACTTCTGGGCTTCTTGAATCCGTGCTTCCAAAGAAGACTGAATACTCATCTGAGCCAACTCCAAATCACTGGAGGAAACCACCTCCAACTGCAATCTCTCCAAATCACGAATCAGAAAGTCATCACAGGTAAGCTGAATACCTGAGAATCCAGAAGACTTCCTGCTCAGAGCGTCCGCTACCACATTCGCCTTCCCAGGCTGATACTGAATAGTCAAATCGTAGTCCTTGATCAACTCGAGCCACCTCCTCTGTCTCAGATTCAGATCCTTCTGAGTAAAAATGTACTTCAGGCTCTTATGATCAGTAAAGATCTCACATCTGACGCCATACAGGTAATGACGCCAAATCTTCAAAGCAAAAACAACTGCAGCTAACTCCAGATCATGCGTCGGGTAATTCTTCTCATGTGGTTTTAACTGTCTCGAAGCATAAGCAATTACCTGACCATGCTGCATCAGAACGCAACCCAATCCTTTCAGTGAAGCATCACTGAACACCTGGAAACCCTCCGTTCCTGACGGAAGTGCCAACACTGGAGCTGAAGTCAAACACTCCTTCAATCTCTGAAAACTAGCTTCACACTCCGGTGTCCAAACAAAAGGTACTGACTTCTGAGTCAGTCTCGTCAGAGGAGTCGAAATCTGTGAAAATCCTTTCACAAACTTCCTATAATACCCGGCCATGCCCAAGAAACTACGTACCTCAAATACCGTAGTCGGCCTTGGCCAATCAGCAACAGCCTGAATCTTCTGGGGATCTACAGAAATGCCTTCTCCGCTAACCACGTGCCCCAAAAATGAAATGCTCTTCAGCCAGAATTCACACTTGGAGAACTTGGCATACAGCTGATGCCTCCTCAAAGTCTCCAACACAATCCTCAAATGTCTGGCATGCTCATCCTCAGATGCAGAATATACCAGAATATCGTCAATGAAGACGATCACAAACTGATCCAAATACTCCCTGAATACTCGGTTCATCAGATCCATAAAAATCGCAGGCGCATTGGTTACCCCAAAAGGCATAACCAAAAACTCGTAGTGCCCGTACCGAGTACTGAAAGCAGTCTTCACCACATCAGTTTCCTTCACCTTCACCTGATAATATCCGGATCTCAAATCAATCTTCGAAAATACCGAAGATCCGGAAAGCTGATCAAACAAGTCGTCTATCCGAGGCAAAGGATACTTGTTCTTGATCGTGACCTTGTTCAAATCTCTGTAATCAATACACATACGGAGTGTACCGTCCTTCTTCTTCACAAACAGAACAGGTGCTCCCCAGGGCGAAACACTAGGACGTACAAAACCTCTGTCAACCAACTCCTGGAGCTGAACTTTCAACTCAGAAAGTTCTTTCGGTGCCATCCTGTACGGAGCTTTCGATATCGGAGCGGTACCCGAAAAACATCGATAGAGAACTCCACATCTCTATCCGGAGGTAAACCAACCAACTCCTCAGGAAAAACATCAGCAAACTCCCGTACCACAGGGATCTCAGAAACAGAACCAACCTCTAGGTTCAGATCCCGCACCGAAGCCAAAAATACCGGACATCCTTTCTTCCACATCCTGCTCACCTCCAACGCAGAAACCAGACTGGAGAGAACACCTCGTAATCCCTGAAATACAACTCTCTCTCCAGCCACAAGCAAACTCACTTGCTTCTTCAGACAGTCAATCTGAGCCTCATACTGACTCAGCCAATCCATGCCCAGAATCACATCATACGAAGAAATTGGCAATCGAATCAAACTCGATTTCCACTTCTTGCCAGAAATCTCGATCTCACACAAACAAAACTGTCGAGCAATCAATGGATTCCCAGCCGGTAAAATCACAGACAAAGAAACCGGTAAAACCATCGAATCCAAATGTAAAATCTCAAAACAATGCTCGGACAGAAAAGAATGACTCGCTCCAGAGTCAAACAAAACACGACAGGGCTGATCAGAAATGTAAACCGTACCTGTCACAACATCCGGAGCATCACGAGCCTCCTGCTGACTCAGACTGTAAACTCGTGGCTGAACTGGAACAGGAGCTGAAGCAACAGAACTACTCTGCTCCCTCTGAATCGTAGGTGGTCTCCGTGGTGCAGAACTAGAACCACCGCCTCTACCAGCAAATCCCTCAGGGCGAGGAGGAACAGTCCTCGGTCTTCCTGCTGCTGAACCAACAGGTCTGACAAAGCCCTCAGATCGCTGCTCATATCCCATCTGCGGACATTCTGCAATCCGATGTCCCAGCTGACCACATCTGAAACAAAGACCAGCTATCCTGTAGCACTGGCCATGGTGTCGCCGTCCACAACTCTGGCACACAGGTGCCGAACTGACAGATCCAGAACTAGTCGTACTGGTAGCAGTACCAGACGATCCTCCGCTCTTCCTGGAATCTCCAGATCCAGATCCAGGAACAAATCTCCTCTTCCCAGAGGAACCACTGCCAGATGTCTCTCCTCCAAACCTCTTCCTACTCGCAGTCCACCGCTGCTGAGTAGCCGTCAAGTCGTTCTCAATCAGACGAGCTCGCTCCACAAGCTCAGAGAAATCAGTAATCCGGAACGGTATCAGAGGCTGCCTCAAAGTGTCTCGTAAGCCTCTCAGAAATCTGTAGCACCTCTCAGCAGACGTGCTAACCAGCTGCGGAGCGTACCTGGCTAATGCAGTAAACTCAGCCTCGTACTGCATCACCGTCTTGCTCCCCTGAACAAGTCTCAGAAAACTCTCCTGCATCTGCTGTCGTGCAGAAGGGGGAACAAACCAGTCCCGAAATACTTCAGTGAACTCTTCCCAAGTGATCAAAGAGTTCAATCTGCCCTGAAATCTGGCTGCTTGCTGGCCATCCCACCAGTGCTCAGCCTCTCCGTCCAACAGAAAAACAGCTAACGGAACTTTCCTGTCTGCAGGACACTGCATCCCGTCAAAAGTCTTCTCCAATCTCCTCAGCCACTCCTCAGCAGCTCTGGGCTCAACAGCGCCCTCAAACCTCGGAGGCTTCAACCTCAAAAATAACTGCAGGTGTCGATCAATGTCCTCAGATCTAACAGTCGAAGCTCTGCTCTGAGTCTCGCTCATCATCTGAGCAACAAGTGAAGCAAACTGTGAAAGCGTATCAGCACCGACCACTGGGGCTGTACTCCCCACTGGTGCTGCCTGATCGTCACTCTGACCGTCTGTCATGTCTGGGTCTGGCTGATCCATACAGAAAAATCCAGAAAATCCAGAAAACTATCACAAAACAACACAAAATAACACAATAAAAAGCCAAACGACCCAAAACTACCTCCCAGACAGACTCACTGATCACTTCCTAGAGCTCTGTTTTACAATCCAACCTGTTTCCAAAACCAGTGCTCTGATACCAAAAAAGCTTGTCACGACCCGACCCAAGACGAGACGGATCCCGCCCGCGCCGGATCGCGACGGAGAATAGCTAACCAGGATCTGGCTTTGGATTAGGTTACTGAACTGATCTTCCAAATTCTTAACTCAACAGAAGCACACAGAACAACAGAGCTACTAAAAACATCAAATGCAGCGGAACAAAACATCTATCTTAATTCATTTCCTCAGAATAATCATCTACAGAACAGTACATGGCTTTCAACAGAAAGAAAGACAGAACAGGAAAGCCATGACTGTACAAAAATCAAAAGTACAAAAGTACCTAATCTGATCAGACTCTGAAACCTAGTCCTGAACTTCCTTGCCCTTCCCAGAACCTGAAAACCACCAGAAAGCAAGGGTGAGCTCAACAGCTCAGCAAAGCAACAAACCACCAATCTAAATCCTCAGAAACTCAAAACCAACACAGCAGACAAATCCGTACAGAAATCAGAACGGAATCGGACAGATATCAAATCAACAGAACTGTACGGAAACAGAAGTCGTATCAAATCAGAAACAGAACAGATCAGACATATCAGATCAACAGAATCAGGTTCGTACAGATCATATCAGAACAGAATAAACTCAGCATATATCAGATATCAGATATTTAATTAATAGCTAAGTGTGCCCCCGGCACCAGAATAATAGCTGAGTAATTAATAGCTAAGTGTGCCCCCGGCACCAGAACAATAGCTGAGTAATTAATAGCTAAGTGTGCCCCCGGCACCAGAATAATAGCTGAGTAATTAATAGCTAAGTGTGCCCCCGGCACCAGAATAATAGCTGAGTAATTAATAGCTAAGTGTGCCCCCGGCACCAGAATAATAGCTGAGTAATTAATAGCTAAGTGTGCCCCCGGCACCAGAATAATAGCTGAGTAATTAATAGCTAAGTGTGCCCCCGGCACCAGAACAATAGCTGAGTAATTAATAGCTAAGTGTGCCCCCGGCACCAGAACAAATGTGCTTATAGCACCAGAACAGATCAGATGTGCTTCCAGCACCAGAATATATAAATAGTGCTTATAGCACCTAAACAGATTTTTCCTCGGATCCGGAACAGAACAAATATCAGATTTCAGATTGAGCTCATTTCAGATTTCCCGTTTCACTAACTGAATCTCATAGGATTCAGGCCCCTTATAACTCCCTTTTTATAGCTTATACACATAGCATTTCAATTCAGAAGAAATCCGGACAATTCAGAAATTACACAAAAATCGGGCAGCACAACGGCAGTATACGGAATTTACACAAAAATTCCTGCAAAGAAAATTTACCGAATTCGCACAGAATACAGATAATCACATTTCAGAACTTTTATTCTACTGCACAGATAAATTCCAATTTCGCAGAAAAATCCGGTCGACTAAAAACACAGTCGAATCAAAAATACCCGGACGAAAATCTTCAAAAAATAACCAAAATGTGCACACTCGGCACGTCAACAATATACAGAAAGTTACGCGGTAAAAACTGAGCCAATCAACAGATACGGACAAAAATCATTAACGAAAACGAAATCCGGACAGAATATACCGCCAAATACGACGGAACTGAAAATTGAGAAAGGTAGAATGTGCCTTACTTCGAGCACAGCAATTTCCTCAACAGTCACTTCGATCGAAAACGGCTCCGCGTCGTCCGAAAATCCACTTTTGCACAAAAGTCCACGACTTTCTCTCTCCTCGGCTGATATTTTCGTTTTTAATGATTTTCTCTCTCCTCAAAATGACTTGAAATCAGCTTTATAATACACAGATCGGCCCGGCCGATCGCAGCATCGTCCCGGGACGATCCGACCAAAAGGATCGGCCTGGTCTCCATTCAGGGCTATTGCATGGACGATATTTTCTACAGTGCCGATCGGCCTGGCCGATGTCTCCAATCGGCCTGGACGATGCATGCAGAAAATCACCTGGAGCAAAACTGGGCTAAAACTGGAGCTGAATTCCACTGATCGTCCCAGGACGATCCCAGATCGTCCTGGACGATACTGGAGCAGATCTTGATATTACAGTAGGCCTTACACTGCCTTGAATAGGTGGCATTCTTAATGAAGTACTAGTGTCCTTCTTTGTGTAGAAGATTAATTTTCCAACCTTCTATCTTTTTTCTTCCATATTCATTCTCACTTTAGCGGCTTTTCATTACTTTTGATAGATGACATCCCCTATCAAAATTCAATGCCGCCTCCTTAGTGCAGAAGTTCACATGAATGACCATACTTCCCTCAAAATCTCTTAACTAAAGGAGATCAACATCCTGCTGCCCAAAATAAATATATGAAGAAATCCCATATGGTGGCAAAGCTGATGATATAGTTTCCACGATTACTAGTGATTTTTATCATCTTCATAAATAAGTTTCACTTCCCTAATGATCATATGAATAAGGTACCTGAAAAGTATAATTGGGCATGTTCTCCTCCTACAGGATATTTGATTGTCTTTACGTTCAATTTAAGAGCGGGGCTCCAATTTTCATCACTTTCAAAGTTGATTGATATTTCATTGATATATGGAGTGGGTTTATTCTGGTACTTATACAGGTTATGTCAATTGCATTGGGATTGATTATCTTTTTTAGAGATCATGGAGCAGTGTTGACTCCAAAGTGCTCCTCTCAGAGATCAATTCACTTGTGATACGTAATATCATATCATATTTAGATCAAAATGGATAGATATTCGTAACCAATATTCATCAAAGAGTTGGGTGAGTGGGATTTTTCATGCAAAATGACTTAAATATTTTGGAAAAATAGAGAAAATTGAAGGATTTACCCATAACCCTTCATATTGGAGCAGAAGATATCCTGAAGATGCTTAATATCTGATATATTGACACTGTTCACTATGAGGTACACTATCTAGGCAAGTATGTAGAGGAAGAATACTTATTCAAAGCTAGATTATCTACTCAAGCGAGGAAGTTTCATGCAATTATATATAAGAAGTCATCCAAAGTTTAGGAAGTATCTGCCCACACTTCAAAGGTTCCCCCTAAACAACTAGTAAATGATGTTGATCCACATACCTCATCTAAGAAGAATAAAGTGGATGAGATTTTAGCAGGTGCTGGCAAATGCCACAATTCTTCTCAAGCAAGTTACACATTCCAAAAGATTTTTAAAACTTTAGTTTGATGGATGTCGATAAAAAAAACCTTGTGAGCATCGACTTTTTTTTTCCTCCTTTTTTGCATATTTATAAGGATATATCCCTTACAAATATTATTTTATTATTTTAGTTGTTGCAGAGCATGGATCTATAAATTGAGCTAACTTAGACCTTGAATGATTGGAATGATGAATTTGTGAAGGTCAAATACCTTCAAGGTGAGCATAAGTGAAAATATAATAGCAAGATCAAGGAGATGAAAGCAGTGGAAGAACAGCTAGTTGAATGCAAAGCTAAAGTTGCTACTATGACAACTTTTGCTTCTTTGCAGAACCAACAATCCATTGAACATATCTGGTGAAATCTATCTCTTATGTTTTTTCTATCATGCCAATAAAAATGAGTTTGCTTCAACTTTCCTCCATGTTTGACTAAATTCTCTAACTTTAGATTAATGAAGTATGTATCATATGAAGTACTAATAAGTAATCGTATCCCATAGACGATTAAAATGATATTTTCAATATTACAATATATTAATCTAATGCACATAGTGCTCTGATGTGATCTACAATTAGGTGTAATGTGGATCTCGATGAATGGATGTTGACCTTGTTTTAACCCAAACCCTAGGTCAGGGGGGTTGACTTGGTCAAATTGACCAAGCTAGACTCCAAGACCTCTTCCATTGGGTCCAGTGGGTCAAACCAAGTGTTTGGCTTGTGTGCGATCAAGTTTTCACAACTATGGCAAAAACACAATAATATAAATGCTATGGTGACGACAATTTGTAATTTGAAGTTATAATGACTCTTGAAAATTTTTTTTACTGTTCTAGGTAAAAAGAAATTAAGGGTTTTCACACTAAGCACCTAGGTTTGTTGCACATACAATTAGGGGTGTCAATTTTGGGTCACGGGTAGGGTTCAGGTAGAATCCGGAGCTGATCGATATTATTTGGATCAACCCAAACTCCACCTGTTTTTTGTAAACGATTTAGTTTTTATGATCCCAACCCATCTCGCTTCGGGTTCGGGCCAACCCGACCCAACCCACGGACATGGTAACGCCGGCAGCTGCGGTTCAACAGCATCAATGGGCCTCGCGGCCGGCGGCATCGAAAGCCAGAGGAAGCAGGCTTGCGACCGACGACAGGACGCGGGGAAAGCGGGCAGGTGAGTCAGCGGGACTCTACATTGAGCATGTTTGTGATGCGACACGTGCCTCGGGATCGAGATGCGAGCGGGCAGGCCGGGCAACTACGATTAGGCAGGTAGGTCCGGTCAACGCGGGCAGTTCGGGTCAATCTCGGATTTCCGGGTCAATCCAAACCTGACCCGATTTTTAAAACGATTCGAAAACCTTAACCGAACCCGACCCGATTCAGGTTTTGGTCAACCGGAACCCGAAATTTATGGATCGAGTTTTCAAGTCCTGACAAATATTGACACCCCTAAATCCAATAAGTCAAATTTATCTTCGTGTCTGTCCTATGCCTGCAATCACTTAATGATAAAAGTTAGCCAAAACTTTAGCCTACAATTATAATTGGGCCCTTAAACATTGGACGGCTTGACTGTCTTAATATCGTCATTAATGATTATTCATTATATGATAATAATCAATATATCATAATTGCCTCTCATATAATGGTTCCATTGTCAAAATATCCTAGAGCATGCCACATCAACACGCTTTCAAAATTAAATTACTTAGGTAGTATATGAGGTCATTAAATTAAAAATCTACTTTTGAAAAACTATTTATACTTACATAATATTTCAAAATATTTTTTTCAAAATAAAAAATAAAATATATTTTCTTAAAACCCAATAAGTTTAGTTGGCAAAAGGTCATCTCCAACAGAATACCAATCGATCGTTTGCAGTCACCGCAAGTTCCAATCGAACACTAGATTTAGTGGCATTTTGCGCCAAGTGAACAGTGTGATGTTCACAAACACCATTTTTTCATCATTTTATTCGGTTAGAGTTTGGTCAGAGAAATGATATACCATGTATATTCTTTTTTGGTGTGAAATGGAATTCGGTTGAAGATGAGTTAAGTATTTTGGACTGTGAAATGAGTATTTCGGTTGGAGATGGCCTAACCTTAATTTATTTGGATATTTGAGAAAAGACTAGTCCTACTGGTCTTGTTTCGAACATATGAGATAATTTCACGAACACATTAATTATGCATATGTTGTGATAGATATAAATTTAGATGATTTTAATATATGATTATTTTGTTGTAAAATTGTACCATGTTATATTGCTTGTATAACTAAAAGCTTTGTATGTGATGTAATTATGTGCACTAATGTTGAAAAAAAAATAAAAATTTTGTAGGTGCTATAAAATTTCAATGCTATACAAGGCATTTTGTATGGTGCTTAGCAAAAAAGCATTAGTAGGCCAATAAAAGTACTATGAAATTCAAGTGGGTTTGCAATGCGCTTTGTATATTTTAGACTGAAAATTTTTATGTACAAAAGTGTGAGTTACAAGTAAATCCCATGAGTAACCTCTTCAATCAAAGAAATTAAGGTTTTGGTCGGAACAGTTTTCTTATTGCTTCTTAATGAAATTTTTTAGAACAAAAATTAAATTTTTTTACTAGAAAGCTGTTTTAAGAAGCAATAAAAAAGCCGTTTTAAATGAAGCCCAAGGCTTCGTTTGGGACGGCTTTCTTACTGCTTCTTAAAGCAGCTTTCTAGTGCAAAATTTAAAAATTTTGAACTAAAAAGCTGCTTTAAGAAGCAGTAAGAAAGCCATCCCAAACGAAGCCTAAATGACAAGAATATGAGCATAAAAGATTATGCGTTGTATCTTAGGCTTATCTATATTTAGTGCGCATTAATATTTGTGTATAAATCTATAATTGGGTTATATTTGTAAAGCTCAACTACTTTATTTTTATTGTTTAGTTGGGTGCATTTGTTGAACCCATTCACATTTGGACGTTTTGGATGTAATTTCTGTATTATTTAGGGTTGGGTTCATGTCTGATCAGGATCAAGGCAATTTGGACCCGATTAATAAACTAGTTAAAAAGACATGCCTGAAGTCAATTCGACAGCAACCTAAATGACTCAAAATCTGACATATTAACCCATTTTGATTTTTTTTTTGTTATAAGTTCATGATAATAGAGTTTATGATGTTTGTTAAAATAAGAAGATCATACTCACAAACAAAAGAAATCAAGAAGAAAAAAAAAATAAATGGGCCATTTTCATGCCAAAAGCAGATCCAGATGTCAACCTAAATCTGACCAATTTATTAAACGGACCAACTCGAACCCGAATTTTTTTTATTTAAATCAGGTCATTTATTGACACCCCTTATCAAATATACAACTAACTATATAAATATAGGAATCAATAATAAAAAATATGTGCAAACTAATTTAATGAAAGAAAAAGTAAAGTAATATAAAAAAAAACTTTATTACACTGAAATATATTAAATCACATACAATTGTATGCAATCTTATAGAGAGATGATAAAGACTAGTGAGTGAGTGAATGACTTACCACTAAGCCCATATTAGTTAATTTACTCAACTTTACTAATAAATATTTATTCATTACAATAAAATTATATATGCGCATTAACACAAAAATAAAGATCCAAAATTATAAAATAATATGATACAAATAAGAGTTTTAACAATAAAAGAATAATAATAACTGCATTAATTACTAGAATTAATGATTAAGCATTAACAATATATCCCAAGAAAATTAATTAAATATGAAATCACATAAATAACACTGCCGTTGCCAGGTCCCAAGTCCTGTATGAGAAAAGTGGAGGGTTGCGTTAGGTAGTCGACAGCCAACGTAAAACTTGTCGAACAATAATGACATGAATCCTTTAAGAAATTGTGTTAATGCTAGGGCGTCCCCTGGAAGCGACGCGCTGTATGGCCTGAATACAGTGACAAGTGTGCAAGGGCCGTTGCATCGGCGCCCGGGTGCAGTGTTAAATAGGCAAGGGCTCCCACATCAAGGACGGATGTGGGCAAAGAAGCTAGTCCATGAAACTAAAATTAGGATAGGAACTTGGAATATAGGTTCCCTTACAGGAAAATTAATGGAATTAATAGATATTATGATTCATAGAAAGTTAAATATTTTGTGCATTCAGGAAACTAAATGGGTTGGAGATAAGGCTAAGGAAATTGATAGTTTATGATTTAAACTTTGGTATTCGGGTAGGAGTCGTACTAGAAATGGTGTAGGTGTTATTATAGATAAGAGCTTAAAGGATAATGTTATAAAAATTAATAGGATTGGAGATAGAATTATAGCTTTAAAGATTGTCGTTGATGATAAGATTGTTAATATTATAAGTGCTTATGCTCCTCAAGTAGGTTTGGATATGAGTTCTAAATTAAATTTTTGGAATGACTTAGAAGAATTAATACAAAATATACCTCTTGAAGAAAGAGTTTTTATTGGAGGAGATTTAAATGGACATGTTGGTAGAGAGGTAGATGATTTTAAAAGCATTCATGGTGGCCATGGATTTGGAACGACGAATAAAGGTGGCAAGACCATATTGGATTTTTGTTTAGCTTATGATTTTTTAATTGCTAATACCTTATTTAAGAAAAGGAATGAGCATCTCATCATTTATAAAAATGGATATAATGCAACCCAGATTGACTATTTTCTTATTAAAAAATTAAATTGTTTAGATTGCAAAGATTGTAAAGTTATTCCGAGTGAAAATTTATGTACCCAACATCGATTATTAGTTTTGGACTTTAAGATAAAATGACATAAAATAAAAATAAAGTAAAACAATTTTCTAGTATTAAATGGGGGCATTTAAAAAATATTAACAAAAATATTTTTGGAAATAAGATTTTAGATCTTAAGATTTTATCTGTACATGAGGATGCTTATATTATGTGGAAAAAAGTGGCTAGTGATATTAAGAATATTGCAAAAGATGTCCTTGGAGTATCAAAGGGAAAAGCTCCCAATAGTAAAAATAGTTGGTTGTGGAATCCTATTGTGCAAGAAACAATTAAAAATAAGAAGCTTTGTTATAAAAATTGGTTTAATTTTAAAAATTCTGATAATTGGGAAATATATAAAGTGGCTCGTAAGGATGCTAAGAAAGCAATAAGCGATGCAAATGCATTAACTTTTAGTGATTTATATAATAGATTAGATACTAAAGAGGGAGAAAGATATATGTATAAGTTAGCCAAACAAAGAGATAGAAGTAGTAAGGATTTAGTTCAAGTGAAGTGTATTAAAGATGAATATCAAAAAATACTTTTCTTAGAAGATGATATTCAACAAAGATGGATGAGATATTTTGCTAAACTTTTTAATGAAGATTGTGAAAATAAGATTGACTATAGTGACCTTAGCACCCTAGATGAAAATAAAGATTTATGTTTTTATCGGCGTATTAGTAAAACTGAAGTTAGAGAGGCTTTAAAGAAAATGAAGGGTGGAAAAGCTGTTGGACCTGATGATATTCCAATAGAGGTGTGGAAATGCTTAGGAGATGAAGGAATTTCATGGCTTACTAAACTTTTTAATACTATTTTGAAGACTAAGAAGATGCCAGATGAGTGGAGAATGAGTGTGTTAATTCCTATTTTTAAGAATAAAGGTGATGTACAAGATTGTGAGAATTATAGAGGTATTAAGTTAATGTGTCATACTTTAAAACTATGGGAGCGAGTTTTGGAGCATAGGTTGCGGCGTGATACTAATGTTTCTCAAAATCAATTTGGATTCATGTCGGGTAGGTCGACTATGGAAGCCATACATTTATTAAGAGGTTTGATGGAGAAATATAGAGAAAATAAGGAGGAACTACATATGATATTTATTGATTTAGAAAAAGCATATGATAAAGTTCCAAGAGAAGTGCTATGGAGAGTTCTTGAAAAGAAAGGAGTCAATAATGCTTATATTCAAATCATTAAAGATATGTATGCATGAGCTATTACTTGTGTTCAAACACAAGGTGGATTGACCAAGTATTTTCCTATTTCGGTTGGGTTACATCAAGGATCAGCCTTAAGCCCATATCTTTTTGCTTTAGTCATGGATGTTCTCACTAGACATTTGCAAGAGGATGTACCTTGGTGTATGCTTTTTGTTGATGATATTCTTCTTGTTGATAAGACTATAGAGGGAGTTGAAGGTAAACTTGAATTATGGAGGTCAACCTTAGAGTCTAAAGGTTTTCGCTTGAGTAGATCTAAAATGGAATATATAGAGTGTAATTTTAGTAGTAATAGACCTAGTGAGGGGATTGTGACTTTGGGCAATCAAGTCATTAATAAGAGTACACGTTTTAGATACCTTGGATCTATTGTTCAGAGTGATGGTGAAATAGATGGGGATATTATCAGCAGAATTCAAGTTGGATGGTTGAAGTGGAGGAATGCATCGGGCTTGTTATGTGATAGAAATGTACCCCTCAAACTTAAGGGAAAATTCTATAAGATGGTAGTGAGGCCTGCAATGCTTTATGGTGCCGAATGTTAGCCTTTAAAAGAGAAGCATAATACTAAGTTAAGTGTGACAGAGATGAGGATGCTCAGGTGGATGAGTGGCTTTACCCTTAGAGATAGGATACGAAATGAGCATATACGTGAAAAGGTTGGAGTAGCTCCAGTAGAAGATAAGATTAGAGAAAGTCGCCTTAGATGGTTTGGTCACATAAAATGGCGGTCTTGCGATGACTCGGTTAGGAGAGTAGAGGTATTAGATTTGACTTATGTTAAGAAAGGTAGGGGTAGGCATAAAAAGACTTGGTTAGAAAATATTATGAATGACCTTTCTTTATTAGATTTAAACGAGAATTTGACTTTTAATAGGACACAATGGAGAAAAAGGATTCATGTAGCCGACCCCACGTAGTGGGATAAAGGCTTGATGTTGTTGTTGTTGTTGTTATGAAATCACATAAATCTAAACTATATAGCAACTAAAGACAATAATATATTTACATGATTCTACCCTTAATTGGCCTAAATATATTCATATACCTCAACTTGTCTAAGATTCTTACTAATTTGATCTTCCTTCTATAAGACCCCTTCCTTAAGGGGTAGAAAAAGGTCTTATACAATATTTGTCAATGGACAAGTGCAATCAAAGGCTTAGGATTCATTTGGGACGTCTTTCTTACTATTTTATGAAGTAGCTTCTTGGTACAAAAAAGTTTTGAATTTGAAATTTTGTACTAAAAAGCTCCTTCATAAAGCAGTAAGAAAGCTGTACCAAACGATATTGCTTTGTAAAGCTATTTTTTAGTAAAAAAATCTCTTAAAAGCAGGGAAAAAATAATAATCTAAAACGATCTCAAACGAAATCACAATATTAAATCTAAACGAAGAGAAAATACCAACTGAAAGTTCTCTTAAAATTTAGTGACATAATGGTTGTCTTCTTAAATGAAGGCACATTATAATATCTAATTATAAGATTAAAATATTTAAAAAAAACACACTTTCTAAACTTTCTAAAAAATATAAAAGCAAGAGCACAAAATAAATTCTTGAACTTTAATGATGAATTCTTTAATCACATAAGATTAGATTCAACAGGCTCGCCTTAGATGCTTTGGTCATATAAAACGTCGGTTTTTTTATGACCCTATTAGGAGAATAGATGTATTAGATCCGGCCTATGTTAAAAAAAAATATTGGTAAATCTAAGAAGACTTGTGCATCATTTGGACAGCTTTTTTACTGCTTCTTAAAGCAGCTTTCTAGTACAAAATTTTAAGAAGCATTAAAAAAGCCGTCCCAAACGAAGCCTTAGTTAGAACATATTAAAATGATATTTTTAATTAAATTTAAATAAGAATTTAACTCTTACCGAGACACAATTGATAAAAATGATACATTTAACTAGCCCCTGGTAGTGTGATAAAAGTTTGTTATTATTATTGTTATTACCCTTAAAATCTTAAGTTATGATCTAGGCTCAACTCGAGCTCAACTTGAAATCAAAACTAATTTGAATCAAACTTGTTTAACTAAAAGAAATTTTAATTTTGAATTGACTTGAAAGCAATTTCGAGCAAACTTAAAATATTATTTTATTGATTTATCTTTCTAAGTTTTCAAATTATATAACACATAATACACATATTAAATCATATAATTTTGAAGCCCTATATTCATCTATGCAAAGATTTTATAGAGATTGAAAATGCCTCACAAAATTGAAATGACTGATTTTTTGTCTAAATTAAATTCAAAACAAAATAAACAAATTAAATCAAGATTAAGATGATCTAATTTTGCTTCTTTTGAGACAACTTTCTTACTGTATTCTAAAGCAATTTTCTAGTTAAAAATTTTTAAGATGATTTTTTTTTTACTAAAAAACTGTTCTATAAAACAGTAAGAAAGATGCCCCAAATAAAATCTTACTACTAAGCAAAGCCCAGTAAAGATTAGACAATCATTAACAAAGATTCCATATATGATTTTTGTCCATATGAGTTTTGTGAACAGCAAGGATATAGTTGACTCCACATCTTAAGTTAATTTTTGTCGTCTTATATATGATGTGAACTTCGGCTTCATTTGGAACAGTTTTTTATAATTATTATTTTATTGTTACTTTCAAAAAATTATTGCACGGGAAAACTACTGTAAAAAATAGTAAATAAATTGTCACAAACGAAGCCTATGAAAACAAGGAATTTCATCATATTACAAGAGAATATTTTCTTTTTTATTATGAGAGAAAGTCCAATAATTATTCTCATAAAAATTATAATCATGCATTTATGTTTCGTTTGGGATGGCTTTTGACCACTGTCCTGTTCTTATTTTCAAAAAAAAAAAAAGCATAAAAAATTGCTTAAAAAAAGTAAGAAAATTGTCTTATACTAAATCTTAAGGAAATAAGAGTGAATTCAATTACCATTACAATTTGACTTGAAATATGTAAATGAACCATATGGTTTCCTCCCATCATTTGGTGGTACAGTAGAGACATAATGCACATGAATCATATGATATGTTCCTATCAGTTGGGAGCACCGAAAAGACACTGCACGTGAATCATATGTACTTTCTTCTAACAATTGGGACTACAACAGGGCAAAATATTGCATCCGGTGATCGGATGCGCAGAATTGGTTCGAACATCCAATAAAAACATACCACGTCACCTGCGCTTTTGACTGTGCTTTACCTGCTCTTTTAACTGCGCTTTACCTGCTCTTTACGTGCGCTTTACCTGCGCTTTTGACGCGCTTAATTTAAAATAATATTTTATTAATATCCTGACCTATCTCCGCGTCCGGTGACCGGATGCAATAATTTGCCCTACAGCAGACATGCAAACAATGACCAAAATAAAAAGTTTTCAACTAGCAAAATTGTTACATTAGTTTATGCATTGACCAAAAAACTACTGAAAATCTTTTGACGTAACATAAAGCAAAACAAGAAGATTTATGCATTAAGATAATTTGGGTAGTGTCATGACCTAGCCCAGATACTCGAATTAACGAGCTGGGAATAAACGGTCAAATGGTGATTAAATTTTCATTTGCTAAAACTATCACCATTAAACTGAAATAACCATTAAAACCTTCAAAACATTTAAAATAAAATTGATATAAATATATTTCTCAAGCATCTCGCTTACGATATACATTCTCTTATCTTCTACTCATTAGAAACAAACGTGAGTTATAAAGAACTTGGTGAGTAAATAATGTTTCTAAATTACAGTAACACAATGCCTTTGAAACAATATGCAAACTCATTCCAAACATAAAGTTATTCCATTTAAATTCATTTTAAACATGATCATCAATGTTATACATATATCATATATTTATCATTTTTCGTAAATAATACAACCGTCATATGAGCCACTGTCTAAAATAATATCAATGAATGTACTCTTTTTTCATTTATTTTTTCTTTATAATAACCTTATTCTATTTATGTGCACGGGTATATTGCGTCCTCAATTAGTACCATAAAAGAGTGTATCCATCAGTCAATCATGCAAATGCAACCATATCTTATCTAGTGGTTTTTCTTGTGGCATTAGGACTATTGGTATTGGAGGGAATCTTTTTTAAATTATGCTCTTGTACATCTTTTTTGTTTTCAGTTCTATTGGATATTGCTTATTTTGGTTCTTTGAAGTTGTTTTTTGCAGTTTATTATTTTTTATGCAGGTTAACTGCATTGTTGTTTGGAAGATGGATGCTTTGGATTGGTCTGTGCTAGGGTGGTTGTTTTTTGCTAGTGCTCATTTGTCTTTCTTTTCGTTTGTTATAATTGTATCTTAGATAGAGACTCATTGCTCATTAGGTTTATTTTTGTTTATATTATAGCTCTTTTGAGCATTTAGTGAGCGATTTGTCTCTTTTAAGGACTTTTGTAACAAAATTTTTATATTAACACGTAAGCTCCTATAGTGGGTTTTAACAAAAAAAAAATCATATCTTATCTAGTCATTATTCATATAGCATTCATTAACTTTTATGATAATTTGAAACAAAACATATTAATTTCATTTGACTCAACATGACCAATCATTGGATATGAGAGTCAAATCATGATCTAGCTTGCAATAAAAACTTAATAAATATGTATTACTATCTTTTAATGCATTTAATTTAAGAGAGAAAAAAATCATTCTATTCACCTTGAACTTAGGTTTTGCGCTACTTTACTCTTATTACGCATTTCTTCGAAGTTGATAAATTTAACACCTATACAAAAGATATTATTATTTAATTTAAAGATTGCTTGCAAATCCTCAAAATTTAATTTCTTTATATTTTATTAAAATATACTCTTATTTTTCTTTCTATCCAAATTATCCTTAGCTCATAAATTCATTGTTCGCCTAAATCTAATTTATAATTTAACATAATATAAACTTAATTTATTCCTTACCTAGTTTAAAATCTCATATATGAATTTAATTATGATCTCTTTACATGTATATACACATACCCAAAATATATACATATATATTATAATTAACAAATAAAATTTTCAACTAGCTTACTTTCAAAGTAAACTTTAGATTAAACTTCCTTAATAGTATTTACTATTTTCATTCTTAAGAAATTCATAAATCAATAATTTAATAAATAATAATCAGGCATTAAACAAGATCTTAAGTTTATTTTAAAATTGAATCAACATTAGTTAAACATATAATCTAAAAAAAAAATACTTTACCTTTCTTCACAATTGCTATCAATCTCAAGAGATAACTATGTTCCGCTCTGTCCACTCCGTCTAGTATTGCTTAATGAGTGAAATTCGAGAGAGAAGGGGCAAGGAGGACCGTTTTTCACTCCCGTACGAGTTTCCTCGCTCCATTGCACGATTTGATTCCACCAGGTCCTCCCGCGCCTACGTGCAGCCCGCTTGACTTGTTTGCTCCCCCGCTGTTTTGCTTCGTCCATTTTAGTTAGGGCCAGTGCAATTGAACCGATCCAACCGATTCTTCCAGGTAGTGACACTAATCACATGGACTATCACCCCTCAATGGCATGAGGCCACATTGGTCATGCCTACTTGATTAGGCAAGACAAATAGAGAGTTGATATTGGCGAAGTTAACAATAAACTTGAATAGATTTTGGAGAAATTTAAGAACTCTAATACAAGTTAAAAAGAGATCGATTATGGCCTGGTTAGAAAGTCCAATACAACAATGAACTGAAAATCAAAATTGGTGAAGTTAGTAGCTCCTCTATGACTTCACCCTAGGCGAGTTAGCACAGAAATATGAAGGGGAAAGTATGCTCCAGAATTCTGATAAACACTTAATTGTGTTTTTGTCTTTCAATTACAATCAATCATGTTTATAGCAAATCTCAGCTCCAACCTTAGCATTGGATACAACCAATCATCTTTTTTTTTTTGGCTATTGTCATATTTAACGCCTGGCAAACAACAATCTCTCTTTTAATGCTTCACTGTCTTCATTTCTTGCAGTTGTTTCTTCTACCAAGGATATTCCGTTGGGAAAATCAAAGGGGTGTCCAAAGTCAAGGCACTAGAAACGCTTCCATATTGAGGGTTGGAAGGAGAGAAAATTATTAGGTGCGGAGATGGGACATAGAGATACGCCGGACATTCACTTAAAATTTGACACATGGATTATACTTTGGTTGCACTTATTTGTGTACTTGTGCTTTACATACGCTTTAGTTGCGCTTCCATATTGAGGGTTGGAAGGAGAGAAAATTATTAGGTGCAGAGATGGGACGTAGAGATACGCCGGACATTCACTTAAAATTTGACACATTGATTATACTTTGGTTGCACTTATTTGTGTACTTGTGCTTTACATACGCTTTAGTTATGCTTTGACTGCTCTTTTGTTGCGCTTTTTTACTATGCTTTGACTGCGTTTTACCTGCACTTTACCTGCGCTTTGGCTGAGCTTTTGGTACGCTTTGATTAAAGTTCCGCGGACATATTAAATATATAAAGTAAAAAATAAATCCAATTAAATATCCATATGTCCACTCCACATGTCAACATTTTATTGGAGTCCAGATGCATATCTACGTCCGATCTCCGTACCTAATAATTGTTCAGGCTGCCATGGTTAGAGTTTGGTTCCTCGAAGCTGGACGCCAGCTTCATTAACCTAATAATGTAGCATCCTTATCAAAGCAATCATCTCTGTGGGTAGCGTGCTCTTTTGGTTCAAAAACATCACACTTAATTATGAGTTGCACAAAATCACTAATATGCTCCTTAGTAGACAACTCTGTGTGCCTTATTGCTTTCTAAGGCAACTTTTTAATTTTTTAATTTTTTGAAAAATAAATTTTTTTATTAAAAAATTGTTTTAAAATTCATAAAAAAATTGTCTCAAACAAAGCCTTACTTTGATTGCGGCAAGCTTCAACTTATATTTGTAGGAGGGTTCTTTGTATTTGAATACTTTTTTTATGATATACATCCATTCAACAAAATCATCAGGGTTGAGCCATCTTTCAAAATCTAAAATGCCCCTTCACATTAAAGTCTTAGTATGATCTCCTTAGTTCGAAGTGATGATGTAACATCTCTTCTTCCTACTCATCATGAACAATTCAATGATACATATTTTCCTCCCTCCATTGGCCCACTTCAAATTTAGATGTGTACCACTTGCCATCCCTACTCGTAGACCATGGAATGCTTTTGAAGTCATTGGATCTCACGTATTTCCTCAATGTTAAGTTCTTGCATAGGGTGTTGATGAATCTTCCAACATGTATTGGGTTCTAATTGATGTGGAGCATTTTAACTAAGTGCAGTTTTAAGAATAAATTACCTCTTGTACTTAGTTCTCTAGTGTTTTCTAGAAAATTCTATAGCTAGCCTATAAATGGAGCATTGTAGTAGGATGGAGGCAGGAAGAATATTATCCCTTTTTTAAAGCTTTGAAGTTTTTTGTTTGTGATTGTTCCAGGGATTGGGAAATCCCTTCTTACAGGTCCGATTCTTCCGACGATCACCACATCACTAATACTAAGGTTTCGTTTGGGATGACTTTCTTACTGCTTTCTAAAAAAGTTTTCTAGTATAAAAATTTGTAGTTCAAGAAATTTTTGTACTAAAAAATTGCTCTAAAAAACTATAATAAAGCCGCCCCAAACAAAGCCTAAGTTGGCAAAAGAGAGAAAAGCACATAACAAATATGTGATTATGGAATGCGAATTGAATAAATATGATTTTCACAAAGAAATATCTTATCAGATTTCTGTCCAATAAAAGATGAGCGTCAGCTCTTCAAATCAATTGAGCATTTTAATTTTGCAGAAAAATATTTACAATATACGAGAGAGCATTATATTTGCAAAAAGATAAGCATAAAATTTTCAACAATAACAACTAACTCTAGGCCTGGAAATATACCTAGCCATGGCTTCTGGGATCTGTAACCTGATACACCTTTCTCGATTCAGCACTGGAGTATTGCCCGACCATCCGGGCATGTGGAACTGATGGCTCCCCTTTTGCAAGAGCCTCAACATTCTCAAGCAAATATTTCTTTGGAAGCCTGCCTACAATGTTGCCCTCCTCGTTCCCATTTCTATCCAGGAAGGCAAAATGGGGGATTCCCTCCACACCAAATTCATCAAGCTCTTGCTCCCACTTCGTGTTGTCAACATTCAACAAGACAAAGTTGACACGGTCCCTGAGAGATTATGATAGTTCTCTGTTAGCATAAAAGGAAATTATACAGGTTCTGAACAGACATGGAGACTTGGCATAGATTTATTATTCTGTGCGGAGTCCGGAGGGTGTCCGGAGCCAATGAAAATGTGTCACGTCACCTCAAAAATGTATCGAGCTCAGCACCCGTGCTCGGTACTGCTCGGTACCGAGCGCTTAACCGGACGGGAGAACCATCCGGTGCCGCACAGAATAATAGCTCCTTGGCCTAGAATCCTCCGATATTATCCAGCTATTTATTAATGAAAACTTAATCAAAGAAACGGCATAAATAACAAGTCAAGAGAATTACTTGTACTGGTTTTCAACTTTGTAGATATCTGGTGCTAGTTCCCGGCATACTTCACACCAGTCTGCATAAAACTCAACAACAGTAGGCTTCCCATTTAAAAGAGCCTGCAAAAAAGAAGCAAAATGTGTAAGTAGCCAACCATTAATGGAAGTAGCATAGGAACAAATCTCAGATAAACTAGAAAATTTAAGCATAAATCTATTAAAGTAACATAGGAACAAACAAAAAACTATTTCCAAGGTTATTCCAATGGTTCTAACTTCTAACACCAATACTAACCACATCTGCAAATCATTTACAACGTGACACCCTCATTTATCAAGAAAAAAGAGAAGACGTGAATAACATTCAATGCCAATTTGTAAGAATGTAAAAATTTGAAAGTGGTTTGATAAAAGTTTAAAAAAGTGTGTTCCATTGGAGTGTAAAATAGTTTTATTTGATTTGAATAAACTCATATCTTCATAAGTGAGTTCTAAAGTAAATTTGGACTACATTAAGTTTCATCTTTAAACATCACCTAGTTAACATTAATAGTATTAATATTATTAAACAAAAATAATAATCTATCCAACTTCATTTAATTTGAATATTATTATATAATTATTTTATGCTGAAAACGCAAATTAAGCTTAACTTCCAGAATAAGAATTAAGCTTTATTCACTTTCTGCCAAACAAACACTAAAATTGTGTCCAAGACTCTGTTCCAATTACTTCAAAATACTTATATTGAAACAAACTAGCCCTTATAGCATGTACAGAGAGACATGTAAAATGTATCTAACAAACAAAACAAATCATAGCTTTTCATCAATTACTAAAAAGTGATGTAGTTCTAAGAACTTTTTGCCTTGTTATCAAACTTGTCAATGGTGAATGTTACATTATGGTGCAAAGAGTTTCTTGGAATCATAATATGTAGAGTGGTGCCCACCATTTTTAAAATAGCACAAATCATGAGAAAATCATGAATAATTATATAATAAACCAACAATGTAAGAAAAAATATACCAAGTAAGAAAACAATGAATGCAATATAAATATAACATAAGGATGCTTTAACATACATGAAAAGTAATAAAAGACGGCCGCATTCAAATAAAATATAAGTTTTAAGAGCTTACACAACATAAGAAATAATTTATGTACAAATTTTATATCCATCATAAATTATAATAACTATCTGAGAATAACAAAATCATCATTATCATAAATCAACATAGTACTACCTCTTAATAATCTCCAAAATCATAAATTTCTTAATCACCATCATCATTTTCAAATTCAACTGCAATTGTACAAACTCCAAATGAAGATTCATTTTCTTTCCTTCAGAATTGTCTCAAATATCATAGTTTCTAAGCGCCACCACTAGCTTTCATAATGATGCTTCATGTCAACTTTTCTTCACCAAACGCTAATTTATTCTCTTCATTTGACTCATCATCCTACATCCTTCTTAAACACACACTAACATCATTTATATCATTCAAAAAACAATAAAAAAAACAAACAAACAAAAGTGTAGGTTATATGTGTATGCATTATAGCACATAATGCATGAATAGTGTGCATAGTGCAAGAGGTGCACGTAACTATGCTACGGGGTATAACAAGCTATTTTATGCTATTGAACAAAAAATGCATTTAATGATTTCTAAATATTAAGGCTATGGATAATTATTTTAGTAAAGAATGACATAATTAAAAATCATGAAAAAAAAATGCAGCCTTTAAAACCCTGATCAACCTAAACAATTATAAAAGTGAGGGGTTGGGTTCCAACTATTGGCATATGTTCCTACTTAAGATCACGTGTTTATGGCCCTTATTTCTCCAATGCTCCTCAATGGAAGAAGGGGAAAGAAGGGAGAGAGCTTTCCTACAATAACAAAACTTATACGTTAAAAATAAGTCATATTTTAGCTTAAACCAAACCATGTTCTTTCTTGATTAAAAGTGATAAAACATCACCAACTCCAGTACCACGTAGAATCAAATTTGGATACAATCAAGGATGATGTTATTTTTATATATTCATGAACTTCAGTTATATTTTCCTGCGTTTTGCTTTATTATTTTGCATGTTTCTTTGGTTTGGAAGAGAAAAGTATACCCATGCAAGATGGCCATGCGAAGTCACTATTTATGTGCATTAAATGCTTTCCAAGCGTGATTCAGTCAAGCAGGCAAAACCATCCCATACAAGCTGGGGCCAGCTATGGAAGATGTGGAATCAAGACAGAAAATTCTTAAAGATGATGAAATCAGATTGTGACTCTTAGAATGCGAAGGTTCATGTGCATGCAAGAACCAACTGACCATGGAATAATACATGCATTCAAGAAGGTACATTCACTTAGCAGTTGAATTCATGTATTTATGTATGTGCTTCGCAACATCCATTATGTTGTAACCCTTGATATTCCACTAGGTTCATGCATTGTAATAGTTATACATAGGTATAGATTATGGGTTGTAATCATGACATTATGAAAATAAAATTGAGCGCTTTTACTTCCTTGAATTATGCTTGGAAGCAAAATTCTTCCAGATCCATCAGTGATGTAAGATTTATGCCTTTTCTTTGGTAAAAAATAGGTAGTTACTTATGTTTTTTGTGTGCTTTTGTGCTTTTGTTCTCTCTCCAAACCCAACTACACTACAATCCCCCCACTTTGTCAGTTGGATAAGAGAAACCCTAGGATTAGCAAGCTTCTTCCAACAACATTTGCTTTTGGAAGGTATGCTTCATGAAATTGTGGTAACATATCTATTATGTTAATTATTGTTCTCTTTAATTTCTTTCTTATTTAAGATTAGAACTTGCTTTGTATGTTATTTTGCAATTCACAAAAGCGTTTGTATAAAATCAAAGTAATGATCTCCACCTTCACAAAATAACATCCGTTTTAAAAAGCAAAACATTATCTACGTGTTGAGTGAGGAGAATGTTTCACCTTAAAAGTGTAATTCACTGTCAGACCTCAAGATCTAAATTGAAAGAATTACATCTTCAACTAATCACAAATCAGAGCTACTAATCATCAATATAACAATAAAGTAGCTGAAAATATCATTTCATTTCATATTATAAGCATATGTATGTTTATATTTCTATCATAAAAATCATATACAATTACCCAAAATCATATCAAATCGGTCTACACAAAATTTTCTGGCAACAAAAAAAAGAACAAACAAAATAAAATACATGTCACTACAACAATACCGTAGGCCTCACTCCACTGGGTCCTTACTCTTCACTAAAAAACATGTCAACCACATAATGAGATAACTCAATATGTTACCTGAACCTACAACTACAATCAATGCACGAAAGTAAAAACAATATGCATATAATCATTCATCAAATCAGTATGAATATAAATAGTATGACATGTGACAATCAATATGAATAATGTTGATTTGTATGAATAGTAGAAATTAATGCAACCAATGTAACTCAGTACCCAATAACCAACAAACATATAAAAAATCAATAAATTTTGTCAATTTTATGCTCATGTCAATTACAACGAAGTGGGCAAAATCATGAATATACGCATGTTTATATATTATACCCTTGTTGTATCTCTATATCATGTCATATATATATCAATATGTCTATCATATAATAGCAAGTGTTCTATATCCATTATATATATGTTGTACAATATCAATATATGAGTATTATGTTCAAGTATGACAAATATAAATGCAACGTATAGTGTATATCGTGTTATTGTATCGATTTTATCAATCTTATCATGTACTTGTATCATTCATATTTTTGTATCATATTCATATCATATTATATCATTTATGTAATTATCATGACATGTTATATTCTATCAATTTATATGCAATTCTATCATATATACATGTTGTATTTTAAGTAAGGCATGACATCTATCTCATGTGATGTTTTTTCTATATCAAATCCTATAAGTCAACCCTATAGGAATCATTCTCAATCATATCAATCCTGTAAATAGGAATAAGTCATATCATTCTCAATCATAAGTCAGGTGGCTTTCATATAAGAAGTCATTTCTTCGTGTCCGTCGGCGTATCAAATTGAAACAATAAATCTCCTTGTGTCTCATTTTTCATATCTTTTAGGATCACATCATAAACATTATTTAAAGAAAAGCTTGTCATTACACCTTCCTTTACAGGATAATATGTCTACAACCAACCTAAATAAGTCAACCATTTCTAGCCAGTCTTTCCTGCTTTCACACACATGACAAATCATATAAATCACATAATAACAATCATCATGTATACATCCAATACAATCATCATAACACGTAAATCCACCCAATGTGCTTATCAAAATGTATTAGTATGCCAAAATACATGTCAGATCAATAACACTACCTTTATGCATGTCATGTGTTTTATGCTTACTTTATGCATGTTGGATCAATAACAAAGACATATATTCTTACAAAGAATAAGATCAGAGTATTTTCCCATTGAAATAGTTCAGAAGCTAATTGCTAGAATAGGTGAATTATATGAGATTGTTAAGAAGAAAAACATTAACACATATGAACTTGATCACCTGATGGATGGTGAACTTTTCTCAATATTTAGTGTGGCAGACTTGACGTTATGCCATAAAAATATTTTCAATTTTTATTATTGATGCTTATGCTTGTAATTTGTCAATTGACATGCAGCTAGTGCCTATGGATGCATCTTCATCACAAATGTTGCCATTTTTAAGTCAATTATCAAGATCTCATGTGAGATGGAGATCCCATGAGAAAATTACTTGATGTAGAAATATTACCTCTCCTAAGAACTATAAATGACTTAAAGCAGTCATAAACTTTTCTCACATACTCCTTGTGCACTTAAGCTAACATAGACAGTGCCTAATTCTTTGAAGCTGGGACTTCGAGTTCTATTATATTTTGGGCCGATATGTGTTAGGTCATGTATTGTGTTATGGGTTATGTTGGACATCTATGTTTATGGATTTAGTGTTAGATATGGAAATGGTTATATGTATCAAAATGATGATAGGTATGAAAATAATGAAAGATAAATGCTAGGTGGAAGGTTTGTAGTTGGAGTTAGGTCTATATCTTTTAGTATCTCGCTCGATTATTCTTAAAAATGTAGAGTCTCTCAAAATGTTAAGCACTTGATTATTGAATGCAAAATTATTTCAGAAGATTTCTACTCTTTTATGTTCTCTTCCACCTTTGAAGACAAACTTTCAAGGAAGATCAAAAACTAAGATAAAAGATTGCTAGTGGAACTTATCTACATTATATTTATTATATTAATGTTTAGTCTAGTTTTCACTACAAGAATTCCTTTTCATTGTATTTTTTCTGTTTTTTTCTTTTTTTTGTAGTATCATCTTGTCTCGTTTGTCACTCTTGATATTATATAAATATGTCCAAAATTAATCTTTGTTAAACATGCGATCTCTCGTGTAATCAAACTAGTGGCTAGTCATAACATTAGTAGTTTTGGGTTGAATAAAAAGTTAAAATACCATTAATTTCAAAACTTATAAAAATCATTTCTTGCTTCATAAAAATATCATTTATTTCTTGACAATGCATTTTCTTGGGATGATTTTTCATGAATTTAATTTGACGTTTACCAAGGACACCTACAGGTTTTGATAACATTTTCGTGGCTGCAAATTATTTTTCCAAAATGGCATATTTTTTTATCCCATAACAAAATAAATGATGCTTCTCAAATTTAAAAACATTTTTAGAAAGAGAGAGTAAGATTTCATGGCTAGCCATCCAAAATAATTCTCAATGGAGATATTAGTTTTATTTCTTATTTTTAGAAAAGTATGTGAATGGTCATGAGAAATCAAAGCAAACTAATTTTTTTATTTTTCATCTCTAGTCAAATGGCTAGATTGAGGTTGTAAATAAAATATTGAGAAATCTTTTAAGATCTTCAGTAGGAAAACATTTAGACACCTGAGACTTGAAGATATCAACATCTTAATTTGCATATAATATCAAAGTCCAAAATACCAAAAAGTGTACTTTTGAAATTTTTAATGGAATGCCCTAAAAAAATTGCATTTACCTTGCACAAATGTCATCTCATGTATGTTTTCGAAAATTCATTTTTGGAAGAAAATTTTCTAGTTTTCATAAAGAAAATAGAAAACAATTTGAAGAAAGTAATGCTAAGTATACAAAAAAAGTAAATACTAAAAAATCCATAAGAAAATCTAACGAGTACAATGTGTATTCATACACATTCTGCATAAGATATCATCACTCCACTAAATTTAAAAAGCTTCATGCAAGAGCATCTGGACCTTTAAAATTTATTAGAAAATTGGACCAATAATATATTTTATGACTTTACGTATAATAATGGAGATTCATTTCCTTATAAGGGCATTCACAAAATAGAGTTCTAGATGAAGACTTACCCTTTTTTCATGGGCAACCAAAAGCCAAGTGGATCTTGTTATTTAAAATGTTTATACAGACAATAATTATCAAGACAAATTTCTTATCGGATGAAAGAATCTCCCACCGCAGAAATGTGGCTTACTGCTGACGAACTTATATTTGGACTTCAACTTTTCAAAGAAGAATTCTTTGGAGGTCCAAGAGAGTTAACGTAGCACCACTAACTCCAAGATTACATAGACCTATTACTATATCTTATAGACTAGTTTCAATTAAGAAGGCTGGCATTATTTTTATGTATTCATTAACTTTATATTTTCATGATTTTTTATTGCCTTTGCATTTTTCTTTGATATTTTGCAATTTTCTTTTGTTTGGAAGAGAAATGTGTAAATTCATGCAAGGTTGCTATGAAAATCGACCAATTTCATGCATTAAATGCTTGTCATGTATGGCTCAGCCAAGCGTAATAAAATCATCTCATGCAAGGTGAAGGTGGGGCTGGCCATTGAAGATGTAAAATCAAGGGGCATGAAACAACTTGTAACTTTTCAAATTAATTAGTAGAGTTACTGCATTAACTAATAATTATGGTAGTAAACTAGCTAGATTAATAACTCTTAAGTGATTAACATAATGATTAAGGCAAAATAATAAATAGTTTGACAAAATCAAGCACCGAGAAGACTGCACAATAAAAAAAAATGTAAACCAAAATGTGCAAAGTAAAAGGATGATCAAACCTCTTCGTATGGTACTGCAGCAGACGATAGATCTTTCAAAGAAATACCAAACTCAAGCCTAGATGATAAAAAGAGTCCGAATGCAGCAACCGTAGAAGTCAGAGCAATCCGTCTGTTGATGCTTTTATTTGGAAGTGCTGGAAACAATTCACTTTGGGAAATGTTGGCACCATTATCTTCGCCAAAATTGGCCACCACAACAGACTCAAGCTGGTAGAATCAATAAACCAGAAAATCATATGGACAGTGGTGCAAGCCATGAAGCTCCGATAATTTTGCACCGGCGCATAAAAATAATATGGTTATCAGTTGCAGTGGAAGAATTGCAAGAATCTTTGAAGAAATTGGAGGAAAAGAGAAGAGCGAGAAAAGAAGGAAGAAGCAAGCACACACCTTAAGAACATGCTAAACATTAATTTCACTCCAACAATCATAATATGACTTACAATACCTTTATTTATAACTAGTTTAATCGTACATGCACCAAGTGCACACCGCAAATACATTAAAAACTAATGAGAACATGTTTAAAACACAAAACAAACTATAAAAATTCAAAAAAAAAAAAAAAAAAAACATAGAAGAAAAGTTCAATAACTCTCAATCTGACGTTTACAAATATTTATTTTAACCTATAATCACATTAAAATTATTTGTGTGTGTATATACGCATGTGTGTTTGTGTGTGTGAGCCCCTAAAATTTTGTGCCCCAACTATTTCGTATAATTGGGAAGAGTTTAATGGATTAAGTTATGGGTCAAATTTTTAGAAGGCAGATTAGGTTAGTAAAATTATTACCCAAAGATTTAACCCACATTTCGTGAGGGCTTTAAGATCTAAATTCAGGTTTCGCATAGATGCAAGCCCCTATGGTTAATTACCCATCCGATGACGGGAGAGCATTTTCAATTAAGGCTAGTTGTTAAATTGGTACTGACTACCAAGCGTATTGTAGCAACAATTTTGGTATTTAATTTAAAATTTAGGACCTTGCATTTAAAGCGAATAATGAGGAAAATGATGATGAATCTGATCGAGATCCCATGATCCATTATCTGAGTTATCAGGGCCCTTATTATACTTAGTCGTATGAGGTTAACCCTACCTAACAGAAAAATCTTTATTGACAGTCATGTATTGCTTTATCCAAGGATACCTTATAGACTTGAGGAGAATGCTTGACTAAGAAACAAATTCAAGTCAACCTGAGTTGTTTTATGCCCTATTAAGCATACCTTATGATTCAATTCTCAAGTATGTTAACTATTGGAAGACATACGAGCTATGAATGTGACAGTAAGATAATGATACTTATCTGCAGCAAAATCGTACGATCAAAAAGCCTCAATCATAACTTTTTACTTGTTGAGCTATTTTAGGCCAACACACATGTTAGAGGACACGTGTCATGTCGTTATTAGCATGAGATTATTTGAGAATGAATCTTCAAATGGTAGCGAAAAGTTGATGAATTTTTTATTTTTATTTTTAATGATGAAGTTCATATTAGGTATTTAGATTTTGATAAATATTGAATTTTAAAATTAATTGAAATTTGAATCCCGAATGATTAACTTTGAAGTTTAGGAGCATTTTTTAAAATTAAGTTATACCCTTTTATTAGAATTTGTTGTCAACACGGCCATCATCAAGATTACGTTAAGGTTGCTTTAAATATATTTGTTTTTATCAAGATTTGAAGTATTTAAAAAAGATAAGAGTACTCTTCAGTTAAGATTCACTTTCAACATGATCATAATCGAGGATACATTGAAGTCACTTTAAATCTATTTATCATTTATAAAAAATTGGAGACATTTAAGAAAGGTAAAGTCCCCTTATGTTGATATTCACGTTCAACACAATCATCATCGGGGATGCAAATAAATTTATTCTATTATTTGAAACATATCAATTTTGTATCCCCGCTAACAGAGGATTGGATTCAATATTAGCATTGTAAATTATTATATGAAGTTGAATTCGAGAGTTTATATTTTTTAAAGAATTTTTCTTGAAGAGGGCTTTGAAGGCTTAATGTGAACTTAAAATCAAATACATCGATAGTTTTTATGATCGTATATTCACCCATTAATTTTTAAGTCTTATTAACTTTAGTTCTTTTAAAGGGGAGGATTGGACTTTGAAATCTACATTTACATTTAACCCGCGTAACATTCTAGGATCTTAGATTTAGAAATTTGATGTAATGGTCGGAGCTCGTGTCGATGATTAATTTTAGAAAAAAATAATTTTAATTTAACTTGCTTTTAAAACCACACAGCATTCTTAAAACTTATTTTGTTTGTGTTTACCATGTTTGTCAAAACACATGCGGTGAATTAGAAATATTTTTTTATATGACATGCACATCTTTTGATGCATTTGTACAGTGAGCTTGCACACTTTTTTGTGCACTTGTAAAGTGCATACGCATACATTCAATGTATTGGCATGCTTTTCGGTGCATTTAGACACATTTGTTGCACGCATTTCAGTGCATCTGCATAACATGTTCGCACACGTTTAATTTATTTTTGCACTTTTTGGTACACTCAAAAGATGCATTTGCAAGAATTTCAAAACATTTATATATCATGTTTACACGCTTTTCAATATACATTAAGGCTTAGTTTGGGACAGCTTTCTAAAACAACTTTCTACTTTAAGAAATTTTTATACTAAAAAATTGTTTTAGAAAGCAGCAACAAAGTTGTCCCAAATGAAGCCTAAATCTCTCCTTTGCTTAAAGAGAGAGTGGGGATGGAGTTTGAGATAGTGGTTGGGTTGAATAAGTTGCTGAGAAGATTAGTGTAAGAGGAGAGGGGATGACTGGGGTCAATTTGCAAGTGGCTAGGAGTAGGCTTGGGTTTAGGAGGGAGATGGGGTCATCTATTGGGTGCAAATAGGGAGCTTGACTGAGAGGGAGCAGCTATAAGTCACACCAACAAGGAGAATTGGAGAAGGGTTTGCGACTTGGGTGAGTGAAAGTGGAGGTAGAGTTGCGGGTACTGGACAATGGGCTTGGAGTGTGTGAGCATATAGGCGGCTAGGCAATGGGGAGATTAATTGCAAGGAGTGCAAGGACTGGTTGTTAGCCGGCAACATGTGGTTGTAGCTAGGAGACTCAGCAACGACTAGTGATTGGGAGAGGAGGTGCAGACTGTGTGAGGAGCAGCAAAGCTGAGTTAGGCCTAGGAGGTGCAAAACAAAGAGGAAACTAGCACCAAGACTACGGCTATGCGTGTGTAAGAGGAGAAAGTTAAAAGTGTGAGTGGGAGTTTTTAGATTAGGTTATACTATTTATTTATTTATTAATATATTTTTTATATCACTGTTGTCGATTGATTGAAGGGACATGAGGACAACACGATAAGCTAGGCAGAGATATAAGATAGGATTATATATATATATATATATATATATATATATATATATATATATATATATATATATATATGTGTGTGTGTGTACGTATGTATATATGTATATACGTATATATATGGGTGCTCTTTATAGGTAATTTCAACATTTCAAAAGCAACAACACAGTCTGTTTCGCTAAAGTACCTCATTTGGACAATTTCACGTAGCATCATGTATATAGTTTGTCATTTCGACAGTCTCACTTGAATTAATCGAGAGAGATCCCTCGTGTGTAATTTCGATATTTTGGATGCAATGACTTAGTTGGTTTCACATTCTAACGACATTAAATGATTTGTGCATAGTGTCATGTATGTATATTGTCGTGTTTGTTGTTCAATCAAGTTACACACGAGCAATTCTTCTTTAGTAAATTTGGCGTTCTAAATGCGTCAGCGCAATTTGTTCTGCAAACAGATATCATTTGAGCTATTTTGACCATGATTGAGGTGTTTTAAACTCGTCACATGAGACATCATGTCCATAAATTGTCCTCCGCGTTGCACTCACCCAAATTCAATTTTGGAGCATATATGGAGGTCAACAAATGTCCCTCCATATTTACGATACACACTTAGGGCGATTCATTTTTTTGCAACTAGTTGATCCTGCGGATCTCCAAATATCGGTTTGGATGTCACGCTGAAGGTTTCACCTTGAGAATTTTCAAGAGTTTGCTTAGATGTCACACTGACTATTTTTTCCTTGCATTCCTCCAGAAGTATATATGGACATTTATGCGATAAGCCAATTGAGCTTTGGCTTAATATTAAAGTTTACTAAACTTTGGTGATTCCCTTTGAATAGGAGTGAGTCTAACTCCAAAGGTCAGGTGTTTAATTTGAATCTCTTTTGTCTTGGCTATGGTAGCTTGTAGAGATTGCCATCATTCGACATTTTGTGCAAAAATGAAAATATCTTCAAAATATAGGAATAAGGTTGCATACATGAAACCCTCAATTATGTAGAGCTACACGTAGCAAAGAGAGGAGAGAGAAACTAGAGATAATTAGTAAAGATAAAAAAAGGGATAGAGGATAGGAAAGAAAGCTATGCCGTCATGTTCAACCATCACATTTTTTTTCTTCATGCATTTGAGAATGTGTGAATCATTGTTGGTAAAACACTGATACATTTTTTCAAACTATATATTATTCACTTTCCATCTTGTTTTGTTCTATCCAGTTGTATGGGCTTATTAGGACAAGATGTAAATGTATTGTGAATTTATGTCAAATATTGTAAAATCTTATCATTTGGGAGCAAATTTGTTGAGGACGATTTCTTTTTTATAGATTTGAAATATGGGGATACCTTATGTTCTAGTTTTGTGCTTTGACTGACCTGATGAAGTAGCTTACCTGAATTTTTTTATTTGACTTATCAAAATTTGAATAGACCTTTTGTCCTTTTTTACATTAACATGCTTGACAGAATAATTTGTCTGAATTGTCTTCTTCGAGCTGTCAGGAGTAGAGCATATCTTCTGCCCTATGTTTTCTGCTTTGGCAGGCTTGGTGAAGGACGCGTCAATGACCTAGTCTTTGACGTTTGTGTTAGGTCAATGGCAGATAGCCATCAGTCAAGAGATTTTTGCATAACGAATTTAGCGATGATAAAATTATTTGGGTTCAGCTTCGGGCTTATATAAAATCATGGATAACTGATTATGTACATCATTTTGTGTTTTTAGGACTTATTAAAAAAGACTCCAATGTACGTTTTATGTTCAACAAAATCGTTGATTGAAACTGTGATTCTGATTTGATAGAGATACCAAATATAGCTTGGTGCCTTTTTGAGCATCGGACCATCCTTTTAGCAGTCCCTATGACCAAGTGAGAATAACTTTTTGATTTCTTGATTCTCTAACACAAATCGCTCTAAAAAGCCGAGATGATGAGTTACAAACTATACCTATGGAGTATGATTAGTAAATTTCAAGGAGTATGATTAGTTAAGGTCCATGCGGCAAGAAGTCGCAACCTTAAGGGGCTATTTGGTAGCAGGATTTAGGCCAGATTTGAGGTGGATTTGAGCGAAATACAGCCAAACAGTCTAAAATGCAAAACCAAATCTCACGGCAAAATTCCGCCTTTTCGTGCTAAATCCTAGATTTCAGAAATCATACTTTATGCCGAATTTGTGAAATTCATTGGCTGGAGAGGAAGAGTCCGCTCATTAAATCCGTTCTATAGTCAAACAGTCACACGGAATTTAATAAGGTTTATCATGAATGTTACCAAATAGTTTTCAGGATTTAGGCCCCTTAGGATTTCCGAAATCCGGATTTAGCAGATTTACGAAATCCTACTTAAATAAAATCCTAGGTGCTACCAAACAGCCCCTAAATATTCAAGAACCACTAATAGTATCAATCAATATACCTCAAAAAGTTATTAAAAAATTAATTTTTCACATTTTCCCTAAGCTCCCCGGATGAGGATTTGGTTCAAATGTTCAATCCGCTAGAGAGCACATATTAGTAAATGAATCTAAACTATTTATTTCGTCATTAATATTTTGAAATAGGATTTTTCAAAACAATAAGATTTATTAAAGTTTTCAAATTCAGTTGGGTACTACTGAAGCTAAACCCAACCCGCCTAAATAGGATACCAATAGTCCCAAAGAGTAAAAGAGACAAAAAGGAAAGAACTGACCTCCGAAGCAGTATCGGCCACGGGTGGATCCGCGGGTTCTGAGTTGGCCTCGTAACGCGGCGGTAGGGCCCTGCGAGATTTCTCCACTAGGCGGAAACGAGCAGCAGACCGCCGGAGATGCGTCGTGGGGCGGAGAGGAGAGACGCGCTCATGGAAGAGGCTAAAGGAGCCGCAAGCCATAGAAGCCATGGACGTTACCACACGACTAGATGTTTCAAGCTTGGGCCCTTGTTGTTTCACTTGTTTGGTTGAAAGAACTAAGAAGCGAGAGAGCAGAATGTAAGTGGAAACTTCGACGGAAGAAAGTGAAAATTTTACTTTGCGCCTGGTTCGTGAAAAAATGAATACCTGTCAAAATGAAATAAATGCTAAAAATAATATAACGTATTTAAAATATTGTGAATTATTTGAATGAGTATAATTTATATAATTTGAATTAAAATAAATATAATGTAAAGCATAATGAAATTTCTTATTGGTGGTGGTGATGGTGATGATGGTAATGATAAATGGTGACGAGCGATGGTGGTGATGGCCGACGGCTGACGACCTTTGAGAGCGACAGCAATCAATATATAGCGACTATAAAGTCATCTTGCAATGTATTTTAAAATTTGGTCGAAAATGATCGAGTTTTGAATACATCAAAAAATAAATTGCAAATTGAAAAAAAAATTATCAAACATTTACTATACACTCTCTTCATCAAAATAAACACTAATACTTTTTAATCTTTTGCATTTGAAATATTTTAAATTACTTTTTCATGAAATCAAATAGCCCATTTATATGCAAGAAACAAGTTGCTTTTTCTTTAACATTGTTGCGTCCTAAAAAACTCACTGTGGTAGAGAGATAAAATTTAGCGTGATAGCTTTGTACAAAGATCCGTCACACAAACAGATAACAAATATGAGTGCAACGTTCATAAAAGTTACCAAGATTTTTGTATGGAAGCTCCTAAAAGGGGGGAAAACCCATCAGGTCTTACCTAGTCAAAATGAATACACTAGTGTTTGTGGTTGTTTATAAATAATGTCCCTCCTCAAAGAAGGGTGTAGGATCAAATAAATATATACTATAGAGAGCACATTATATAGTGAGATAATGGAATGATTGTTATTCTCAAGAGAATGTTATCATGCTTGTTTGGTTAGTAAGATCGTAGTTAGATGATGATAGCTAGAATTGATCGTAGACGGACAATGGTTGGAAGGAATGTAATTAGGCGAAAGTGGTCCAAGCGACAATAGTCGGTAGGCGACAGAGGTCGGAGGGATCGTCATTGGCCGGCAAGAATGGTCGGAAGGACCGTAGTCGAGAAAAGGTGATCCGATGGATCATAGTTGACATGAGACAAATGTCGGAGGAACTGTAGTCGACGAGCAAAAATAGTTGGTGGGACCATAATTGGCAGGCGATGAATGATGGAAATACCATAGTCCGACAAAGGTGGCTGATTGAACCATAGTCAGGTGATGGTCGTCGGAGAGACCGTAGTCGGGTGATGGTGGTTGAAGAAACTGTTGTCATATGATGGTTGTCGGAGAGACCATAGTCAGACGATGGTGATCTAAGAGAGCGTAGTTGGGTGACGGTGGTCGAAGAGATCGTAGTCGAGTGATTGTGGTCGGCATGACTGTATTTGGCGAGCAATATATATTAGAAAGACCGTAATTGACAGACGACGATATTTGGGAGGAAATCAACATCAATAGCATATGAGAAGAGTTTTGGTGATAATCGGAGAACTAAAGGAAGTATGACGATGGTCGATGGTAGGGAAAAGATCTGGCGGTAGCCGAAAAATGGGTGGAAGTCTAGCAGCAGTCAGTGGACAGTAAGAGATACTGTTGTGGTCGACGGTAAAGGAGCTCCCCAATTTTTCTCCTTTTCTTCTTCTCCCCTCTCATGTGAAGAATGGGGGGTTATTTATAATTTTTTTAGAGTGGCGTGACTAGTAAATATGGAGAAGATTAAGGGCATGTTAGGAGTGTTCCATTAAATGACTTATAGTGATCTCCCTTGATCATTAACTGTTTATCAATCATTTAGATGCCTTAGAGATGTCATAATTGATTGATATTGGCTTGTTGGATTTGTCTTGTTGAGCTACTCGATTCGACTATAAATATGTCATATTCGAATATCATTTGATAGTCCAATTAGACTTTAGGCATTTGATTTGGACTCAAATTGGATCAAATCTGATGTATTTCGGTTCGTCTCCTTTATATGTTCAATTTGCCTATAAGGTTGTTGAAATTGGAGATCATCTGGTCCTGATTTTAATTTTTGAAGTTTTAATCTCATATTTGCATCAAGATTCGTGCTAGATCAAGGCAATTTTTGGTGACGTATCAAACATATCCTAAAGTTCATTTCACGTGAAATTTTGTTTGTCCTTATATTTTTTGTTAAGTATATTAAAAAAATAATGCTAATTTATTCAAATTCAAATATTAAATCTAACCTTAATTCAAAATTGTTTTGAATATATTTGAATCAAATTTGGACACAAGTCAACAAATCTCATTATTACAATAATCATGATAACGATACAGGATTTTGCAAGAGAATTCACTGGGGGCTCACAAATGGGACAACCAAAATCGAGCTTGTAGACAAAAATATTTTCATGATGGGAGGGCTCAACAATGGGATTGACAACGTGCGAGGGAAAAAATATTTCATGATAGGAGCTCACTAAAGAAGGCAATGATAGGACTCGTGACATGTAAGCAAAAGAGGCTCGATGTGGACAGTATCTCAAGAGTCAATGACATGAAATGGGCTTACTATAAAGGAACCCTTTGACACTACGGTGAAGAGAAGTTTGAATCAGATTTGTATCTTTTTCAAATCTTATTTGAATCCAGTCTAATAAGACGTGTATAAAATTAAAACAAGCTTTGATTCCACCCAAATCAAACCTTGTTCAAATCTAATCCAAACATAGTTTATCTCATCATTATTTGATTTTTATGTGAATTTGTATTATCATCTTAACAACTAACATCATAGCTTTAATTTAGATAACTCTCTAAGTGTGGTGATGAAAATATCAAAATCATCATGTTTGATGGTCCAAATTAGGACATGGAAGATGTAAATAGAATACAAATTAATCTTAGAAAGATCCATCAACTATTAAAGGTAGTAAATATACAACCAGTCAATCAAGAAGAGTATGAGTTGACGAACAAATGAGCTCTATGAAGCATTCATCTATGCCCTAATATGAACATTATTTTGAAGATCCTCAATGAGACCACCACAATAAACATCATGAAGGGGTTTTTGACAAGTATGTAAAGCCCTTTGCAATAAATAAGTTACAAATAATGCACAATTTTTTATTTCTTATGTTTAAAGGAGCTTTATCCACTCAATTTTAACTAAATAATGAGATGATGAAACTCAATGTATAATAGTCCGTAGTTTAATCATGCCAAATAGTTTTTTTCAAAAGTTATTATAAGTTCAAATCACAAATCACCTTTTTCGTAACATAGATATTGTAGTTTTTTAAATACACTTATTTTTTTCGTAATTTTTTTGTATCGATGCAAATCCTTATAAATTGACATATATCGATACAAGTGGAGGTTTTGGGACCGTCAAATGTCAAATACACTTAGTTTTTTAAATACACTTATTTTATTATATATTTTTTATAATTTTTTCAGCTCCAAAAATGCATATGAATTTTATACTAAAAATTAATTAAATTTTATAATTATTATTTTATTATTTCAAAATATCCTATTCCATTATCAAATCAATTAAAAAGCCTTTCCTATTTAAACGGCTTAAGAGAATAAATTAGAGAAGAGAGAAGAGAGAAAGTTAGATTTGAAGGAGTTGAGAGCCATTATGATAAAATGAATATCTACTTATAATTCATTTTATTTAAGTTTTAGATTTTACTTTAATTTTAGTCTCAATTTTTTGTATAATATTTTTACAACACACTATTTTCAGTTCTTTTGACTTTAATTATTGATTTTTTTTAGTCTATGATTGCCTATTGAGCCATGTTAGTTCATTCATGCTTTTATTTCTGTTTTTAGACCAGTGAAAGGGTAAGAAGCGAGCTGAGTAGTTTTGGATAACATACTCTGATCTGTGTTGTATGAATATTTTTGTTAATTTTAATTTTTTTTGACTTAATTTAATTTTATTATTCTCTTTGTTATCAAGTACTGTTATAAATATATTTCATATTGTATATATTTTTTATGATGTATAGAAAATTATTTTGAGAATAAATCTAAATTAAATGTACAATAGCTAGAAGTTCAATCTATAACATATATTTATTATAACCCTTTTGGTTACAAAGGAATAAAACATAATTCAAAATAATAAACTAAGCAGGCAAGTCTGACTCTAATCAATCTCACTATACTGACCACTTCCCGAACCTACAAATAAATCAAATCGCAATAATGAGATCACAAAACTTAATAGGTTACAATAACCTACCAACACTTCAATGTAATGCAAATAAATCAATATGAATGCTCAACTCAATTATTATTTAAATCAATAATCATTAGTATAAACAATAAACAATCTATATAATCAATATAAGGATTAATATGACCAGTAGACCAAAAGCATCTCACTAAGCATAGGAATCAATTGACCTATAAAAAAGTTGATAAAAGTCTTTAAATCAAGATAAGGTGTTGTACAATAAAATAAGCATAACAGATCTATCAGTTAAATTTATGCTAATAATTCTAACATATATCTCCATCACATTATATGCCATGTGTATTTGTCTATCAATATGCTATATCAAAATATCTATTAATGTTTATAAGTATAAACGTCATAAGTTATGTCATGCTGTATCAGTCTCAATGATAATTCTACCATTTCTATATCAATTATATATATTAATCACTTTATATGCAATCATGAATGTGATTATGAATAGCAATGCATGACATACAACTTTAATGTAGTGTTTTCATACTTCAATCTATAATCTATCATTCTTATCAATAAGTTAATAAAGAGTCGTCACTTTTTACCAATTGGCGTAATCTATCAGTCAGTTACAGTCTAATATCCATAGGCCTATCCTGTTGGACAGGGTATTATTATTTTATAATATTAACAACCAGCATTCCTTACTTTTATGTAAATGCTATATTTATCTTGTATCAATCACATTATTTTCTTTCTAAAATTCAAATCAGGTATGAAATACAAAAAATAATATTATAATAAAAATTAAATTATTAATTTATTTTAATATTAACATAATATAATTTTTTATTTGTAATATTAAGCTTAAAATAAATTCAATAAATTTTAAATTTGTTCAATTTAATTTATGTTAATATAATCTAACAGTTTTTGTTCACTTCGAAAAAGCTGCATTTTAATTAATTAATTAATTAATTAATATTAATTGTTATGGCCCTTATGGGTGCTAACTGAGCGGCTTCTCCTACAGGGAAATGAAATCTATCCTATAAATACCTACAACACTATCCTCGCCGGTGATACCCTTCAAACCCATTCGCTCTCCGCCTTACAGTTCTACATCTTCTAATTGTGAGAGCAATGGATATGGCTACTGGCCTCCATAGGTTCAACATGGCTTTGGCGCCGCTTCGCACCAACCAAAGAGGATCATCATCATCATCATCTCTGTTTCCCTCTAAAGATATATTCGGTAGTGGCTTTCGTCCATCTCGAGCTTTGAAAGCCCGCCAGAGCTTGAGATTTGACGCGGGGTCTGTGAGTCGAATAGCTGTTAGTTGCTCTACCTCTCCCACTACAGAACCTGTTACTGGTGATTTTCTTCTGAGTTTCCTTTTAGCTTTTCCGAGATGTACGAGTACCGTTGTTGATTTCTTCTGTTTCATATTTTAAATGAAATAAAAGCGTTGTAGCATATGTAAGTTCTTTTATGAGGTCCAATGATTTTTTTTCTTTAGCCATGCCTTGAAAAGTTGCCTTGGGTCTGGAGTTCGTTGAATAAGTTGCATAGAATAGAATGATGGTGGGCCAAAAAAAGATTTTGTTATGAAGGCTAATATTTGTTAAATTCAAGATAGGAATATTTGAAATTCAGGCTTCTCGTTCAGCTTGATGTATGGCTTTTTAGGAAAGTTTCACCTTGGTGATTGTTGTAACAAGGCCTGAAAAACACAATATGGAAGCGTCTCCAAGATTGACAATGATGAATCACAAATCATCACAAAGGAGAGAGGAAACAACTACAAAGAGGACATGAAAATTACTGTTCAATTTCAATCAAGCTTATGTTCACGGGAGAGAGGAGAGATGATCTAATTCACTACGAAAAAATAGAAGCTATAATTGTCACCCTTCCCAAAATAGAAGCACGTCCACATGATAGATAAAAAGAACTACGAAATTAATCTCATGCGCGAGACTATCTCACATAAAATATTTTTCCTAGCATATAGCAGTAAGGACAATGAAACTCTAGCCGTCGAGAGGGTATGTGCATGCCTTTAGGAATGAGGTAGATCTCCAAATTCACATGAGTACCTAAGTCGAAATGGTATGGAGTAAGCCTCTAAACCATGACTCGAGAAATCCTAGAGGAATCTTCTCCATACATAGCCTCCAAACATCCCTAACTATGTAAAAATCAAGGCCTGTACTATAACCTGCAATATTTCATATTTTTGAGCCTATACATAGACAAGAGAAGATAAAATAAAGAAAACATAATAAAGGAAAATGTCCTTCATGATAAAGAAATATTACAATAATAAATATTGTAGATTCCTATTATAAATAGTTAGCACATATGATAATTTAGATATTATAATAATATAATAAACAATATTAACAAGACACTGAAGAAATGGAGAGGTCTGAAGTTTCTTATTATTTTATAGTCTAAATTGTAAGTGTTGTGTATTATTTGGGTTGGTTGTTAAATGTTTCAGTTATCCATTTTCAGTTGCAAAATACAGAATTGAGTTACATAATATGTATGCGTCGGTTACCATTTTAGGTAATAGTTTGAGTTAGAATTGTTTGCTGGTTTTCGCAATGCATGAAATTTCCTTTATAAGTAATAGCATGAGTTGAGTTGTTTACTGGTTTTCTTAATACCTGAAATTGCTTTTCTACATTTGTGAACCAACATAAACGCAGAAAGTTGTAGCACAAAACTGGATCTTCTACCAAAGAAACCATTAATTAAAAAAAAAAAAACTAGAAATGAAAAAATCTTCTCGTTTTCTTTATGATAACTTTAATCTATTAGTGCAGTAGGAAAGAAGTTAACAACGCGAAGGGATGTGAGGAATATAGCTATTGTTGCTCATGTAGATCATGGAAAGACAACTTTAGTTGATGCAATGCTGAAGCAAGCGAAGGTACGCTAAAAATCTGTTGAGTAGTTATATAGTGTTGAATCATGAAGCTTTCAAGAACTTAAACCCTTCTAGTGTCACAGAATCTTATGCAATACAACTCAATTTGCATTCTCATGTCTCTTTCTGTTGACCTAGGGTTTGATCAACATGACTGGGTCAGCACAAACATCATGTATGAACAAACAAACTTTTAATTACCTTATATTGGCATATTTACATATGCAATAATTACAAATTTTATTTGTATTACGATAATACTTTGTTGTAAATATTATTACTCAGATTTTTTTGACATTTAGTAGTGGCTGAAAACGAAGGAATGGCTTATACATTTATGGTTTCCAAACTGAAGTTATTTTGCGAATATTCCGAATTTGCTTTTCTGTCATGCCATAAGGATGATGCAAACAGAAAATTTATGCTGTGATGCCTCCAGTTAGGTTATGCTGTTCTATTTCTGTGCTACAGCATATTACTTCTTTTAATGTTAATGAAGACTTTTTTGGTGGATTTTTGCTCGGCTACTTGAGATTATTCTCTAGGTTCTTTGTTTTGGTCTTTTATCTTTTGCTTGTTCTGGTGCTTGCGAGCTTTTGTAATTTTGTTAGACTTTAACTAGTTTTTGGTGTTTAATTTTTACTTGATTTTATGCATGGAAAAAGTATTGTCCTTGATCCCGATGATCATTCAATTGGTAGCATCTTTTCATTCTTAGAAACTTGACTAATATTGTATCTCTTTGTCATTTTCATTGCATAAGATACAAAGAGGATTTATCTAGTAGCAATTTCGAATACCCACATCAACCGACAAGTAATCACAATATATCTCAATTAATGTTTTTCTCAGGTCTTCCGTGACAACCAGTTTGTGCAGGAGAGAATAATGGATTCGAATGATCTTGAGAGGGAAAGAGGAATCACAATTCTCAGCAAAAACACCTCAATAACTTACAAGGGGACTAAGATAAATATCATCGATACTCCAGGCCATTCTGATTTTGGTGGAGAGGTTGAGCGTGTTCTCAATATGGTTGAAGGAGTTCTTCTTGTGGTACTGACTAAATGAAAATTCTTACTTATGTAAAACGAATGGCCCTTTATGCTTGCTGAAGTTGGTTTCTTGATATAATCCGCTTTATTTAATTTTTCTGTACAACTATGTTATTTTTACTTGCTCCTTGATTTTTCATGTCATTGTCTTGTTAAAACACCTGCTACATGAGTTGGGTTTGTTTTCTTTTTATTTTATCCGATAGGACTGAATATGAAAGATTCACGAAACCACCCCAAAATAGTTTTGATAAGGCTGATAATGGTGATGATGATTATTTAGTGCAGATTGAATGGTTGGATTGTGGCATAGTGGTGTTCGAAGTGATTCTTGGGCTGTAACTTGTTTTTGCTAACAATTGAATCAGTAGAGCTTGTTTGTTTGCTGATCTTTATTGCAAAATATTAGCTACTGGAAGTTGCAATACCCAATATATATATATATATAGCAGCTATGTTATTTTCTATCCGCATGGATAGTTAAAATGATCTATTGTGATTTAATGCCAGTGCTCTTTGGTTCGTTGAAGTTTTTTTGGTGCTCTATTCCATTTAATTCTCTTCAACTGATTTTTTGAACTAATGTTCTTGTAAGCTAATTTATGAAATGTATACTGTATAGGTAGACTCTGTAGAGGGGCCAATGCCGCAAACACGGTTTGTTTTGAAGAAAGCTTTGGAATATGGACATTCAGTTGTGGTTGTGGTAAATAAAATTGATAGGCCTTCAGCACGTCCGGACTTTGTTATCAACTCAACATTTGAGCTCTTTATTGAATTAAATGCAACGGATGAACAGGTCATCTTGTGAATGATTTTATTACCTCTCCATTTATATTTTCTTGCCTGAAAATGATATCAACAAACGTAATTTGAACTTTTATTGTCTGAATTCTAAAAGTATACAATGATTTATGCAGTGTGACTTTCAAGTGATTTATGCAAGTGGCATAAAAGGTAAGGCTGGACTCTCTCCGGACAATTTAGCAGATGATCTTGGGCCACTTTTTGAGGCTATTCTTAGATGCATACCAGAGCCTACCATTAATAAGGATGGAGCACTTCAGATGCTTGTTAGTAATGGTTTTTTGTTTACCTTCCATGTATTTACTATCCATAAATTTCATACTCTTTTAAACTATTATGGTATAGCCAGGGCAACTATTTATTTTATTTTTTGGTAAGTCACATTGTAAAAAGCCTCTACACTTTCTATTTGTACTTTTCCATTATGATTAGGAACATTGCGAGGAAGAGTTCATCTGTTTATTTGGTGTTTACCAAAAAACTGATTCAGTTGTTAGGCGTTTGACTTTTTGGGGAGGAGGGCTTTAGATTTGAAACTTTTTGAATCAAACTTCTTTTAAACTATGCCCGCTTATATATATATATATATATATATATATATGGGCCAACAGCTTATGTTGCCACCGTTGTGAAACCCTTTCATGACCTAATAGCAGGTTTTATTACTACAATTCGTGGAAATACTGTCAGTCAGTATTTCAGATGAATCCTTTGTTCTATTAACATATTGTCAGGGTTAGTTGTTTTTATTTAAAAAAAATGTCTTTATTTGCAAATTTTTAAAGCATTATTCTTTTGCAAACTACAGTAGATTTATAAGAATGTCTCTATATTTATTTTCCTAAGTTTTGGGGCATCAACAACATAGCTGAGAGAATTGAGGTGTTTCTCCTTATGTTCTGTTTCTATCCATTGAGTTTTCTTATGCAGAAGTCGAATCTAATGTTTAGATATGAAATGCAGGTAACAAATATCGAGTATGATGAGCACAAAGGGAGAATAGCAATTGGTCGTTTGCATGCTGGTTTGTTGGAACGAGGCATAGAAGTCAAGGTTAATTTACCCAGACTGTAGTTTTCTATTCTTTCAAAAGCGTTTTCATTAAATGTTCAGCATTTCTCTTCAGATGAACATCTTTTATGCACCTGTGGCTGTTATCGCCAATTATGGCTGACAGTTTGAGTATGCAGTTGCCAGTTTTGTCACCATTTGCCACGTCACCGTCATGTGACAATGTGAGCCGCACTTAGACCGGTTTTGTACTGTGACTCCCACTGCTTCCATTACATCACCACCAGTGGCACCTACAGTTATAATCTCCACCTGCACCTTCGCCACTATCACTATCAACATCCCACCATTAATAGAACATTTAAATCCGCTAGTTTACCACAACTGTCACCTGTATTCAATCAGTACCACCAACGAATATGGTGGTTATATGGGCATGTTTCTCCTAAGTATTTTTCAATTTTTCTTTTAGAAAAAGGCAGATTATATTGCACTCCATTTGCTTTTATTTTCTAAGCTGATGTCTCTACAATAATTAGTTATTTTTTAAGTGTGAAGATTAGCTGAGTGGGAGCGTGCTAGATAGGGCTGCAAATGAACCGAGCATTTGACGAGCTACTCATGGCTCGGCTCGATAAGAGCTCGTTTATGTTCGTTTGATAAGGTAAATGAACAAGCTTGAACAAGTTTGACAATACTCGATAGATAAATAAACAATCTTGAACAACCAGTCGTTCGGCTCGTTTACGTTCACGAACAAGATCGTTTAGAGCTCGTGAATATGCTCGTTAAGAAGCTCGATTATACTTTATTTAATTAAAAATATATATTATATATTATTTATCTAATTAAGTCTAACATTATGTAATGTTATATCTTAATTAATTTTAACTAAATTATATATATTAATATTTATGTATATATAAATTACTCCAGCCCTCCTCTCTTAATATATAAAAAATAATTTTAGCTAATTTATATATAAAGTACTCCCATTATAACTTAATTATATATATATATATATATATATATATATATATATATATATATATTAAATTCTGTCCGCCACCTCTCTCTGTCTTTCTCTCTCTCTCTCTTTCTCTCTTCTCTCTCATTACTTTTGCATTTTTATTCTCCTGTCCGCTTGCCTCTCTTTCTCTCTTCTCCATGGCCATGAAAAAAAAAAAACATGGTTGTTTAGTCCCAGCAAAAGGGAAAGACGTGAGGTGGGCTGGGCTAGGAAGGCGGGGCCGGCTGCGGGTTGCGGGTTGGTTCAGCTTGTTAAAACGAGTTGTTTGTTCAAAAGTTCGACGAGCTTACAATTAAACGAGTTCGATCTTGTTCACGAATCGAATACGAACAATATATTTTTAAACGAGCTCGAACTCAAACAACCATTGAAGAAGCTCGACAAGCTTCAAATCGAGCTTGAACACGTTTTGGACAAACGAGCTCGAACTCGAACATGCCAAAGCTCGGCTCGGCTCGGTTCATTTACAACCCTAGTGCTAGAGATCCATTAGATCTTGAGCTGCATGGTACCATGCAATAGAGGTTTCAAATTGGATATTCGGTTCGGGTTCGGGTCAAACTTGGAATTCACCTTGGTCCTATTCAACTAACCCGAATTCGACTCGAAAATTCTGGCCTAGACCTAACTCGCTGGGTTACCGGGATTATACGAACTAACCCGCTAACCTGAATATGACAACGAGATCGGCTGTTGACGTTAGCACGAAGGGGATGCGAGTCATAAGCACAAAGGGGGCAGTGCGACCATGCGGGTGCTGCGGCAAGTGAGTTCGGATGCGGCGCGAGTGCGGGCTAGGGTACAGGTGCGGGTTGAGTATGTAGACATTGAAAATGTTGCATGTGAGAAGAGATGCAAGGAGAGTGAGAGAGAAGAGAGATTTTTACTTATTTCTCTCAATTTTCATAGTGAATTTCTTGTTGTGGTGTGGCTCTATGTTTTTTTCCCTATTTTGAATTTTTTTACATTAAATCCCAGTGTCTTTTACTTTTCCGCTGCTTTATTTTGTTGCTTGTTTCGTCATTGTAGTGTTTACTCCTCATCTTCGTCAACACTGACCTGTATGACAACGTGTTGACCCGAACCCAAATTTTTTTTTGGTCAGTTCCGAGACGGGTTTGGGTCACATATTGGGTCGGGTCAAATATTGACACCCATACCATGCAAGCTCTGCTAACTAGTGCTTGGATAAGCTTGTGATCGCATCGGTTAAGCTCAGTTATATTGTTTTTGTAAATTGAGTAGAAAAGAGAGGGAGGAGGAATATGGCATTACAGATGGTGAGAGGCAGGTAACACATGTAAAGATGGAGGGAATGCGTTAATATGTCAATATGCATAATATATATGAAACATGATGGCTTTTGTGATCAAGCTGTAGGTAATCTATGTTGTTGGATTAAACCTGAAGGTATGAGCGAATGGGTTGTGCAACGGTCCAGAATCTAAATTGGAAGAATTACATCTTTTTATCTTCTAATTAATCTACTAGAGCCGCTAATTTCATTTCATATCAATTTAAAATAGCGAAAGTGTTGAAAAAGTATTGTCATCCTCAACGGATTGAGATATTTTGTGATCGAGTATGACATAGAAAATAATATATTATTCCGAAAGACAATAATTTTATTTCGCTATGGACTCAATAATAAAATTTACAATTTACATTTTAATAGAGATTTTTTCTTATTCAATATTTGATTGAATATGATTTATTTTATTCTAGGGTACAGATGCCCCATAATGACAATCTCCTATGGTTAATTACATCTCAAATAATTTCTTTAGAACACTTTTGATTAAATTAGTGATTTCTTTTTTTTAGAGTCATCAAAATATTGCCCAATCTTTTCATTTTAACATTTGTGAAATTCTTGTTCAATGATTTATTCTTTGGGAATTTCAAAGGAGGAAATATCAACTTAAAATCAGATTTTAAGAATGGGAGCCAAATGAATGAATATTGAAATGTAGGAGTATTTGATTCTGAGGCAACTCAGAGGTACTCAAACCATCCTATGTTGGTTTTACATTTTAACATCAAATTTTATTTAAGTTGACAATTTTAATTTAGAATATTGGGGATTATATTCTTACAACACATGTTAGAGAAAATGTCCGAAAGGTGAGGGCTTATGAAATGACTAGAAGCCAACAACGGCTTTAGATTCTAGAACTAAGGTGATGACTACTGATAAGTAGTACCTGTCACGACCCGGCCCGGTTAGCTCGCAAGTGCTAGGCGGGAACAGAGATCGGACATAAGGAAGATAAAAGAAACTTTACAAGACAGTTAATATAACTCCAAAATGAAACATCAACATAAAGAAAGAGCCACTACAATTTCCAAACATGAACTTTTTCTTTTCATTCATTCATAAATCATCAAGTTTACAAAATTACAAAATGGGAATCCAAAAGCCATTTTTCTCCTACTCAACATTTCTAACCTTTCTAAACAAAACATCAAAATACAAAAGAACCTGCCGCCCGTCGTCTCCCTACGACGGTAAGTTCGCGGTGGTTGATTGGCCATTTACCCCTTTCTAGCTCCTCCTGAAAAGTATTCCCACAACGAGGGTGAGTCTTACACTCAATAGGTGAGAATGGAAATTCAATTAAACATCAAATCAATGAGAGAAAACTTTAACATGCTTTGGGAAATATTTTTAGCAAAAGATTCATCAATTTAAAACAAGTTGTGCTCAAAGGGAAGCATACCTTTACCTCAACTTTCAAATGCATATTCCTTCCATAACCTTTTCCTTTCTTTCTTTTTTTTTAAAACCATGCCTCGAGGGATAATCTCATTTGCATGTAACATGTGTATGAAACATTCATAATAGCTTATTATGCATATAACTATATCACCCGTCTCAGGAGTATCACTTGTACTGATCAGGTACATATAAATTGGCCATTTCTTTTTCCATTGGTTCATAAGAACCATCCTTTTCCATGGCTCATAAGAGCCTCCTTTTCCATGGCTCAAAGAGCCTCCTTTTCCATGTGATACTCTCGCGTCAACATGCACATACATTTAGTATTTATATAATCATAAAGATGCTCAATGTAGAACTATCCATAAGCTATGCAAGTGTATGTTTCCTCAAAGATTCGTATGCTTGCTATGCTTGTATGAACATTGCATGTAAGGTAGAGAAAATCATGTAGAGCATGTGTAGGAAATGAGTATATAATCCAATCATAAGTTGAGCATTTCATAGGAAAACATTTGTAATTGCCTCAAGTATCCATAAACTTACAAAAGCAAAGTTGAGACATAAGAGTTCAATTGAGCATAATTGATTTGGCAATTTCTATATAATTCAATGAAATAAAAGTTGTTTAACATTTAAAAGAAAATCTATTCCACCTACCTCAATCCTTGTAATCCTTTCCTTTGACCAATCAATCCTTTCCCTCCACACGATTTTTATCTAAAAGAAACATACAAGAAAAGCATAAGTAACTAGTTCCTCTTACCATTCCCTAAATTCTTAATCGAAAATAAGGTGGAGTTCAATCTAATGTCTTGCATAAGTTTTACTTCAAAACCTTCCATATTAAAACATGATATCTCTCACTACCCTTCACTCTCAATTAGGGTTTAGTTTAACAAAAACAAGGATCTTATATAAGCAAACATTCATCCTACTACCGAACATTAATTAAAACATCATTGACTTTCTTGGATTAAAGTAATCTACAATAATGAAAACTTGCACTTCAAGTAAAAGCCATAAATCAATGTCAAAAATCTTTCTAAAAGTCTTTTTAGAACTAAAGGAATCAAAATTTCTTCATTAGGGAGAAACTCTAAATCCCTAAACTCAACATTTAGCTTAAACCTTACAATGTCTTTACATAAAAGCTTTCTCAAGTCATTAGGAACAACGTTTGTGAAGACATTTACAAAGAAGATCACTTTTAAGCAAAACCCTAGTTTTCAAAACTCATAATTTGATGAAAGAAAGTGCACATTAGGGTTTAGAAACATCCCCCTAACCTTCCCTAAACTTTTCTCAAAAGAGTCTCAAAGAGAACTTAAGTTTTCTCAAAACCCTAGTTTTCATTCTTTAGGGAAAACTCAAAGGAAAGGGAGAGAAACTCTTGAAAAACACATACCTTAACCTTCCCTTAGATTTCCCTACGCTTTCCTCCAAGATTGGCCGCCGGAATCCGCTCCCAAGCTCGCCGAAAAGGCTCCTACCCGCGCGCTCCTTCCTCTTCTCCGCTCGGTTTGGGCCGTATGAACGAATGGGGGGAGAATAGAAAGATTTCGGTTCTTGTATAGAGGGGTAATGGGTTTTGCCAAAAGACCCCTATGCCCTCACTTAAACAACCCATGCTTAAATAAACATTAGGGGTACTTTGGGTATTTTTGAACTTCAAAAAAATTATATCTCTTAATTTAAGCGAAAATAAATACAAGTTATATATATCAAATTGCTTAGAATTTTGCGTATAATTTTTCAAAATTATTTCCATCGAAATCCGACAACTTCAAAATTTTCACTTAAACCTCGTCGCGGCGCTTTAAAAAGCGTGCGAGGTCTTAGACGGCATTTTCGGGTTTTACAGTACCTCGAACTTAAGTGCAAATGACTTACAAATTATACCTCACCTGAGACATAGTTAGACCTACATATGGATTTACAATCATGCCTAGAAAGGATTACCGGCTAAACCCTCTTAATCGCTTTTAAATCTATTTAGTCCCGTCTTAATACATATGAAGAGTATGAAAGTCTATTTTATTTATAAGATCTGATTTACGACTTGACTTTTACGTTAAGATGCCTGACAATGTGGGTATGTATAATGCTGCTCACAAAAAATGCAGATTTTTGTTATCTGGTTCTTAAGTGAAGACTTTATAAATGAGTCACACTTGGTCATGCATGATCATTTTAAATTTTTTGAAAACTTGGCTCCTTAGGAGCATTATAAAATTTTCTTCTATTTGAAAAATTGTGATTTCTATGGTTGATTTTATATTGCTTACATGTTAAGTGGTAGATAAATTAGTTTTATCCTAAAAGCCTACCGTATAACACAAGTCCAGGTCACCCCAAACAAAACAAGAGAAAAAACTTAGAAAATGCATGTATTTTTTATTCGCACTCAGTAAACAATCAAAACATGCTTATATATATGTATAATCAACTAGAGAATGAGAATGTAAAGAATGTCCAAATTATTATAGCCATTGTTAGCAGCTAAGTTGTCTATCATTATACAACTCAATAATAATTATTACAGACTCAGCCTGTGGGGTCTTCAAGCTTTGGCTTATAGATGGGCTTTAGGCTTCATCTATAATAGGCTCATCCTGCTAATCCACCTCTCTTGTAATTATATTCCATAGGCTTATACATCCTAAGTCTAACAAATACATTTTAAATTATAAAAAAGGCTCAAGCTTGAAAAATAGAAAGAAGATTAAAAGCATGTTATATATATAAAACAATTATCACATAATTGTGCAGCACTTAAAATGCCAAGCCTTGCTTCTACTCTATTGACCATGCCTTCTTGGGAGATTTTAAGCAGTGCATGCAACAAATATTGTTAATATAATCGTGATTTATTGCACCCCCTCTTGGACATGGCCACCTACAAAAAAGAGCATGCATATCTCTATCCTAATCACTTAAGGGAAAGTGCCTACAATGCAGCCAATCCAATAGACAATCACACAAGGACATCAACCACATGTGCAGAAAAAAGAAAAAAATATAATCTTAACATTTCTAGGGGTTATGCACCTAAGTGTGTGCCAGCTGCGTGATATGTCACTACAAGAAATATTTGTTTTATTGAGAAATGAAGATGTTTAATTTTAATCCAGGGGCGGTTTCACTTTTAGTTGTTTGCGACTTAAAGATTTTATTTGATTTTTATTTATTTCATATTTAGGAGGGTAACAAAGAACCTATAAAGCAGTCACTGCTTGTTTTGAGGTAAGCCCACTGCTTATGAAATCTTAAAATACAAGAATGCAAGCATTTCACTTTTGGGATGGAATGATTGATCATTGTATCAAAGAAACTTAGGCGATTTTTAAGAATTTTGAGGTCCTCTTAATGTTTGGATAAGAGAAATGTTTACCTAATAGAGTAAAGTAGACATGCCTAAGAGTAAGGTGAAATTCACTTAGGATTTTGTGAAATTCTCCTAATGGGATAAGATGAACTTCAACAGACAGAGACTCCTAAAGGACATCTAAAAGTTATAGTTTAAATGCTATAAGAGGAGGAGATCACTTGTTTTGTTAAGTGAAGGGCTACTTAGAGTGTAGGGTCTAAGTGGAAGATTTACCTGCTTGATTAGAGGTCAAATAGGTGAGGGTGGATAACTCAAAGTTTTGAAGCTAATCATTGGAAGTCTTCTAAAGCTTTTGGAGCCCATAGAAGTGGGGAGAGAGTTGTAGTTTTGGTACTACAAGTCAAGGAGTAATCATTGAATTTGTTCAATGATAGAAGCTTAGTTTGCTAAATATAGACCGAATAAACTTATGAGGATGATATGTAAGTTTTGTTACAAATCATGTGGAGTTCCTTTGAACTTTTGAGTATTTAAAGAAGATAGTTCACTCTTCAAATTTTAGGTTAGGAGAATGAGATTGAGGCATGATTGGAGTTCCTATGCTTAGCTAACACTCTTATAAATTTCTTTGAAAGTCATTTGGAAACTTTCATGTAGATTTAAAGAAGCAACAAACAAGGAGGTGGAGGGATTTCCTATGTCTTCTGGGCTAAGGAAGGTACGGGGGTTTCCTACAATTTTTGGCTTGTAGGAAAGAAAGGAGAAAATGCAACTTAGGGGTTGCAAATTCATGAATGTTATTTGAATATTTGATGCTAAAAGTTAGATGTGCACTCTCCTAATTTGGTTTTGAGAATGAGAGGAAGTTAAGGCTTAAACTCCTATGCTTGAGTGGAATTATTTGTTGATTTTAGCTCAACAAATAAATGATTTGCGTGTAGGCTTGATTCACTCAACATGGCTCAAGTTAATGATGGAATTTCCTATGACTCTTGAGTTGTAGAAAGAACGAAGAAATATGCAACTTGTGGGTTGCAAATTGGAGGAGTTTCTTTAAGCATTTGTTGTTCAAAGAAAGAGATGTTCATTCATCTAACTTGGGTTAGGGGAATGAAAGAGAGATAAGATTTAGATTCCTATGTTTGATGAAACTGTTTATTGATTTTGACTCAACAAAGAAATAGTTGTTTGATCTACTTAACGTGGGTTAAGTAGATGTGGGGATTTTTTACAACTTTGAGTCATATGGGAAAGATATGTAGCATGCAACTTAGAGGTTGCAAATCAACAATGAATCATTGTATTTTGTCTCCAATAAGGTGTGATTATCTACCTAGTTTGGGTTATGTAAATATGGGAAGCAATATGCAACTTAGAGGTTGCTAATTGGAGGAGATTCTTTGAATATTTGGTGTTCAAAGAGAGATAACCATTCAATTAATTTAGGCTAAGTAAATGGGGAGGAAGGAAGACTAGGATTTGGATCCTATGTCTAAGGGGGGTTATTCATTGGTTTTATGTTCCAACGAATAGGGTAGGAGAACTTAGAATTTGGTTCTTAGTTTACGAGTTAGTGGCATGATGCATGTAGGATTTTAGGGAGATCCAAGACATTGTGCATGGGGGAGATTGATGATAGCTCCTAAGGAATGCTAAGATTCGTGCAATGTAACGCTTTGAGCCTTGAGGAGACTCCAAGTATCATGCATGAGGGAGATGTGCACTTGAAAGAGAGCTCCCTATTTTCTTTTAGAATATTTTCGAGAGGTAAGATTCATTCCTAGAACTTCTAGGGGATTTTAAAATCAATTTTGATGTTATCTAAAGAACTTAGAAGTGTGTAGGTGAGTCACCATTTGAATGCCTCTAGATAAATCCTAAAGATCAAAATTATTTATGATCTAAGAGAAACCTAAGAGTATGCATAAGATGGTTTATCATTTTAGGAGTTTTATTACATGCTCAACTTTATTGTCATTGCCCTCAACCTTTCAATTTACAAATTACACTAATCATGTTAAATAATCTCAATGTAGGGTGGGATACAATCCATTGGCTTTTGAAAGCCATGGGATACTCCACCTTTGCTTCACAAGCATTTGAAACTAATTAAGCATGTTTAGGACACTTGCAAGTTTAGGAAATTTGGTGATCCAAGCAAGAGACCTATGACACATGATTTTGACTCATGTTAGGATAGGAAACATACACTTCTAAAGCTTTTAAAAGATTTTTTAATCTATTTTGACATGATTAGATTATCTTAAGAAATGCATGAAGATGAGTTTTTGATTTTAGGGATTTGCACGATAGAGCAGCTGGTCACTTGACCATTTCTCTACAAGCTTTGCAACATACACAAAATGAGTTTGGTTGGTCTTACTTGTTCTAGGATTTACAAAATGAATCTTTGGGGATTTATGTAAAATTCTGCAACAAGCTATCAATATATCCTTTCAAACAATATCAAATACATTTTGAATATCCACCATAGCTTTTAGAAATATTCACAAGTTCTTTACCAATGCAAGTTTTCCATATTTCATGCCAATTTTATCATGACAGGTTATTTTAGGGAAAGAAATACAACTTGCAATATTTAGAGATAATCTGCACCTCAATATTCGATTCAACATCAAATAATATCACCTAACCTAGGATTTGATTGTTGGTGATAGTGTTGGAATGCAATATAATACTATTTCATGCATTTGGAGGTGTAGGATATCAATCCAAATGCCCTACACGCACCGACATGCCCTTTAGCTCTCACATGAGAGTGATTCGATGAAAATTGTCAGATTTTCATGAACTTACTAAGCGGGAGCAAGCATGAGGTTTTGTTTGGGGTTTGCAAATTAATTGCAAATGTTTCTAAGGTCCTAAGGGACTCGGGAGCGTCAACCACATATCAACGACTTAAAGACCTAGGGATTTTCTAAGTTTTGAGGAATTTAATCTTGTTGGGTCAAGTCACGACACAACCGGAATGCTCCTACCTTGCAAAGGTGAGATTGAGGAAGAATGGGATGATGATTCGTTGTCCAAGCTTCTCTAGAAATCCCCCGCACTTTTGTATCACTCCCAGATGCTGATTTTGCTATCACGAGCTCGCCGGAGTTGGTTTGAGAGGGAAGGGAAGCTCTCTACCTTCTCTTAACTGTAATAGGGACTAACCACAACACCCCTTTGCTCTGGATTTTGGAAGAGGAAGCATAGAACAACAACAAGAGGAAGTTTCCCTCTCTATCTAAGGGAGAAGAGGAGTACAATTATCGGTTCAGCCCCAATCGCACCCAGTTCTACTCGAATTCTCCCAGATGCACGAGAAGGGTCTCTTGTTTCCAGCTGCACGACTCCTGCATGTCTTGACCCTCAGGAATACCTCGTCGATCTCCTCTAAGTCGGATGTACATATGCAAGTAGGAGCGAACTGCTTTGCTTGTTCGGCTCTACACGCACATGAGATATCCCCTTCTCTGCTAGCTCGGATGCACGAAAGTTTGAGGGATTTGCGGGTAGGGGTGTAAGTGAGCCGAGCCTGCTCGAGCTCGACTCGTTTATGGGCTCGCGAGCCGAACTTATCGAGTTCATGAGTCGAGCTCGTTTTATAAATGAGCTTGAGTTCGAGCTTGATGAGACTCGGTTCATGAGCTCATGAGTCGGCTCGAATAATTATTAATATTTTAAAATAATTTTATTTTATTTATTAAATTTAAATATTTAAAATAATAATAATTATTTAAAATATTTAATAAAATAAAAATAAATTAATATTTAATGTTTAAAATTAATAATAAATGTTTAAAATATTTAAATATTTAAAATAATCTATAATATTTAAAAAATCCCTCCGAGACTCGCGAGCCGACTCGAGCTCGTTTATAGTATGTATATGTATGTATTTCAAACCATATATTTATATAATTACATATTAAAATTAAATATACAATAACCATAAGTTTGCTCTATAACATCCATCTATTACAACCCCTCTGGTTACTAAACAATGAAACACAATGTAAAATAATAAACTAAACCTACAATTCTGACTCTGATCAATCTCACTCTACTGGTCCCCTTTCTGGACCCGAAATCAATCAAACCACAATAATGAGTTTACAAAGCCTAGTAGGAACCCAAACTACCAATGCTTTTAACGCAAGGTCTCAAGAATCAATATGCATGCTTATCTCAATCAATATAAAATTTATTAATCATGAGTATAAATAGTAAACAATCTATGCAATCAATATAAGGATCAATATGATTAGTAAACCGAAAGCATCTTACTAAGTATAGGAATCTATCAACCTATAAAAAAATCAATAAAAGTTTTTAATCAATACTAGATACTGTATAGTAAAACGAGCATCAATTATCTATCAAATATATTTATGCTAATGATTCTAGCAGATATTACTATCAAATGATATGTTATGTGTATCTGTCTGGCAGTATACCATATTGATATGCTATACCAATATGTCTATCAATGTTTATAAGTGTACCTGCCATATGCTATGTCATGCGGTATCAATCTCAATGCGAGTTCTAGTAGTCCTACATTAATTATACCTATCAATCAATTTATATGCTATCATGTAAATGCAATCATGGATGCTATTATATTATAGCAAGGCAAGGCTTCTAGCTTTAATATTATATTTTCATCATTCAATCTGTCATTAAGTAGTTTCATCAATCCATCAATCTTTCAATCATATCTTTTAATTAATCATTTACTTTAACATATGGCTTTCAATAAATTAATAAAGAGTCGTTACTCTCTTCAATTATAATCTTGTTCTTCTCGATCAGATCTAACATCAATAGAATGTGGGGTTATCAATATTCCTAGTTGATGTAAGAGAAATAAAAAGAGATATACTTGTTCTTCTTTTGTAATTCTAGACATTGGCTTCTTTTTTTTGTAAGGAGGTAAGATGGAGGCGATTTTTTTGGTGGAGAGCAGGGAGGTTGAAGGGTTTAGTGATAGAGAGAGGATGTGGAGGAAGAGGAAGAAGAAGAAGAAGAAGAAGAAGAAGAAGAAGAAGAAGGAGAATGGTAGATGAGGAAGAAGAAGAAGAAGAAAGGGAAGAGAGGGGTGGCTAGGGTGGTCGGCTGGTGGGTGCAGAGTGCAGACCTTTGTGAGGCTGCTAGAGGGAGGTCGGATGGTGGGGTGTGCTGCACAGGCAAGGGTGATGGATGGGTAGCTTGGGTTTCGATTTTGTTATGAGAATAGAAGATCGAGAGAGGGATGTGGCAGGGTTGCCGCGTCATCATGGGAGGGTGGCCTGGCGAGGTCTTGTACAAAACAGAGAGGAGGGCGGAGAGGGCACTGTGAGAGGCTTGGGCACATGAGAAGCGGAGTTTCATGAAATATGTGCGAGAGATTGAGCAGAAGAGGGCTCGAGTGTGAGTCTACTGTACGAATCATATGGGGAAACCGTGAGAGATGGTTCAATTTTGGTTTAGCAAGCATAGGGCCGAGCATGGACCGGTTGTGTTGTGAGTGGGTTGCAAGTAATGGGTTGTTGGATTAGTTTTTGATGAGTGGGTAGTTCTAGGTTTAGGAATTTAATTAATTTAAAACAATTTTTTATATATATTCAATATTAATTTTAAAATTAATGATAATATTTATTTATATTAATCATACATTGATTCTCTCGCTAGATTTTCATCGTTTGATGGGGTCGATTCAACCTTGCTCCACACACAAAATTTCAATTTTTTTGTCGAACGAAAACCCCGGCTAATTGGTGCAATCTTAGTTGTTTCAGCTATCTCGAACGCGCCGACGCTATTTTTTTTTGGCAAACGGTCGTTATTTGGACGATTTTGGGTTTTGGCTGACATGTTTTAGACAACTTCCGCGTGATTTCGAGTTGTTCGATTGCCATTTTCATCGCGCTTTGTTTATTTGACATTAGTGCCATTATAGAGGTTGTGTGTGAACCATATTTTTTAGGATAGCATTTGTTGACTCACATATGATTCACAAGATGACGGTTGAACACAATGACGTCAGAGGTAAACATATAGAGTCTCACAGAAGATTAACTTGAAAGTCTTAAATTCGTTCTTACTCTCCAACTGGCTGTCCAAATGAACTGATGCACTACAATGATCAAAATAAATCTCCTATTGTACCACTTGAATGATTACAATGAAACAATGAGTATGAGGGGGAGAAATTTGTGCGGGAGCTCATAGATACACACATTTTCCCTTAGATAAAAATAAAAATAAAAATAGAAATATTTATTATTATTTAAAAAATCCTCTCAGTAAGCAAATAATAATAATAATAAATAAAAAATAATGCATAAAAATCCTTTTGATAAATTTTCTGGCTTCACCTTTTTCAATCACAAGTGGTTCAATTTTTCACTCTTGCGTTTGTTGGCTTTATTGCTTAAAACCATGGATGTTACGCATATGCTGTATTAGAAAGAAAAAGACATGGATCTTCTTATTGGCTATTTCTTTGAAATTAAATTGTAACAGCCAAAAGTATAAACTGCATAGCAGTATATAGATGCAAAAAAATTGTAAAATTTAGGCGTTTTTTCTCTGTCAAAATTTACTCGAATATTACAGGAATATTTTGCTTAGCTGCCAAAACTTCATGTTATATTACGGTATGTAGTTCCAATTGTTCATCTTGCAGTAATTTTACTTCATGAAAATTCTGTGATTGTAGGTTTGCACATCAGATGAAACATGTAGACAGGCAAAAGTCAGTGAACTTTTTGTTTATCAGAACTTCAGCAGGGTCCCAGCTGAGAACGTGGAGGCTGGAGATATTTGTGCCGTTTGTGGAATAAATGATATAATGGTAAGCAGTCCACCCGGACCCAACCTGTAGTTGTATTTTTTTCAATCTGCATATCTATGAGCTTTTTCTTTGGAAACGTGTCATGCAGATGATAGCTTATTATCATTCTCATGTTTATGCAGATTGGAGAGACAATAGCTGATAAAAGCTCTTGGAAAGCACTACCCACCATCAAAGTAGAGGAGCCGACAGTAAAAATGTCTTTCTCTATCAATACTTCTCCATTTGTTGGTCGGGAGGTATAATTCGTTTACAATAAATGAAATTTAATAATTCACATGATGCATTTGAAATTCTAAAAACATAGTCACCCTTACAATGCTTTTCCAGTTTTATTTATGAAAATATTCTTCCAAAGTATGGATTGACATGTAAAATTTTACTGGTCACAAACCATAAGTCTACAAACTTTAGTGCTGAATCAAAGTAAGCATTCACTGCAATTTTATTTTTTTTGTTCTCTTGCACTGTTAGGAGTTGACATTCAAGTTCTGGCATCAACTAGATCACTCTTTGTTTCTCATATTAAATTCTTTCAATTTCTTAATATTTTTTTATTACTATGAATTTCTTATTACTTGAATTTGAATAGGATCAATGATAATATTCTCATCTTTTTCTCTTTGATTATTGTTCATTTAGTTCTTCGTTGAGGGATTGCTTGGTTGAGAATATTTTAAGTGTATTGCATTTTAAAAGCATGGTTGTCATGATTTTGAATGTTTGGTTGAGAGTAAGGTAAATTCAATTCGGAATATATTGTATAACAAAGCTTTGCTTTTCTTTTTGCTCAACCTCATAGCATGCAGGCGTCCTGCACCTCCACCTACAACCTTAGTTGCGACCTCCATCCTCATTGTGACCTCTTGTTAATCTGCGACCATCACAACCTGCTTCGACCCACGTTACCCACATTATGAAATATCTTGGTGCCAGCTCCTCATTCCTTGTGGAGGTGACTATCCTCTACCTATAGGGCCTTAGCTTTAAGAACACTTTTTCCCCAACCTCAAACTGGATGCCATTCCTATGCCATCTGCATGTTTATTCATAATCTGCTAAGCCCTCAACAGATGTTTCTTCAATTCTTTCAACACCCTATCCCTCTCTTCCAAGTACTCCTTTACTGAAGAAACTGGGGTGCTACTATGCCCATGCCCAAAATGCACCAGGTGAGGTGGATCCTGTCCGTATAACACTTAAAATGGGGTCATCTAAGAAGCCGAATGATATGAAGTATTGTACTAGTACTCTGCCCATGCTAACTACTTGGCCCACATCTGGGGTGTCTCCGACACAAAGCATCATAGGTATGTCTCCAAGCTCCTATTAACCTCCTCCATTTGCCCATTTGTCTGAGGGTGGTAGGCAGCGCTCCTCTTTAGTACTGTCCCTTGTAGTTTGAATAACTCCCTCCAAAAGTGACTGATGATCACCTTATCCTTGTTGGATACTATAGACTCTGGTATCCCATGCAGTCTGACCACCTCCCTGATGAAAGCCGATGCCACCGTTACTGTCGTGTAGGGGTGTCATAGAGGAATAAAATAAGCATACTTGCTCAGTATGTCTACTACCACTAAAATCACTGTGAACCCTTCCGATCGGGGTAATTCATCTATGAAATCCATGTATACCTCCACACTTGACTTGGTAGAGCTAATGGCTATTGTAATCCCCTTGGAGATATGGCCATGTACTTGTTCCTAAGATAGATCTCACATATGGCTATCAACTTCTCCATATCTTTGTGCATCCACTTCCAGTACAACTCTGAGGCAAGTCCACTGTATGTCTTCTGCACCCTTGTGACCCCCAACAACACTTCCATGGAACTCCTAGAGTTGTAGAATATTGATTGATGTGCTAGGCATCACAAATCTCCTCTGGTACAGAAGGCTCTCCCCTTCTAAAGAAAAACATGGGTGGCTACTCACAAACATTAGTAAGTCTGCCCTAATTCTTTCGAGCTCCTCATCTCAGGCACTCTCCTCCTTAATGGCCCCCCAATCCAGAATCAGTGGTATCAACACTGCTATCGTCTGTAACTCCCCCATACATCTGGACAAGGCATATGCTTCCTTGTTCTCTATCCCTGGTCTACACTAGATTTCAAAGTCATATCCCAATAACTTTGACAACCATCTCTGGTGCTCCTCTATCACCATCCTCTACTCCAACAAGTACTTAAGGCTCTTTGGTCCGTCTTGACAATGAGATGTTTATCCAACTAGTAGGGGTGCTACTTTTGGATGGCTAGCACAATGGCCATCAATTCCTTCTCATAGACTGACTTCCGCCGGCTCTAGCTGTCAACACTTGGTTGAAGTAGGCGATGGGTCGATGGTTATGCATTAGTACTGCTCCCAATCCATACCCTGAGGCATCTGTCTCCATTATAGAGACCTGAGTGAAATCTGATAGGGCCAAGACTGGTACGGGGTCATGGCCTTCTTCAACCTATTAAAAGCTGTTGTGGCTGCTGATAGGAAGTACTTGTAGATCGCAAGCATTTCCTATCAATCTTTTGAAAACAACGAGAATTCTTCATAAAAATCTGCACAAAATCTAAAAAATAGTAGATAACTTGTATTATTTGATGAAAGGGAAATGGAAAATAGTAAGATACAATTGATCCTCAATTTGAGAGGAGGATCGATCTCTCCCAAATCTCTAGACACCACTAGAGCACAAAGGAAACCTAAATCTAAGAGATCTCAAATTTCAGCCAAAGATGCCCTAACCCTAGGAAAACAAACTATTTAATGCATACAAATAAAAAAGAAATCCTAAACAACCACTATATTCAAATTTCCCTCCCAAAACCCTAAAGAGTTCGGTCCTTACACTTGTGCCCCGACGTATACCTCTCGTCACATCTGAAACAGAGCCCCTTCGCCCTCTTATCCTGTAATTCTGTCTCTGTGAGCTTCTTGAAGTTGTCCCCAGGTCTTCCTCATGCAGTCTTTTCCTTCGAAGTCCCCCGAAGAGTATCCGGTGTTGGCTCCTTGGATTTCAATAAGGTGGTGGTCATCCTGTATGAGCCTCCTGAGCTGTCGCCTCCCGTCTCTCCCTCCAGGTGCCTCTGATTTTCTACCAATTGAGCTAGCTCCATAGCCTCTCCCAAGTCATGAGGCCTCATTACTCTAACCACTGCTCGGATCTATGGTGTCAATCCCTTCATAAAGTTTCCCTCTAGCACTGTCTCAGAAATGCGGTCCAATCGGCTAGCAAGGTACTGGAATATCTCACAGTACTTTGTCACTGAAGCCTCCTGTTTCAAGGCGAAGAACTGCACGTAGAAGTCTCCTCCCTTACCCGTTCGGAAACGTTCTACCAAACAATCCTTGAATTCTCTCCAACTCCATATGCGTCGTCGCATGTCCCTTCACTGATACCAAGACAAAGCCTTCCCTTCTAAACATAGGCCCACCGCTGTCAGTCTCTCCTCTTCTGTCATCCATTGACGGCGAAATATCTTTCTACCTTGTAGATCGACCCGTGTGCATCTCCCCCCTCAAAGAGTGGCATCTTCAGTTTCCTCATCCTCGGGTCATACCCGTTTCCCCTAAATCCTCCATACCCTCTCATTCCTCGAAGCAGAGGTGCTCCCCAATTGTCATGATCTTCCCTCCGGCGATCATACCAAAACCATTCATCAAAATTTCCTCTTTTTCTTTCGAAATCAGCACCCCGACGATCGAAATCATCCCCTCTCCTTACAAATTCAGCATCACTTCTTGCTTAGCCAATGCTCATCTCCTCCATAGAAAGTGGTTCTAGAGGAGGCATTCCATTTTCTCCCTCCAGGTTCTTCACTTCTGGCTTTTCTCTTCCCCTAGACGTGTTAGGGTTTCCATCTCTTTCATGACTACCAGCAGTTTTCTTTTCTTCCGATGTCACCGGTTTGGTTTTGGCTTCAAGCAATTTCTTCAACATGTCTTCCACCATGGCGAACTTTTCCTCCATCTTTTCATTGACGAATGCAACTTGACTTTGGAAATCAGCCATCTTATCCTCAAAATCTGCTTTGAGTTGCCCAAGTTCTCCCTCCAAAACTTCCACTTTCCTTCTGGCCATTGTTTCCCCTTCGATTGACGTGCTTTGATACCAATTTTATAGGAAGTACTTGTAGATCTCAAGTATTTCCTATCAATCTTCTGAAAACAGCGAGAGTTATTCCCAAAAATCCGCATAAAATCTCAAAAATAATAGATAATTTATATTATTTGATGAAAGGCAAACGGAAAATAACAAGATACAATTGATTCTCAATTCGAGAGGAGGATCGATCTCTCCCAAATCTCTAGACGCCGCTAGAGCCCAAAGAAAACCTAAATCTAAGAGATCTCAAATTTTCAGCCAAATTCAAGATGCCTTAATCCTAGGAAAACAAACTATTTAATGCATACAAATCAAAAGGAAATCTCTAAACAGTCCCTACATTCAAATTTCCCTCCCAAAACCCTAAAAAATCCTTCCTAATCGACCATTTGGCGCTTGCGGTGCGGTCGGCCATGAAAAGAGGCGAAGGTTTCGCATGGACCGGCTGGACCGGTCTAACAACTGCCTCCCCCCATAAGAACCCATTCTTCTTTAGTTGTTCTGTCAGTGGCCATGTGATGGTGCTATAGCCCCTTCACGAACCTGCTGTAGTAGCCAGTCAACCATAATACCATATAAATACCCTCAGCACTGTGAGATTCTTGGGCAGTGGCCATCTCAACATAGCCTAAATTTTGGCCTGATCCGCAACTGTACCCTCCTGAGAGACTACATGTCCCAAGTACTCCACACTGGCCTGAGCAAAGCAACATTTCTTCATATTGGCCCTCAGCTAATGCTCTTGTAACACCCCTAAAACATTCCTCAAGTGTTTCCAATACTCTAACCTATAGTAATCCAGAATATCATAAAAAACACCAGCACAAATAACCTGAGATAGGGTTGGAAAACCTTGTTCATGAGGGTCTGGAAAGTGACTGGGGCATTAGTGGACCACAAGGCATTACTAGGAATTCATAATGTCCCTCATGAGTTTTGAAACCAGTCTTAGGCACACCCTCCCTTTTCATTATGATCTGATGGTACCCTGACTTCAAATTTATCTTGGTAAAAATAACTGCCCCACTTAGCTCATCTAATAGCTCATCTATCATTGGGATAAGAAACTTATTTGGTACAATTTCCTTATTTACAGCCCTATAGTCCACTGTTGGCCTCATTTTTGTATGAGGTCACTTTAACCTTTTTAAACCCAGTAAAACTTTAACCCAATCCAGCTCAAGCCCTGATTCAACCTTCAAATTAATATCAAACCTAGTTTAGGATCTATCCAATCATTAGTAATCATTCAATTAATTACAAATTATCAGGATAATTTAAACTTAAACTTTGAAACCCAAAGTCCAATTCAGATATAGAAATTCAAACCAAAATCCAAGGTTCAAAGGCCTTATGCTGAATGCCTTTTTCAGTACTTATTCAAATATTTCAAAACCCAGTCAACTGATCCCTGATTTAGAATCTATCAATTGCATATTGATAGGATATGTCTCTGGGGCCATCCCTCCAAGTTTGAGCTCAATTTAATGTCTATAACCCCAGAAACTAAACTCAGTTCGAAAGGCTGTAAAACCTTCATATATTTATCACCTGTGCCATTAGACCTATCACTCAGTGGAATTTTACCTTGGAGTCCCCTCCAAACCTTTTGATCCCTTCCAAGCCTTTGATATTGACTTGCTAAGCATTGATCTACATTTTTCTATATTCACTTTGACCTAGAATAGACTTGAGGCCAAAATGACAAAAATGCCCTTTAAGGGAATTTTTGGGCCTTTGACCAAAATTCAACTTGACTTGACCTAATCAACCATTGAAACCTCCTCCAATCATTTTCAAACACTTTTTGGGACCTAATAGACTCAATTTCAAACCCAGGGTCAACTTGGTTGACCAGGTCAATCAAGTTTGACCTAAAGGCCCCTTAAGGGTCAAAACAGTCATTTTGACTCAATGACCCATTAAAGACCCAAATGAGTGATTGTAACCCAAATGATCGCTCTAATTCCTGAAGCCACCTCTACTAGATCTCATTTGCCATTTCAAACATGTTTGATTCAAACCTAGGTCCTGGGTCAACCTAGTTGACCAAGTCAACCTACTTTGGCCCATTAATGCTTTAAGGGTTTAAATGGGTTAATATGAACCATTTGATCAAATCAATACTATCAAAACCCTCAAACCTACTCCATTTGATGCTTTGAGTATTTTTAATAATGCTTTGAGTGTTTTTAAATTTATGTGGAGTCAAACTATAGTTAATTTAACCAAGTTAATTCACTTTGACTTAGGTCAAATCTCCTCAAAATCTCATATGCTTATTCAAATTCTAATCCCATAGCTTGATATTCCTTCCAAGTCAGCTCAAGGCCCACCTTATGCCACCTTGCATGACATGTCATTTTGTTTGACAAGTTGACAAGTCAAACTAGTAAAAAGACCGTTAAAAGACCAAATTACCCCTCTCATCATGGGTGAGTATGGGCTATACTCATCACTTGCCCTCTCCATCCCCTTTGAGCATGCTTGATGAGGATTTGACAGTCTTCCATCTTTCTTAATTAAGGGGGACAATTATTAGGAGTGGATATACCATGCTTAACTCAATACTTTGTATTTATCCAGTACCTTCCAAAATCTATAATTCCAGCATATCTTAGCTCTTAAGTAAGAACAAGAGAGCTTCTCCATCTATAAATAAGGCCCCTCCAGCTAGCAGAAAGGTGGTTGCAAAACTTGAGAGCCTAATTTGAGAAGAGAAAGAAAGGATATTCTTGTAACAATTTTCAATCAAGCCTTCAAAAGTTCTTGTACTCTTCATCAAAGTTGTAGAGGATTTCAGTAGCTTTCCAACAAGCACAAGATCATCAAAATCCATCCACATGATTGTAAGATATATCAACTTTTCTTTAAAATTTTAATTTGAAACTGCAGCAAATCTACAATACATGAAGCCTCTAAACTTCAGGTGTTGGAGGATTATATTGCCCTCTAGCTGTGTTTCAAATTTCGTTAGATTTTGTTGACCCAAGTTCAAAAATTCAAACGCTCATATCTTTCAAAATACTCAACAAAATCTAACGAAATTTGAAATACAGCTAGAGGACAATGTAATCTCCAACATCTGAAGTTTGGAGGTTTCATGTATTGTAGATTTGCTGCAGTTTCAAATTAAAATTTTAGAGAAAAGTTGAGATATCTTATAATCCTGTGGATGGATTTTGTTGATCTTAGCCTTGTTGGAAAGCTGCTGAAATCCTCTACAACTTTGATGAAGGGTCTAAGAACTTTTGACGACTGGATTGAAATCATTTGGGTTAAAATCACCCATTTGGGCCTTTAATGGGTCATTGAGTCAAAATGATTGTTTTGACTCTTAAGGGGCCTTTAGGTCAAACTTGGTTGACCTGATAAACCAAGTTGACCCAGGGTTTGAAATTGGATCTATTAGATCCCAAAAAGTGTTTGAAAATGATTGGAGGAGATTTCAAGGGTTGATTAGGTCAAGTCAGGTTGAATTTTGGTTAAAGGCCCCAAATTCCCTTAAAGGGCATTTTGGTCATTTTTGCCTCAAGTCTATTCTTGGGTCAAAGTGAATCCAGAAAAATGTAGATCAATGCTTAGCAAGTCAATATCAACGGCTTGGGAGGGATCAAAAGGTTTGGAAAGGGACTCCAAGGTCAAATTCCATTGAGTGATAGGTCCAGTGGCACGGGTGATAAATATATGAAGGTTTTACAGCATTTGGAACTGAGTTTAGTTTCTGAGGTTTGAGACATCATATTGAGCTCAAATTTGGAGGGATGACCCCAGAGATATGTCATATTAATATGCAATTGATAGATTCTGAATCAGGGATCAGTTGATTGGCTTTTGAAATATTTGAACATCCATGCAGAATCTCTAACTCCAGTTTTTTTTTTCTTAACTAGTAATACTAGTCTAGAAAAAGGTCTCATATTGGGCTTGATAATCTCTTCTTTCAGCATATCTCTTATCAACTTCTCAATTTCATCCTTTTAAAATTGAGGATAGCGGTAGGACCTGACGCTGATGGGTGACACACCTTCCCTCAAGGTGATAGCGTGCTCCTACTCCATTGGTGGTGGCAATTCCTGAGGTGGTTGAAAGACCTCACTAAACTACTATATCATTGGATGAACTAAAAGAGGAATGTCGCCATCCTTCTCCAATCTAAACCCCTCTAGCCTATGTAGCTCAACCAGATAATCTTCCTCCACCTCCTGTATGCTCCTCTCATTGGTTTTAAGTGATATCATGATTTTGAAGAGCCATACATCTCTTTTGATCACTACCCTTCTCCCTTCCACCATCAGCTCCATAGTCAAAGCTCTTCAGTTGACCTTGGTGTCCCCCAAGGTCTGTTGCCACTTCATCCCTAGGATTACATCAGTGCTCCTTAACTCCAATGGGAGAAAATATTTCGTCAACCGAACCCCCTGTATGGTCAACACTACTCCCCGACATATCCCCCGGCCTGTCTCCACCTTCCCTATACCCACCATCACTCCATAGCACCTTGTATCCACCAATGTCACCCCCAATTAGTCCACGACCTGGTTGGAGGTGAAATTGTGGGTAGCCCCTATCAATCAACACCACCACCTCCTTGTCTGCTATTTCCTCTTTCACTTTCGTGTTATGACTCGGAGTGAATCCTATCATTGAGTTCAGGAAAATCTCTGGCATGCCCAGATGCAGCTTGCCCTCGTCCTCTCTCCTTGCATCACTCTCATCTCCCTCCTCAGTTTCCTCGTCATCATAGACGGTGAGAACTTGAAGAGTTTGGTCCCTGCACCTGTGCCATGGAGTATACTTCTCATTATATCTGAAGCATTGTCCCTTTTTCCTCTTCTCCTGCAACTTCCTCTCCATCAGCCTTTTGAAGTTCCCCCCACTTCCTCCTCCTAGCTTCTCCCTTGGAGTCTCCCGAATGTTGCTCTATGAAGGATCCTTGGGTGCTAAGAGAGTGGTAGTCATCCTGTAAGAGGAACCTCCACCAGTTGTACCAACTCCATAGCCTCTCCCAAGTCACGAGGCCTCATGACCTTTACTGCTACCCGGATCTCTGATTTGAGTCCCTTCATGAAATTTTCCTCCAAAATAGTCTCCGATAGTCGATCCAGTCGATCCAATCTACTCGTTAGGCACTCAAATCTCTCGCGATAATCTTCCACTGAGCCTTCCTATTCTAGTGCAAATAAATGCTCATAGAAGTCCACTCCCCTACTTGTTTGGAAATGTTCCAATAAGCATTCCTTGAAATCCCTCAAACTCTGTATGGGCCTCCTCATGTCCCTCCACTGGTACCAAGCGAACGACTTCCCTTCCAAACATAAGCCAGCTGCCATCAATTTCTCCTTCTCCATCAACCCATTGATGGCGAAATACCTCTCTACCTTGTAGATCCACCCATGTGCATCATCCCTTTCAAAAATGGGCATCTTCAGCTTCTGGACCTTCGGATTCCCCCATTTCCCTTGATTCCTCTATAATTTCCACCCTCATACCAATACCCATCTTCACTTTTTTCCCTCCTTTCAAGATCAGCATCTCTCCTACCATAATCCCCCTCTTTTCCTTCCCAATCAGCCCCCCCATAACCATGACTATCTTCATATATTCCGCCTCTCTCTATGATATCTACATCGTTTGCACTCTTACGAATTTCTAAATTTGTATTTCTTCCTACTGGATCTCTTACCTCTGATGCCGCCATTTGATTTTGATTTTTCAATATCTTCTTCCCCATCTCACGAAGATCGAAAACTTTGCCTTCCATGGAGGATATTCGATCCTCCATCGTTGCTTTCATTTGACTCATTTCTCTTTTAAGGCGTTCTTCCAATGCATCTACTTTCTTGGTCGCCATCGATACTCGGATTTTTGTTGAACTCAAAAATCTGGATCTTGACTGCAAAAACAGCAAAACAGCCCTTCTTTGGATAAAAATCAGCCACTGGATTTCAAAAACAGCCAAAAAAACAGTCCCAAAAACTATTCTGATACTAATTTGAAAGGTAAAAATAGGGGAAAACATGAATTAATAGCTGAAATCAGAATTTCAGCTATTTAATCACACAGATTTTTAGGTTTTTATAGATGAAAACACAAGAAAACATTCTTGATTGCTAGAATATGAAAGAAAATAACAAGATACAGATGATCCTCTATTCAAGAGGCCGATCATTCTCTCCAAAACTCTCTAGACGTTGCTAGAGCCCAAGAACATCAAAGAGCACTCAGAAATCAGCCACCAAAAAGATGCCTAACCCCAATACAAACTCCTACTTAAAGCAAACACAAAATTAACACCAAAGGACTAAACAACCCTCAGGAAAAAGGCTCTAGATAGTGGACCCCACCCCTAAGGGGGGCGGCTTAACAGACTGCAAACCAGAAGGCTTGTGCCTGCTGTACTGCAGGAGCAGGCCCATAGGTTGGGCCGGCTGGACCGGTCCCTCCTATACCGGTCCAATCGTATCAGGATCATAGCGGCGTCTAAGGTTTGGGTGAAATGGCCCTCCTCTCGTAAGGGGGCCATTGTATCCTTCTTTTGCATATTTCCTTGTTTAACAATAAAAACCTGTTGTTTGCTAAATTTTTATTGGTTCGTTGGAAGTTTTTTTGATACCAAGGCAAGGCGTATCATATCACTAGCTCTAATCAATTCGCTTTAGTATAACCTTCTTGGTCAAGCACTGTTTTTAGAAACCTCTCTTTCATTCTCTCTCAGGATTGTCTTGTACCTATTGCTATTCTCTTTAAGCATGATTTTTGAGGATATCAGATGTATGCCTTACACTTTTAACTTCATGATGGATGATGCTCAGTGTTCACATTTGTGTTATTTATGTGCATTTCATGAATTATCAGGGAAAATATGTGACAAGTCGAAATCTTCGGGATAGACTTTATCGTGAGCTTGAGAAAAATTTGGCGATGAGAGTTGAAGATGGTGAAACAGCTGACACATTTATTATTAGTGGCAGGGGAACATTGCACATTACCATCTTGATAGAGAGCATGTATGAAGTGAATTTGTTATTGTAAAAAGAACCTTTTTTTTGTCTTTATAACGTGCTAAGTTTCAGCTGTATCATTCCAGGCGAAGAGAAGGTTATGAATTTATGGTTGGGCCACCAAAGGTTATAAACAAAAGGGTAGATGATAAATTGCTGGAGCCTTTTGAGGTGATTTGCAATTCCCTTGTTCCTATTATTTGTTGAATTTCTTATCCTTTTAATCATTATTACTGATAGTTTCTGTACCATTATTTATGCAATTGAACTTCAATTCTGCGGTCAAGAAGCAAATATTTTATTCGATTGATTTATTTGCAGATAGCTACTGTTGAGGTGTCTGAGGAACACATGGGGCCTGTTGTTGAGCTTCTTGGAAAAAGGAGAGGGCAGATGTTTGATATGCAGGGACTTGGGTTTGTACTTGTCTTTTCTTACATGCACTTGATCTTTTTAAAATTCTAACACAAATGCATGAAATTATCATTGCATTTTTTTTTTGCAAAGACAGCATAGTAGATGCCATCCTTCAAATTCATTCCTACACATTTTTAAACTTACACACAACTCATAGAACTCGAGGAGCCACTTGAATGAGCTCATTTATGTTTCTTTTCCATGTAGTTTGGAGGGAACATCATTGTTAAAGTATAAGATCCCGACACGTGGTCTTCTTGGGCTGCGAAATGCAATCCTAACAGCTTCACGGGGTACCGCTATTCTGAACACAGTTTTTGATAGCTATGGACCATGGGCTGGGGATATCAGCACACGGGACCAAGGCTCCTTGGTAAGAAAGCTAGTCGTTGTTATTTTGTTCATTTTTATGAGTCAAAACCTTTTATGTATCAAGTTGGTTGTTTTTTTTGAGCAAGTAAGAACTACTATACAGGTTGCATTTGAGGATGGAACTACTACTTCTTATGCCTTATGTAGTTCTCAGGAAAGAGGTCAGATGTTTGTCAGCCCTGGAATGGAAGTTTACAGAGGTCAAATTGTTGGCATCCATCAACGACCTGGTGATTTATCCCTTAATGTTTGCAAGAAGAAAGCTGCAACAAATGTAAGATCCAACAAGGAACAGACAGGTAAAAATCTATACAGTAATCGCAAGATGATTTCAATTTCTTGATCCCAAAATCACCCTGGCAATTAGTTTATCATTGGCGTTATTATGATGCATTCTCTTAAAAAATTAATTTTCTAATATATTCGCTGGCTTCAATGGGGATGATTGATATTTTCCATTCTTCACATTGCTTTGGAAGAGTCTGCAACATAAAGTAGATTATACAGTAGAATTGTTTGGTATGTCTAGCACCAGTCCAGAATTGTAGGCAAGCCAAGCGGTGTTTGCTATGGATTAGAATCTTGCCCATTTTGGAGAGTAAAGGTAGTAATCTTGAATAGTTTTATGCAGCTATATCAAACCTAACCCTATTATTTTTGCACCGGCTTCCTTCAGTTATTTCTTTCTCTGTGATCACTCTAAGAACTTGCTTATTTTTTATATTAGTTTCAGCGGGGATGGACAGATCACCAAACCTAGCTTAGTTAATGCAGCCTATTCTCTACTTTTGGAATATGGTTATTAATTTAAATTTCTAGATCCTGCACATCATTTTCCATTTCTGCAAATTTTGAAAAAATATGTAAAAGAGTTGATGAAAGAATATTCAAACATGTGGAAGAAATAAACATAAAAAAACATCTAAATTACTGTACTGTATCAATTGAAACACATGCATTCATTAGAAAAGTGCCATCTCATCGGAGTTTACCCTTTTTTCACGCAAGTTGGGTGTTAATGTTTTCTTTAAATGTTAGTACCTTTTTCACAGGACTTTCGAGTTATCCCGCAACTTGGGGTGTTAGTGTGTTATCTTTAACGTCAACAGCTTTTTCACGGGACCTATGAGCTGTCTTTCAACTTGGGTGTTATTATCTTCAGGAAAGTTTCTTTAGCGAGTGAAGCGTTTTTTTTTTGCCTAAATTGTTCACACCTTTTATTTAACAAGCTTTAATTCCTCATCTTCCTCCCCTTAATTTTTTTTGAGCCTAAGAATGCAATCTATTATCTGTTATGTTTCTTAGGATTTACGGAATTTCTTCTGGCTTTGAGGCTCGTTTGAGCTTATTTATGGTTGCAAGATTTTGTTTGAAAAACAGAAATTGTTTCAGTAGACTGATATATCCATCCCAAAAATCTTAATGATGTAGACTTGGGAGGGTAACATTATCATTTACATTTCTAATCAATGATGATTAATATACCACTAAGCTGCAATCATTGACCCGACCCGATCCAACCCGGATCCGACGTGAAAAATTCTGAGTTCGGGTCAACCCGTTTGGCAAATGGGTCAGGTCCGGATTCAATATCCTGACTTGTTTTTAAAACTGGGTTGGGTTCGGGTCTTGCCGCACTCGCGCCGACACTCGGCGCCTGTTCGCTTTCTCTTGCAAGCTTGGGTTGCTGGCCCGCATCTCTCGTCTATCAGATCCAAGTTAGCGGGTCTGGGTCGGAATTCTTGACCGTTTGCAAAACCGAGTTGGGTTAGGATTAATCCGTTTGTATGCCGGTAAATTTTGGGTTGGACCCGAACCCGGCCCAAAAACTCAACCAACTCTTTTCGCCATTGGATTTTGATTAACTGGTACACAAAATCTCTGAGATTTTGATTTATCTAACCTCTAACCCATTCGTTATTTGTTTTATAATGCAGTGGTTCTCGATTCACCATTATTTTATAGTTTGGATGACTGTATCGAATACATTCAAGAAGATGAGCTGGTCGAAGTTTCTCCTCAAAGTATACGCATGTGCAAAAATCCTAAGTTTGCTAAGAAGAGGTAATCAGCTTCTGTTGGTTTTTAGCTGCTGCGTTCATTATCTACAAATCTTCCCCTTTTCATCCATATTATTTGAGTCTTCAATGCCTTGAATTTTGCGTAGCTTCTTCCTTATAACAGTTCATAAGAAGCAGTATTTTGTTATTCTTTTAGGATTCAGAAACCACAGCTATACCCAAAGTGTTGTATATTTATTATCAAACAACACATTTTATTAATATAATCTGCACTTTTCAGATTTTTTTTAGCGCTTTTCAGAATTCTTGAAACTAAATTTCTCATTAAGGTTGGAAAATTAGCAAAAAAAAAAAAAAAAAAAAAAAAACAAAAACAAAAACAAAAAATTGTGGTTGTTACCTTGAAACTATGAAATTGTGGTTGTTGCCTTGAAACCCCTAATTCATATGTGATCAATTTAGCATCAATGTGACGTTGCTCTAAAGAAGTCTCTCGACTATATAAAATTGATTGCAAATGATCTCCTATGTTATAATTGTGATATAAAATTGATCTTTATTTAGTTCTTCGATTATGTAAATTGATCCTCATTTAATCTCAAAGGAATCATTTTTTATCAATTTTGTATTGTCGCGAGGTTAAATTTTGATAACAAGGATTAAATTTGACATATATTTTAGGGATTATTTTGAAGTTTCCTTCAAATATCTAGTGTTTGTAAGAGGAGCATACATTTCAATATTTGTTTGGTTGGTGTGAAATTGAAAGAAAATGGGATCAGTTGGTTCATTAAAATAAGAAAACATATTTTAAAACATGTTGATTTTACTAGATTTAATTATTTGATTTAGGCTTCGTGTGGATCCGCTTTCTTATTGTTTTTTAAAACAGTTTTTTAGTATAAAAAATAAATTTTTGTACTAAAAAGTTGCTTGAAGAAGCAGTCTCAAATGAAATTTTAATTTGCACATAAAATTTACAAGAACATAAAAAGTGCTTTTAGTTCATTTAAAATGTTAATTTTATTTTTTATAAAAAAATAAATTTTTTTGATGATTTCTTTTCTATCCACAAGCAGTTATATCTGCCATAAAGATATGAAGGAGGTGGATACGGGTGGTGAGAATGGGTAGAGAAGTAGATGGTGGTAGCTTTTGTGTTCACATATAATTACTTTGGATATATAAAAAAAAAAAATAAAAAAATAAAAAAAATAAAAAAAAATAATTAAAAAAATATAATTACTTTGGATATATATATATATATATATATAATACATATGAATTCGAAATAATTATAATCAAACAGTCCTTTAGTAATCTAAAATAAATTATAAGCTTTTACAAGGGTTACTTAAAAATATTAGGCTAAGATTTCATTTGAGACAATTTTTTTCCTGCTTCTTAAAGCAATTTTTTAGTATAAAAATTTTGTACTAAAAAGTCGTTTTAAGAAGCAATAAGAAAGCATTTCAAACAAAGCATAAGATTTCATTTGAAATGATTTTATTATTACTTTTTAAAATATTTTTTAAAAATGTATTTTAAAAAGCAATGAGAAAGCTGTTACAATCGAAGCTTAAGGCTTCGTTTGAAACTGCTTTTTCATTGCTTTCTAAAATAGAGTTTTAGTACAAAAATAAAAAAAATTTGTATTAAAACTCCGTTTTAGAAAACAATAAAGCCTAAGTTTACACAGCTTCAATTGCACGCTAATTCAATAATCTTTTCAAAAGAAATCTTACTGTCAAAATAAAATATAAGCATGAGTGAAAGAAACGGCAAGTTGAATGACTTGTATGAAGAACATTTAAGCTTTTGTTCTATCATATCTTGCATGGCACATCTTTCAATGAATCGAAAGTTCTGGATGGTTCCAATATTTCATAGCACGGCAACTTCAGCTCTTATAATACTAACTATTTCTAATTACTGCTTACAATTGCAGCGTTTTTTTTTGAGATATTTAGGTCAATTAAGATAAACTCATACACATATTATATCTGTAAGACTCGAATTCAAAATCTTTTAGATGATAGCAAAAGTTTTCAATTAATAGATCAAGATGAGCTACGTGATAAAATGTTATCATTTATTACAATTCGACAACAAATGATATATATATATATATATTCTAGAAAAATTATTTTGTGCGGACACCGGATCGTTCGGAGGCGAATCAAAACACGCTACATCACCTGGAACACAGTGGGTACACAGCCGCGGTACACAGCAAAGGTATGGCGTGCTCTGACTCGCCTTCGGACAGCGTCCGATGTCCACACAAAATAGTTTTTCCTATTTTTGGGCTGTTTTTTTTTTTTTTTTTTTGGGACAAGGAGTATCGGCCTTCGGCCACTAATCTCCCTGGTCGACCTAGCATGCAACCCACACCAATTTACACGGGCCGACACTTTTTTTTTTGGGCTGTTTTGTACATTCAAAATATGTACGTTGCAGTGTCACAATCACTTAAAAAAAAAAAAAAAAAAAAACCTCGTTTTCGTCCTTTGCAAACCCGCGTGAGTATCAGATCCAAACCTAATTGTTACCAATTAAAGTCAAGTGAACTGTTAACAGCTAGCACTGCACGAAAACATTGTATCTGTTCTCATACTGTGTTTCTTTCTCATTTTGTTTGATTAAATTTGTTCACATTTTGTTTTGCAGAAAAAGTAAAGTATAATTAAATGCAAAATAAATCTTTTTATTTTAATTCATTTCTTATATATAAGTACACAAAATTTAATTAAAAAAATTACGTAAAAATATTCTGATATAATTTATAATAAAATGAGCTTAAAAATTATTAAATTTGTTCCAAAAATATCTACATATAATATCATTAAATTTAGCATAAATTTATAAATTTTTAAGTACAATTGATCGAAATTGCATCTGAATATCTTTACTCTTTTTTTTTTTAAAGCATTTATATGTAGAAAAATACAAAATCTATACTTAAAGTAGGGGCGTCAATATTTGACCCGATCCAAAAATTATGGGTTAAGATCAACCAGTTAGTCAAATTGGTCGGGTTCGAGTTCAACAAATTGACTCATTTCAAAATCAATTCGGGTTTGGGTTGACCCGAAAATCTAAAAATGACCTGGAAACGACCCAACCCGACACTAGCTCTCGCTATAAACGAAATCCGGGTTACTGTGTTGGGTCAGGTCAATCCAATAACTCTCGACAGGTCAGATCCATGTATGAACTTTCGACCCTTTACAAACCCTGGTCGGATTAGGATCAAACCGTTTGAACCCAAGTCAGCTCCGGGTTCGACTCAAACCCAACCCGAAACCCAATTTTGACACCCCTAACTTAGAGATAGAGAGATGTATTATGATGTGACAAAGGAAAGTCTTAAGCAACCAGGATTCTTTAGTCCATATATTCTCTTTGATTATTTCTCTTCAGGACAAAACAATTACAAATTAAAAAAATAAACTACACAGTAAATAATTGCAAAATCCCACTAACAATTTAAATAAAATAATCTCAAGACACAGATTACAGGAACAATTTGACAGTACCGTTGCAGTATAATCATATACTTCTGATGAGTACAGGGCTGCATCTGCATTATGTTCTCAAATAATTTCTAAAACATCTAAACTAACAAAATTATGGGCCGAAACGATTCGTTGAGTTGTATGCTGATCTTTAAGTTGCTTCGAAACTGCGTATAATTTGGAAGAATGATGAAGAAATCCTCTGTATTTGAACTGGAACTATGGCATGGGATGTACAGATGGAACAATGGAGGTGACATTGAAAGGAAACTTCTATAGGAGATTCTCTTGCTTCGCCAAAATCTTTGCCGCTGTAGAAAAGGATAGGAAACTGGTTAGACATGCATGAAATTAAGAAGTAAACTAGTAATCAGAGCGGAATCGGCCTTAATTTTTAGAGGGGGTAAACTTGTAAGTAAAAGTGTAGATAATGTTTTCTTCGTAAATAGATATATGATATTTTAGTGACTAATGATTCTTTGTATTTGAGTACATAATACATTTTGAAAATATCATCAATATTTTATATAATATAATAACTAGGTTGAAGTATTGATGAATTGTTTGCAAAAATATCAAAATGATGTTATTGATTAATAATTCAATTTCTACAAAATGTATGTTGGAGTTGCCTTGAACTTGTTTCGACACCTATTTGTTCATATCATTGAACGTCGTATGCTTCGTAGATATGTCAGGGTCCAAAGGGGCAGCGCATCCTGGCGGGATTCGACCTACCTGATAATAAGGATATTTTTCTATTTCTTTTTGTATTTGCTTCATCGTTCCCTAACAATAACACCTATACACAATGTGTTTAATTATGCTGGAAATGAAAAAAGGGAGCAAAAGGATGCCTCTATGCTAGTTTCTTTTTGTTTTTTTGAGGTAACAAGAAGAAGGAAGGAGGGAGTGAGGGAGGGAAGTAAAGTTGTGCAGTAAGTTTAACTCAATAGTTCTATAAGCCGATCATTTTTACTTTTCCATTGATAATATGGAGTGGTAAAATAAATAACCAATATTTACAGACAATTGACACATAAAATTCAAGTAGTTAACAATGGAGAATTACAAAAAAAAAACCAAGATTTTCATGCAAATTTACAGCAGAATAGAACTGTTAAAAAACAAGAGAATTGAAAAGAAGATGCTAACCTTTAGAAGAGGCCAAAACCACGACAACATTCATGGTGTTTTTGTTGGGAGGAAGTTGCAGACGAAGCGGATAGAGCTTCCCATTCACTGGGTTCTTTGAACAAACTATAATATGACCGAGCTCACTTTCTTCCTCCAGCTTCTGCGTCAGTTCTTCCACACTAGTCCCCTGAAAGCTAAAGCTGAACTCCTCAGCTCCAGCTTCAACATTGCCATCATTATTTGCTACCATATAGTTAATAGTCCTGCTATGAAATGCCCGAGGAGAACCACTAGATGCTGACCACAATGACTTCTGTGGTGAGTTACTGGCCGATGATGAGAAAGACTGCAATCACCCAAAAAAGAAAAAAATGACTAACAGAAAGAAGAAAATTCAGGGCTGACCTGATGGGTTTCTCTTTTTCATATAATATAGCATTTCTTTTTCAGTAAAAAAGGTGAGAAACTGATACCAAAAGCTCTTTTATGTAGCTTTTTCTTTTTGTTTTGTTTGATTTGTTAAACGCTGGCCAGGGACCAGGTGTCTAGTTCTAAGTAGCAATTTTGAATCTAAGTTCTAAAAGTAGCTTTTTCAAAAGTTTATGATGTTGCAATGTTAAAATGTTGAGTTATGAACATTATAAGAACGATTAGAAAGTCAATAGTAAAACATATTTCAAGTTGATTGCTAATGATATTTAAAATACTCTTCTACATACACAATCAAGACAGCTAGTTGAAATCGGTGGTAAATTCCATTAAAATTTTTTAGTTCAGCAGCTACTTTTAAGCAGCAGAAGAAGAAGAAGAAGCATTTTAGAGTAATTTAAGAGTTGATTATGAGTCAACAGCCATTGATTTGAATTCCTTTTTCATTTCCTTTCACTCAAATTTCCAAAATCCAAACAAAACCTTAAAATTATAAAATTTTGTTTTCACAAGCAATAAATTTCATCAATGAAGAAGCAAAAAAGCAAACAGAATTTCAACAAATCATAAAACCTAAGCTAACACACAACCTCTTGTTTCGAAAAACTGGGTGAAGACTCCACGGACTCCGTCGCCGGCGAAGATTCTACCTCCGCTGCAGGTGAATACTCCGCAAACGCCACCGGCGTATAAGCCCGGGCCTCAACAATATCAACCTCCCATAGCACCCAATCATGATGAAGATGCGGAATATCATGCGTCACAGTATTTCTCCAAGGCGGCGGGCCACCATTTGCCCGGAGAAACTGACCATACCTTGTTTTAAGCTTAACCTGAAATCCGTCTCGAATCGGCTCCCACTCAAGGGAAGAATCAAGGCGGCGACCAGGAGCCGCTTGAAGAACCTTGCGGCCGGTGACGCCGAGGAGCAAGGGCTCGTTGGAAGCAGAGAGGTACTTGCCATAGCAGCTCTTCAGGCGAATAAGGGGCTGATCACCTGCATCAACAAGTTCTACTTGCCATCGCGCCTTCCTCGTGGTGCCGTTACGGTGTTGGCAAACGCGCTCCTCGTCGTCTTCGGCGAGGAGGTATTTGTCGTTATGGCTGCGCAGGCGGACGGCCTTGGCGCGCTCGAAGAGTTCCATGGAGAAGAAAAGGAGAGATTTTTAAGGTTTGGAAGGGAGAATTGGGTTATAAATTAGGGATCTGAAGAGGCGGGGCAGGGGGAAGGCGTGTAATGTAGGAGCTGGAAGCGAAGAAGGGTGGAAGAGGGGAAGGCAAGAAGGGAAGAAGAGTTGAAAGTTGAAAACTTGTCGAAAGATGTTGAAGGCGGCTTCGTCGTATACGTTTGCGTGTTTAATAATTGATATGGCTCATTTTGATATTTGAATTCACTTGCATCAAATTTATTTCTTCATTAAAAAAACACGTTTTTGCAAGGCCCGCCAAAAATTCCTAATTTTGAGTTTCTTAAGGGCTAAGGTTGCTTGCTTAGACACTAGTCAAAAATAGTAAAAAAATATAGTGTATTTGAGGTTATTTGGAAGAGTGTGAAAAGAATGCATTATATTTTTTTATTTGATTTGAAGTAAAATGAATGACATCTAAAATAAAATAATGTGGCGGCGGCGCCCGGCTGCTGGCAGTGATCGGTGGTGGTGGTAACTGATGGTAGGCGAAGGCTGATAACAATGTAAACTAGTCGACAACGAGTGGTGATAAGGCAGTTGGTTTGCGGTGAAAAATAAATTTACTCAAAACTAAGTGATTTTAAAATAAATTAAAAATAAACTAAGAAGTCAAAAAAGAAACTCATAAATTCTACACTGCATTCTTTTTTAAGAAAAGAAAAAAATTGAAATTTTAATTTTCCATGAAAAAAGGAATACGTTTCATTCCTTCTTCAACAAATCAAACAACCCCTAAATGGATTTAATAATGACTGTTTGATTAAGTGTTCGATTTCTAATATGATGACACCAACATCAATGCTCGTTATCACCAACAAATGATGACATCCACTATCAACATTAACACAAATGCCCTATATCATCACAAAGGTTGATGCATGCCATTGCCTCTAAGGCAAGCACATGGCTTTGCCACCAAGGTTGACGAATATTGTGCCCGCTAAGATCAATGCATGTTGTTCGCAATATGATAAGGGACTTCATCAACACCAATTCCAATGAATGAAATAACCAACTAAGATGCATACATATCATCTCCACCTTATCACATTAGGGCCAACTCAAGTCATCACCACCAAACTCTATTGATGTAGGACAAGCTTGGCATGGACAAATTATCAGACCCATGACAGATAGTGATCACTATTTTTCTCCCACTTAATGTGTTTTATTAGTCTTTTATATTTATTTTATCTTGAACTTAAAGAAGAATATTATTTGTAACATAAGAATATAAAATAAAGAATAAAAAATATCATTTGAGTTGAACTTTTAGTTCAAGATAATCAGACAATGCTATATCTCCTTGTCAACTTATCCAAAGTAAAAGTTAACATATATGATCGATTCAAACCCTTGATAGTTCATTAAGGATTTCATAAATATTTTGTCATATTCTAAGAAGAATTTATCGAACGTTCAACTACCTTTGAGCTTCCAAGAGAAGAACTGATTTTTTTTATGCAAACCAACATGCAAGCTTTTGATTGAAAACTTAGAGGCATAATTGGAAACTTTTCAAGATTATTTGAGGTGTAAAATGTCTTATGAGATACACATGCTTATAGTCAAAATAAGTAGTTTGATGAGAGAAAAAAAAAAGAAGACTAAGATTGATTAAATTTGTTATCAATAAGCTTTAAAATGTTTAAAATATATTGTATAATTAAGGGGAATTAATAGATCATCGATAGTGTCTATCTTATAATCCAATGACACTGATACCAATCCTCATTGTCTCCAACAAAAACTGATGATAACCATCGCCATAAACACATATGCCCACTATCACCACCAAGCTTAGTGCATGTCATTGCCACTATGGCCTACACGCTTCTTCACCACTAAATTTGATACATGTCATTGCCATTAAAGTCGACACCCATTGTAAGTAATAAGGAGCATGTCTGACATTGACCCTGATAGTGGTGCCTATCATAACCAACGAATGCTATGCCTATTATCGCCACCAATACCATCACACTATTGTTATTATCACCCATGCTAATGAATTGTAATTTCACAAGATTAATATGAAAGATTTTTTTTTTTGATCTTTTAATATAAGAACATAATAGCTATCTATTTCTCTTTTATTAGTAATAAAATCATATATCAATGGAAACAAATTCTATTGATCAAAACATTCATATGCATATGTATTCATTGACCCAAAAATCATACACAAGACACAAGAATTATAAGTACATCATATCTTTTCAATCTCGAGAACAAAAGAATAACAACAAAATAGAAAAAATAAAATAAAATAATAGTAAACCTAAAAAATCATGATCAATCTCACACTCTTGATCATCTGTTCTAACATGAAATCATTTAAATTACATATAATGAGCTAAATATTCTAATAAATCACTAAAATCCTATAGCCAAATTCAAAACATGATAAAGAAGCAATATGCATGTCATCGGTCAATCCATAACAATAACAATCATATGAATAAGAATCGGTGCATAAACAAGAAAGCTCACATACAATAGAATAGCATGATATGAAATAATAACAATGAATTAGTAGTAGTATCAGTAACAATTTAGTGATAATATTGGTGGTCATATTGGTACCAATAAATCCAGTGGTAGTAACAGAAAATCAATACTATATTAGTAATCATATAATGATAGTAAATCAATAAAATATCAGTAAAGTCATACATTAATAATGAATATGTAACATATATTTTAGTAGTCACACTAAACAAGTAAGAAATTTTGATTTAATTCAGGATATTTTTTTTAGTAAGCAGTAATCTATATTAATATCTCGTTGGCTCATTGACATAGTAATAACTCCTTATAACTTCAAATCTGTATTATGTGAATCAGTAAATGATAACATCAAACCATAATATTTTAAGAAAATCCCTCGGCCCACCATCCTGTACATGACAGTCAGTTTCCAGCCAACATCAGTGAAATCAACTTTTACTTATTCTCACACATATTATTATCACAGTATTATAACAATAATAACGACTAGTTATTACTCAACCACATACTCATATTCATTTTTAATATGTGTATTAACATTGTACTTATAATAAAAATATCAATCATTCAATTATTTTTTCCTAGGACTTACTTTTGATTCATACTCATTATAAGTCCTATCATTGTTAGATATTCATAGCCTTGATCTTAACCTCGTTTTGCCCCTTAAAATACTAATATAATTCCTTACTTATGAATATTCTTAAATGCCACATCAAAGATGCAATTAATTATAAGAACTTACGATCATGAAAAACTTTGAATAAAATGAGCTCTAATTTGCCTCCTTGATGAACCAATAGAGGTAGAACTAAACACCTAATAATGAGCATATGAAGGTGGATGAGCAAGAGGATGTTTCTATTGATGATGTCATACATTATAGTGATTCAAAAAAGTTTTATATAGATAAAATGTTGAAAAGTAAGTTGATTAATAAAGGTATTTTATTATTATTTATTTTGAAGTTAATTGATAAATACATTCTAAATTATTGTAGGTTTATAAATCTAAAGGCCACATGCTAGTCCATTAAATTTTAGAAGTTATTGGATAGAGTCATTGATGCCTTGGAGAGACATTCCACATGATGAAAGGGAAATGCAGAGGGAGTGTTTTCTAGTGATTATTAATTTATTTTACTTTATACATTTTAAATTTTTTACCATTTTTATGTCCATTAAACTTTTTATTTATAACTTCAACGCCATTATAGTTACACTAACAAGGACTAGGGTATTTTAAAAATTATCTGACTCGAGGTAGGTTGCATTTTGCCTATCTCAATTTTTAAAAATATAAAAAATTAAAATATATATATATATATAATTTAACTTATAATTCCATTAGCAAAAAATATGAATAACTTGATATCTATAAAACTTTTATTGCACAACTTTTTTTATGTTATAGATACAACAGTTCTAAATATTTGGGTATTTTCTAAGAAATTTTCAGCGGATAAATTGGAAAATATGAGATTTTTGAAAAATTAAAAAAATAATTTTTGTTCCTAAAAATAAAGTGGTAGACAATACTCTAAATAATACATTTCTGCTCAGTAGTATATTCTGCTGCCTACCATTAAAGTATTTTTTTAAATTCTAAAATGAATTTATATGTGTTTCTTATACTGCAATGCAATGAATTATATATTTATTTTATTAAAATGTGTGATTCCGAGAAGATCTGGTGCGGTGGAGAAAGTTTGGTTATGGTAACAATTTTATGTTATGGTGCTAATTGTATATTCTGGTGTCAATTGCATATTATATTGCTATATACATTTTATTTTGGTGCTATATACACATTATGTTATGGTGTTGGGTATTGTGAGTCAGAAGAGCTTGTTTTTGATGTACCAACACTAGAGTCATAAGGGCTAGCTAGAATTCTCTGAATTTTATTTTAATGGGAGGTATAAAGGCACGAGGGAAATAAGCTATTTTTACTCTGATATATGAAGTGGTTATTTATTTATTCATGCATTGGTATTTACATTTTTTGTACATGCAAGTACTATTCAGTTTAATTAGTACAGTAATTATTATTAACTTTTTTAAAACTCAGTTGAATGCTTAATAAATGATTATTTGAAAATTTAGATTGATAAGTGTGGTTTATTAAGTTGTGTTAACTCATAGTTTTTTTGTATTTTGTTTCAACGTCTGGGAAAGGGAAAGAACCCGTTGAGTAGTTGAGTCAAGATCAAATCTCTCTGATCAGTCTGTATAAGTATTTCTTCTTCTAATTTTTGTACAACCATGATTAGTTATTTAAATTGCTCTGTTCTGTAGCTCAGTCTTTAGTCATACACTGTAATGTAATTGTTATATATATATTTTGATGAGAAATGTAAAAAAAAAAAAAAAAAAACATTGTGGTTGAGTTATTTTTTGTATTAAAATTTATTAACAGCTCTGCGGTCTGTTGTCAGTTTTAAAACCAATTGGAAGAAGAAAAAATTCTTGAAAAAAAGTTTTCCAAAACATCGATATTGGATTTGACCTATGCAATGCAACACCATAAGGTAATTTTCATCTTTGGGTCTTATCAGGTTGAGTTATGAAAATTGAAATCCCAAATGAATGACCAGATCTATGTGATTATGATTATATGTTAGTAGCACTAAAACGACGTTGTTAGTGAAGCTGTTAGTAAAGCTGCTGCGAGCTTTTTAAATAATATGAGAAGTTTCTATAATTTCACATAAATTTAATTTACTATTTTCTAAATTGATTAAATGAGTTATTCTTCTTGATTAATAAACCTTTTTTTTTAGATTAATACGAAGACTTTGAAAATTTGTACATAGAAAGTTAGTGTACCAACAAAGTAAAAAAAAAAAAAAAAAAAAATCCACTAAGCGTTATGTTCTCCAATATTTAGATGGCTGTTTTTGCTTTCTTTCTTTTCAAAATATCTCCCATCAAAGCACTCTTTTTTTTTTTAAGATTTATCTTAGTCACAAAATAATTCTAATAGATTTAAGAAAACAATTTGGCCTTACATGCGGGGGTGTCAATATTTGACACGACACGAAAACCCGACCCGGACCCGACCCGGAAAATCCGGGTTGAACCCGACCCGATTTCAAAACGGGTCGGGTTCGGGTTACAGAAATCGACCCGTTTCAAAAAACGGGTCGGGTTCGGGTTGACCCGGCGGGTTGCCGGGTCAACCCGCCAACCCGTTTAATTCGAAAAAATTCAAATCCCGCCTCTGCCCGCTGCCCGCCCGCGCTGCCCGCCGCGCGCCTGCCCGCGCTGCCCGCCGCGCGCCTGCCCGCGCTGCCCGCCGCGCGCCTGCCCGCGCTGCCCGCCGCGCGCTCGCCCGCGCTGCCCACCGCGCGAGACTGCCCGCGCCTGCGAGCGCCGCCCGCGTGCCCGCGTGCCCGCGCCCGCCGCGCGCCCCCCAGCGCGCCCGCGTGCCCGCGACTGCCCGCGCCCGACCGCGCCCGGCCGCGCCCCAGCCGACCGCGCCCGCTCCTGACCGCGCCCGCCTCGCGCCCGCGTGCCCGCGACTGCCCGCGCCCGCCTCGCGCCCGCGTGCCCGCGCCCGACCGCGCCTGCGCTGTCGCGCTCGCGTCCGCCTGTCGCGCTCGCTTCCGCCGCCGTCGGCCGCCGCGGTTCTGGCACCGGCCACCCAAACCGGGTCGGGTCGTGTCAACCTGGCAACCCGCCGGGTCGGGTCCGGGTTCGGTTTTTCGACCCGTTTGTCTACCCGGGTCGGGTTAGGGTTGACCCGTTTGAACTCGGGTCAGTTCGGGTTCGACCCGAACCCGACCCGTGACCCGAAATTGACACCCCTACTTACATGTCCCATAATATATAATTGATTAAAATTTCAATTATATATTTATTTGAAGATATGCCTAAAAGTTCATTACAGATAAAATTACCTCTAATGAGGGTCATATCATGCATTCATCAACTACTTATTGAAGTTGAAGTCATGTGAAACTGATTCGAATAGTTCCTGCCCTGATTGGAACCTAAACTCAAATCTCGTTAAATTAAGTAACCTTTGTTCGAATCATTGTGGCTAGAGCGTACAAAGAGAAAATCAAGATAATATCTAAGTCGGTATTGGCGTCACGTAAAGTAAAAGTGCTTGTTGGGGGGAGAGATTATTAGGTGCGGAGTGCGGACGGGGATAACCGTCCGCACAAGCATTGGATACCTAGCGGTACCCATACTTGGTACCGCTGGGTACCGCTAGGTACCCAGTGCTTGTGCGGACGGTGCGCACTCCACAACTAATACTTTTTCTGTTGGGAGAAATCATTGATGTGATAGGTGGCATGTGAGACAGAAGAGAAATTCATGTCAAGACATCATTCAGAAGCAATGATTAGATCGACAATATGTGAAGGAGAAGAGTACTTCATCAAAAGAGCTCCTGCAAGCAAACAATAATGGTAGAACTGGTGGCATATGAAGGAGAAGAGCCATTCTATGTCAGGAGCTCACTAGGGATGAGCATCGATGTGATTACTACGAGCTTTTTTAGTGAGAAATATAGAAGATTTGAACCTTAGTTCGAACCAAATTGAAAATAGTTCAAATTTGAACTAATTTGAACCAATTTTGAATAACTTTTCAATATTTTTTTTTTCATTAAACCACATATTCAAATGATCCGAGTAAATAAAAAAAAAGAAAAAAAGAAAAAGAAATTTTAGACAGAGTCAAGCGTACTTATCTAACATTTTCGCCTGCTCAGGTTGACGTGTTGGTGTTATCAGTATTGAGCTTTAAATTCTAGAAATTTAAAATACCTATTCTTAGATTAGAACTTTGACTTGGCTCCTTGACTTAGTTGCAATATGCAGTAGTCATTATCTGTGCATAACTATGTCAAAGAAATGACCTGAAATCTGTCGTCAAGAATGTTTATCTATTCATTTTCAGATTTGGGACCCCATCACAATATATAGATTTAATTTTATAGAAATTTGAGAGAGTTTTTCTATCTCATTTAAGTAATTTGAATTTTTATAATTCAATATTTAAATACAATTTGTTTGGAGATAAGAAGTGGCAAAAGCTTAATATTTGGCTGCTATGTCTCCTTGAGATGGGTAAATACAAGTTGTTTGGAGACAAGATTCAATGTGCTTAATTTGAGCATGAAAAATTAAGGTAGTAGCAAATTATTATAGTTGAAATATTCTCACAGTGTATGATAGTAGTCTCAAGTGATAGGTCGGACTCTTGACTCATTCTTTGAATGCATATAATATTTGTTTTTGTGGTGTCAAGAGTTGGGGATGGAAGAAAAACACCGCAACGAAACAAGCAAGAAAGTAGAAGCAACGAAAAGTAAAAGGACATCAGGATTTAACATGAAAAAAATCAAAATTGGGAAAAAAAACATGAAGCAACATTACACCAACAAATCAACTATGAAAATGAGGATAAATAATTACATATCTCACTTCTCTCTCACTCACTCCTTGCTTCTCTTCTCTCTTACATAGTTCTCCCACACTAAACACAAGGGAAAATCAAGTTAACAACATCAAGGGACGACATCCTTCAGAAAAACGAGAAAGAAAATTATTCAATCCGCATTGAAGCGTTGTGACGCTCAAGCCTTTGACATCATGATGTTGCGGTGCTTAAACCCAGAGCGTTGCGACATCATACATCGTTGTGGTGCCAAAAATAGAGCGCTGCGATACTTTGCTTTCTTTCATTTCTCTCACCAAACACTGCGCGCAGCACTGGGGCGCTTGGGTGCAGAGCGTAGGGATGCTCGAGTACACAGCGTCAATGCATTGTACGATTTTTTTTGGTGCAAAGCACTGGAACCCAAGCAGAGGGTAAACCCCCCGCACTCCCAGTGAGCACGAGAAATTGACTTGAGGTTCAAGACAACAGTACAATCTGATTGATCGGCATAATCAGATTCCACACAGACTAACAGGGCTAGGTACTTGACTTCTATGGATGAATGAGTGACACCGAAATCGATGCAGATAAACACAATAACCTCTAGTAAGGCTTGGAATCAGATGAATCTCCAGACCATTTGGAGTCGGAATAAACATTAATTTGAAGGACTCATCTAATAGAGAAGCCATGTCTGAATGTGCCGTTAACATACTAGAAATTGCATTTGACATTAAAAGCTATTTCAGGCCGAGTGATTATCAGATAATGAAAAATTTCGGCTAATTGGTGAACGAACTCTTGGTCAGGTGCGGGTGTGTTAGCTTTAGAGGCTGTTTGACAACAAATAGGATTTAATTTTAGTTGGAGTAAATCCTGTAAATTTGAATTTAGTAAATATTGAGGGTGATAAATCTTGAAAAATTGTTTGATATGATATATATTAAATCCTGATAAATTATGAGAAACAATTTAACAACGTAATCCAGGATTTAAGGCGATTGATTCATTTAGAAATTAAATTTAATGTGCTTTGAATTTAATTTGCATGATAATCATAATTTACTTTGTTACGGGCTGAGAAATTCTCGGCAATAGAGTGAGAATATTTTACGTCGTAGTATTAAATGAAACCTCAGCACACAAGCATGTGATTGAAATACTAGGAAAACACTAGGATTTTTATGTGAAAAATCTTTAACGAGAAAAACAATGAGGCCTCACTTAGTTGAGAAGATTCCAATTGTTTGAATGGATTACAAAAGTCACCCGTACTTCAACTCGGGGACAATGCAAATACAATATATTGAAGATCTTGCTAAACTTCAGATGGATATTATAGATATCAGAAATCAAATGTCAGCAGTCAGGAGACTGTAATGCAAAAGTCTGAAGAAGGTTGGAGATTCGGTGATATCCCATGAACAACAAGAAGTCTGATGATAGTTGGAGAACAGACGGAAATCCGACAACGATTGGGAAGAGATCTGACAGCTATCAACGAACAGTTGAAAGTTAGACAATGGTTGGGAACATATCTGGCGGCGGTAGACGAACGGGTGGAACTTTGGCAACAGTCAGGAAGAGATTCTATGGCGGTCGATGAACGGGCGGAAGTCCCATGAAAATCGGTGGTAAAAAAGAAATCCAACGACAGTTGGGGAACAGACGGAAGTTCGGCAACGATCGGTGATCGGGAAGAGATATGCTAGTGATCAACAATTGGATGGAAGTTTATAGACGGTTGGTGATCGGGAAGAGATTTGGTGGTGGTCGACGAACTGACGAAAGTCCGCCAATAGCCAGTGGACGGGAGGAGATCTGGCGGTGGTCGACGAATGGACATAAATCTGACGACGGTCCGTGGCCAACGAGAACTAAGCTCTTATTCTCTTTCTCCTTTCCCTAACGTGAAGAGTTTTTTTCGGGGGGGGGGGGGGGGGGGGGGGGGGGTGGCGCTGGCGAAGCATGGCTAATAAATGTGGAGAAAATCAAGGGTATGATGAGAGTATTTCATCGGACGACTCATATTTATCTCCTTGATCATAAAACATTTATCAAGTATTTAGTTGCCATAAAAACGTTAGAATTGAGTGATTTTGGGATTGTAGGATTCATCTGGTTGATCCACTCGATCTGACTATAAGCATGTCATATTTGGACATCATTTAGTGATACATTAATGCTCTGAAGCATTCAAGTAGGCTTTGGTCCTTTGATTTGAGTCCATTTGGGTTTGGATTGGACCAAATTTGTTGTCGTTGGGTTCGTTTCTTCAAGAAGTTTAATTTGATTATGAATTTATCGAAATCAGAGTTTGGATGGCCTCGGTTTTAATTTTTAGCCTCAACAACATATATTGCATCAAGATTTGTGCATGATCAAGATGAATTTTTAGTGATGCATCATACTTATTACCTTTAATTTTAATTACCTTTAATAAATTATAGTGATAAATAATATAATTAGAACTAGCATAATTAATACTAGGGTTTATTTTAAAAAGGAGCACGTTTAGTCCCATAATTAGCAAAAGGAGCATTTTTTTAATATAAAATTTAAAAGGGAGCAAATTCATCAAATAAAATAGTGTATTCAGAATGTGCCAAAATAAATAGTATGCACTACTTTGATTGACACATTCAACTCAAACAAGAAGAGAGAAAGAAGGCTAAAGAGAGAGAGGGGGGAGAGAGAAACAGTGGTGGGAGAGAGAAACGACGAAAGAGAGAGAGAGAGGGACAAAGGATGGGTAAGAGAAAAACTATATTTTTTTCTTTTTTTAATAATTCTAAGAAAAGAATTTAAATAAAATTTTGAAAAAAAATAGTTATAAATACATAATAAATATCAAAATTAAATTTATTTAAGTTTTATTTAGGATTTAAATTAAATTAAATTAAATTTTAAATTCAAAGAAAAATATTAAAATCATAAATTTTGATATTTGTATGTATATTTTCGTGCATTCTTAATTTATATTAAAATTTAAATTTTTATCATGTATATTTTAAAAATCATAAAAATATGCATTTTTTTCATATTAATATTTTTATGCATTTTGTGGGAAATTATCAATATATAACAAAAATCAAAATTAAATTTTATTTAAGTTTCTTCATAGAATTAAAAAAAGAAAAATACCAACAAATTATTCTTTAAAAAAATTCAATAGTTGACTAAAAATGCATAAAAACATACATAATAAATATCAAAATTATGAGTTTTAATGTTATTTTTTTAAATTTAAAATTAAATTAAAGTTAATTTAATTTAAATCCTAAAAAAACTTAAATAGATTTAATTTTGATATTTATTATTTTTTATAACTATTTTTTTTATTTTATAAAATTTATTTATTTTTTTTCCTAAGAATTATAAAAACCCCTGCACTCTTTCCCTCTCCGATGCTATTCCCATTATTTCTTTCTCCCAAACGCGCCAATAAAAATAGCGCTATCAGAATGCCTTATTTCTTTTAGCGCATTTTGAATGCACTATTTTATTTGAGGAATTTGTTCCTTTTTAAATTTTGCATTAAACAAACTCTTTTGGCTATTTCTAAGTCTTAATATGCTCACTTATAATATAAACCCTTATTACTAATTCTTAAATTAATTATTTATGTGCTAATTATCAAACATTCTCTTCATATGTTTAATTTGTATTTTGGCTCACACGTTGTTGTATGGCTCATTAGGATTCTATCTCCTTCTTTTTTGTTGCTCTTGGGAGCATTAGCAAGCCATTTGGTTGTGTTGAACTTATTTCTTTTTCTTGAATAAAATGGTAGCCTTTAAATTAAAAAAAAAAATTATGTGCTAATTATCAAATTACTTATTATATTGCTAATTATTTAATTATATTTTTAAACACTAATTAATTAAATATTTTTTAAATTACAAATTATTTAATTAATAATCATATAAATGATTTAATGTTTTAAGTGTTAGATTTGTAAATAACATGAAATAAAGTGGTATGTATGTAAAACCCCCTTTAATTAATTATTTAAGTATTAAAATAATTTGATGATTATTATACTACTAATAACTATAATAATCAACCAATTATAAATATTAATTAAACTAATTTAATGACAATTATATTAATAATTATTTAATTAAGTTAAATTATATTATTTAATTACACTACTAATTATATAATCAACCTAATTATACTACTAAGTATTTAGTTATTCTAAATAAAAAAATTTATTTAGTTATTCTAATTTAATTACACTACTGCTGTACTGCATCGCCTACTTGCCATATTCCAGACTTCTGAGTTCGGGATGCCCTAGATCATTCGGCCACCTTTGTCGGCTAGAGAGGTTCACTCTAACGGAGATCAATTGGCGGTGAAAAAGCCACTTCTGCGTTTAAGCAACAATCATTTCATTTACAGACACTCATTCACTTCTTAGATCCGGTGATCGTTGACGAGCCGAGTCTCAGAAAGTTATTGGCTCTCTACAGGTTTTCTCATAAGAGCTATACTTGTTGGAACTTTTATTACGTCCGGTGTAAGGACGTAGAGGAACGTCCTGTTGGAGGCAAAATTCCGTCAACAAACTCGGTATTTGCTTGGTACAACTAGGTATTATTTGATATTAACGAGAAATACCGCTCTTTGAAGACCAATACCGAGTTATAGCGAGCTGTACCGAGAAATACTGAGTTGTACCGAGTTTTTCCTAAAAAAACTCGGTACAACTTTTGTATAACTCGGTATTTATTGGTTTAGCTCGGTATAACTCGGTATTGGGTCTTCAAATGATGGTATTCCTCGTTATTGTTTGGTATTGCTCGGTATTTGCTCGGTACAACTCATTTTTTGGCGGGATTTGGCCTCCGACTGGACGTTCCTCTGCGTCCGGTCGGAGGACGTAATAATTGTTCATACTTGTTAATACTGTTGCAGTTATCATTTCCCTTATTTGTCTTCGCTCGCAAGCTCATAAATCCGTAGTCGGTAAAACCCTAAGGGGCTTTTTGGTATCGGATTTATAGCGGGATTTAAGTAGGATTTATGCTAAATCCGGGGATTCGGTAAATCCCGTAAATCCCCGGATTTACGGCTTAAATCCGGGATTTATTAAATCCCTGGGTAGGCAGATTTAACTGGATTTAAGTTTGAATAGAAATCTTACCGGCGGAGATTTCCCGTGGTGCCCATGTTGCAATGGCTGTTTCTCTCTATTTTTACAAACGAACAGAGACATTCATCTTCCCAGTTGCAACCTCGTGAATTCTTCTCCTATTCGTTAATATGCTTCATTGCGTCCGGCTCAAGCAATATGTAGCGAACTTTTTTCCTTTGCCGTGTAGAACACAGCCCGCAAGTTTTTTATATATTTTTTTGTCGCAAATAATTTTTTCTTATTTTTTGGATATGATACAATGAGATGCTTGTATCAGATTATAAACTATATCATGCATGTTATAAAAAGTTGAAAATAAAAAAGTTGAATATAATAAATTTTTATTATTAACATCTCTTCTCAACATGAATGTAGTGGTAAATTAATTATTATAGATTAGCTCAAGCATTATTATTTAATTTAATTTGTAAAAATCATTATACTAGGCTGGTTGAAGTATTCCATTATCATATGATGTTTGCTATATTAACGTGAGAAACTATTCTTATGTAGTACAATAATTAAGATAAATTAATTCAGAATGAAGCTAACGTTTAACACCGGGTTTGACAATAATTTTGAATCTGTCCATTTATCTCAAAAATTATGAATTCGCTCTTAATTGCAGAGTTTGTGAAGTAAGAAATGATATTGTTCATGAAAATACTCTATAAAATTTACTTACAAATGCGAGAACAATCAAATTACATATTTATAATATTTTCTTGAATATATGACAGAAATGAAGAGATTTTTAAAAGACAGGTTTAAATAATGTCAGCACTAGCTCTCGACCTCATGCAACTGAAGATATCTCTTCATTTCTGTCACACTTCGTGTTGCACGAGGTTGAGAGCTAGTGCTAGCATGAGCTAAGCCTTTATTTTTTAGAAATCTCTTCATTTCTATTATAATTTAAGTAAACGTTATAAGTACGTAATTTGATTGTTCTCGCATTTGTATGTAAATTTTATAGAGTATTTTCATGAGTAATACTCTTTTTTGCTTCACAAACTTTGGAATCAAAAGCGAACACATAATTTTTGAGATAGATGACATTAGATGACTCATTGTCGCTCACCGATTCAAAATTATCTTTGTCAAACCTGATGTTAAACGCTCGTTTCATTCTGAATTAATTTTTTCTAATCATTATACTAGCAAAGAATAGTTTGTCGCATTAACATAATAAATATCATATAGTAATGAAATATTTCAACTTATCAACATAGTGATTTTTACAAATTAAATTAAATAATAATGCTTCAGGTAATCTAAAAATAATTATTTTACAACTACATTCACGTTGAGAAGAGATGTTAACAATGAAAATTCAATATATTCAAATTTTTGTAACATGTACGATATAATTTTCAATCTAGTACAAGCATTTCATTGCATCACACACAAAATAATAAAGAAAAATTCTTTGCGAAAAAAAAAAAAAAAAACTTGCGGACTGTGATCTATACAACAAAGGAAAAAAGTTCGCTACCTACGCCTGAGCCGAACGTAGCAAAGCAGATTAATGAAGAGGAGAATAATTCGCGAGGTTGAGGCGTTTGGGAAGATGAATGTTTCCATTTGTTTGTAAAAATATGGTGAAATTGCAATTGAAGACACGGGCACCGCAGGTAAGATTTCTGCTCGGACTTAAATCCGATTAAATCCGCCTACCCAATGGATTTAATAAATCCCGGATTTGAGCTGTGAATCCATAAATATGGGATTTACTGAATCCCAAGATTTAACTCGAGCACAAAAAATTGTTTGGCTCGATTTAGCATAAATTTGATTTAAATCCGACTTTAAATCCCATACCAAACAACACCTAAATCTGCCGAACGACGGGATTTACTAAATCCCGGATTTACGCTATAAATCCATAAATTCGGAGGGATTCATATTTACTGTGCGCCCGAAAACAATTTTGTAGGATTTACTGTATCTCCTTCTACAAATTCGATACCAAGGAGCTCCTTAGAGTCATGAGATAGTTTGAAAGGGAGGGTATTTATAATAGCTTCACAAGAAAACTTACCTGCTTTTGTAGGATCTCTTCAGCATATTTGGCTTAGTTTAGTATGTGGCCCATAGAGGTGAAAGTAACTTGTAAGAAGTGAAACTAGGTTTTTTAGATGAAATTTACCATTAAGGTGGAGAAGAAGAAGGAGAACATCAATGATAGTTTGATCATTGCCAGTAAGAGGATATCATTAACATAAATAAGAAAATAGATTAAAACACTTTGAGAGTGATAATGATCAATGAGGGATTGGCTGTGATGCAAGTAAAACCTTCTTACTTTAAAGTAAACGAAAATAGCGACATATCATTGATGTGAAGCCTGCTTAAGATTGTGTGGATGACCTTCTTAAGGTTTCGTATGAAATAGTTTTCTTACTTTTTTTTTAAAAAATAACTTTTTAATAAATTTTTTTTCTAAAGTAGCAAAAAAAAAAAAAAAAAAAACAATGACCAAAAGCTGTCCAAAATGAAGCCTAAAAAGGTAAATGAGATTCAGATAGTGAGGTTCTTTGATATCATGGGGTTGAGTCATGTATACTAGTTCATTAAGAGCTCTATAAAGAAAAGTATTTGCAACATTAAGTTGCATTATAGACTAATGAAAATTTGCGGCAGCTGTGAGAAGAAAGTGGATCATTGGAAGTTTGGCGATGGGGCTGAAAGTCTTAAAAACTACTTATATCTTTGAGCGACAAGCTGAGCTTTATATCTAGCAAGGGAATCATTAGAATTACATTTAACTCAAAAATTGTATTTGCTGCCTAATACATTGTAGTTTGAATAGGGAGGGACCAATGTCCAGGAGCCTTTAGTCTGAAGCGCATGAAATCACTGTATATGGCTGGACACCATTCAAGATGTTTTAGAATAGCCATATAAAAGGCTGGTGTAGAAATTGAGGCAACAACATGATTTAGATTGTAGAATATTTTCATATTTAAGAGACCTAGTTTGCAATCTTATGGCCAATTATTGGTTGGGAGGAAGTTTTCGGTGGAAGAATGGGAAAGGAAGGTGAAAAATTGCTACTAGACAGGCTGGTTGTCGTAGCTTATTGAGTGTATTGATTTGGAAATATTTTCAAATTTAAATAATCTTTCTTTTGGAAAGCTTTGATGGCTCATTATATACTTGATTAGGGAGTTGATTATTTCTCTAAATAGTTAATTTGATTGGGATTATATTAGGAAGCTTTTTTCTTATTTTATTTGCCCCAAATCTATAAATAGGGGATTTGAGGGTTGTTGCAGGCATGCAAGAGCAAGAAAGAGAGAGAGCTAGAGAGCTTATTGTAATCCATATTATTCTCTAATATAGTGAAACCATCATCACCTCCCCGTAGACATAGGCATCTTTGTCGTACCATGTAAATCGTCGCGTTCTTTATTTTGGTTGTGTGATTTATTTTGTTTCCTTTGTTTATTGCACAACAATTGGTATTACAACGTGATTTTAATGGGATTTAAGGTGGTGGTTTCAAGAACAGGAGCAAATCTCTGAGATATGATATGGTTAGATCGAGCAAGCAAAGTTAGCTATTTTTGTTCCTGATTGTTGCTGAGTCAGATTGGTGTAATTTCAGTGTCGTAAGGCTGTTGCTACAATTTGGTCGAGGCTATTAGATCCGGTGGAGTTATGGATACATCCACCTCAATGGTGGAAATGATGCCGATTCATCAGGTGGTTAGACATTTCATCAAAATCGATCTGACTAAATTTGACAGCAAAGTGAACTTTTGTATGTTGCGATGTGAAGTGATGGATGCACTGTGCTCTTTGAATTTGGAGAAAGTTTTGGAGAGAGAAAAATATCCTAAGGAGATTTTTGAGAGAGATTGGCTGAAGCTGAACTGAGTGCTTGTGGCTTGATCAAAAATTTCCTGTCTCTGGAGATCAAGTATGAGGTGACGATGGAGACATCAGTTATGAAGTTGTGAAAGTTTTTGGAGAATAAATATATGATGAAGAGCATGGAGAATCATCTTCATATGAAGCATCGACTCTACATGATTCAGATGAGACATGTGATTATAATTGATGAGTATCTAAATGACACAAAACTGTTGGTAGATATTTTGAATTTGGATGAGGATGTTGGAGATAAAGACAAGGCACTCCTATTGAATTCGCTTCTGGATGAGTACAAAAACTTCATGATAATACTCATTCATGGGAATAAGGTTTTGAACTATAGTGAGGTAACCACTGCGTGCTGAATCATGAGTTCTGGTGTCGGAACAAGGAATCTCCAAAGATGAATTTGGCTGAGGCTCTTACACTCAAATGAGGATGATTTGAAAAGTAAAAGAATAAAAAGGGCGACAGTAGTAAGCATAGCAAGTCTTGTGGGCATAGTCTTGGGAAGAATCAATGTGCTTTCTGTTTAGAGGCTATTCATTGGAAGAAAGATTGTCTGAAGCCGAAGAAGGGAAAGGGAATTTCCACGGAGTCAAAGGAAAAATGTATCGTGGAAGAACTTGTTGAAAACTCAGACGTATCACTATCTGTAGTTTCTCAGAGATTGTACAATGATGGTTTATGTTGATTCTAGATACTAGTGTTACCTATCACATTTGTCCAACTAGAGAGTGGTTCTGTAGTTCTAGGGAGCTTGATAGTAGTGTTGTAACTATGAGAAATGATCAGATTTTTCACACAGTTGGTATAGGGAGCATCTTTATTAAAATGCATGATGGTATTATGAGAGAGCTAACTGATGTGAGACATGTCGTAAATATCATGAAGAATTTGTTGTTTGTTAGGGCTTTAGAGACCAAGGGCTACAAGATAGCCATTAAGGCAGGAGTTCTGAAGGTATACCATGGAGCGACGGTTTTATTAAACTGAGTTCTTCACCATAACTTTTACCATCTTCAAGAAAGAATAGTGATTGAAATGATCGTTGTTGCTGATGATTCTTCTGATGCCACTATATTGTGACATATGCATCTAGCTTATACTAAAGATACTTTTCTTATGGCTTTAGTGAAGCAAGAATTGATCAAAGGAGCAAGCTCCTGCAAGCTTGATTTATGCGAATATTGTTTGCTTGGCAAGAAGATACATGTATCATTTGGTACTACCATCCACAGTATAAATGGTGTCTTAGAGTATGTTCACGCAGATGTTTGGGGCATGATGAAGACAACATCATTCAATGGATGACGATATTTTATCTCTTTTATTTATGATTATTCCATAGATGTTTGGGTGTACACCACGAGGTGCAAGAGAGAGGTACTAGATATTTTTAAAACTTATAAGAAGTGGATTAAGACTCAACTTGACAAAAGGATCTGGTGTATCATATAAAACAATGAGGGCGAATATATTTCGGATGTATTATTGCAGGAGTGCCAGAGATCTAGAATAGAGCACCACTTCACTGTTAGAGAGACACTGTAGTAGAATGGGGTGACATAGAGGATTAACCGGACTTTTGTGGAGAAAGTTTGGTGTAGGTTATTCAATGATGGGTTGGATATAATTTATTGGACTGTGGCTATTGACTATGCCTGTCACTTGGAGAACTGTCTGCCTTCTGCAGCTATTAGGAAGAAGACCTCAAAGGAGATGTGATCAGGGCATCATGATGGAGATTATGAGCACTTGAGAGTATTTATCTGTCCAACTTACTATCATGTTTAGAAGGATAAATTGGAACAACATGAAAAGAAGGTGATCTTTATTGGCTTTAGGCGTAGAGTAAATGTCATCAAACTCTATGATCCGGTAGAGAAGAAGATTGCCATTAGTAAGGATGTTAGATTCAATGAGGCAAGCATATTGAAGCCTCAGGGATCAAAGTCGGTGTAGAATTCTATTTGGACTACAGATGCACTATAGAAGTTGGAGTTTGATGCAACTCTATTTATTCCACAGAAGCTAATCATTTCTACCTAGGTACCTAAATCGGGTATAGATTGGGAGGTAGAAGATGATGTTATGGATGAGATTCATAGTTAGGAATCTATTGTGAGGAATAGGACAAGGTGCCAAAATGTCCCAAAACCAACTTAGTTGAGGGACCACGTAGTATTTGCACTTTGAGCCACAAAGGTTGAAATTCTTAGTCATTACAAGGAGGTACTGGATCCTGATGAGTTTTAGAAGAGGGTTTTGGATGAAAAGATGGAATCTATTAAGAATAATGCTATTTGGAGGTTGATGAATCTTCCTTCAGGGAGAACAACCATTTGGTGCAAATGGGTGTGTGGAAAGAATGAATGATCTCATAGAGCTAATGTAAGGTACAAGGCTAGGTGGGTGGAAAAATGCTATGCACAATAGGAAGGGATTGCTTATGATGAGGTGTTCTCCCAAGTGGTTATGCATCCCTCGACCCGTGGTCACTTGACACTTGTAGCACACTATGGTTGGATTTTTGAGCAGCTCGGTCTAGACATTGCACAAGTAGTTGACATTATGAGCAGGTTCATATATGATCCAGGAAGGAGTCATTGGCAAGCTGTGAAGAGTATCATGAGGAATTTGAAGGATACAATTGATACGGGCTTGGTATTGGAGAGATAGTCACCACGACAGTGGTGCATTATTTATCATTGGTTGTCCACTTGTTTTGAAGAATTACGCTTGGATTGATCCTTGAGGAGGGGGGGGGGGGGGCGCGGTGTACGTAGCAACCATCTAGGTGAAGTTCTGATATTGGAGCTTGGTTTGTCATATTCTACCTTTTAAAGGGAAAGACATGGTTGAGATTATTGATTTGGAAATATTTTCAAATCTAAATATTCTTTATTTTGGAAAGTTTTGATGGCTCATTATGTAATTGATTAGGGAGTTGATCATTTACCTAAATAGTTGATTTGATTGGGGATTAGATTAGGAAGTTTTTTTCTTTATTTTGTTTGCTCCAAATCTATAAATAGTGGGGTTTGATGCTATTGAAGGTATGCAAGAGCAATAAAAAGAGAGAACTCGATAGCTTATTGTAATTCCTATTGTTCTTCAATATAGTGAAATCATCATCACCTCCTCATGAATGCAGACATCTTTGCCGAACCACGTAAATCGTCTTCTTCTTTGTTTTGATTGTGTGATTTGTTTTGTTTCCATTATTTATTGCACAATAGTGACTAGTGGAGCTGGATACCAAAGGTTTATAGGGGCAGGTGTAGAAAAAAACAGTGGGATGCCGAGTGGAATCAGGAACAAGAAAAAGCGGAGTTGCTGGAGATGTGGGAAAGGTGGTGTTTGCTGTGATTTTGGAAATTGGATAGAACATATTTAATTCATCAAACTGTATGCCTAGATATGAGAATTTTTTCGGAGTTATTGTAACAGTTGTAGCACTTATGAGAAGAGGGAAGACTAATGAAAGCACAATATACAAACTTGGTAGCAAATTTGTTGGGAGCATGAGGCTGCACCCAAGGATAATATTTGCATCCAAAAACTCAAAGATAGAACTTGTGGCAATTTCTTAAAGGGAAGCTGATTTGGAGATCAAAATTTAGTATTTATTGCGGTAAATGATTCATGAGATAAATCGCCGTATAAGACTGAGCTCGCTGGAGCAGGTTTGATTCAGCAGTGAGGTGGGACATATAACCTTTAGGCTTCGTTTGGGATGACTTTCTTATTGCTTCTTAAAACAAAATATTTATACTAGAAATCTGCTTTAAGAAGCATTAAGAAAACAGTTCCAAACGGAGCTTTAATTTTATTTCTTTCAGAAGGTAAAACACACGTCTTGATTTAATTACTTCAGGGTTCTTAACATTGGCCTCTGCCTCATCATGCAGATATGAAAACCTACCAAACTAACATACAAACATCATTATTAGCAAATCGTTGCAATCTTCAGATATTAAGATTACTTATCATATACATATTCTATTTCGTTAATCTTAATTAAACTCCTAATATGTTAAGTTTTGTCTCCAATTCTCTAACATGAATTGTCAGAAGGCAAAATCAATGCATACTTTAAACTACCTGGACCAATCATAGTAGGCAATAAGATCCTTTAGTTATGTAAATAAAATAAAGGATGATAGTAATATCTTGATTTCATCATCACCAATTTTGGAATATCAACCTTGATTTCATACTTAGAAAAATTTCCACGAATATGAGGTAGTTAGATCCCTTACAACAAAATGAGACATTTACCGATCATGTTAGCATCACCAATTTCATCCCAACATGTCACATAACCAACAACTTAAATCAACAATATATTGGGGATGGAAGTAAAACACCACAACCAAATAAACAACGAAGTAAAAGTGGCGGAAAGAAAAAAAAGGACATCAAGATTTAATGTGGAAAAAATCATGGAGCCATATCACACCAAGAAATCCACAATGAAAATTGGGAGAAATAAGTACATATATCTCTTCTCTCTAAATCTCTCCTTGCACGATTCTCATACTCAAAATAGAAGAGAAAGCCAAGTTAATAACATCAACGGATACCACCCTTCAAAAAAAGAGAAATTAAACTGTTTAGTTTGCCTCTCAACTTTGCGGCACCAGTTTGGAGTGTTGCGGCACTCAAGTCTCTATCATCATATGCTGCGGCGCTCAAATCTGCAGTGCTGTGGCACTACACAACCTTGTGGCGTTAAATCTAGAGCGTTGTGCAACTCTACTCTCTATCGTGTCTCCCAGCAATCTCTTCAGCTCCTGGGCACTCGGGTACACAGTGTCGGGGCGTTGCATAAAAATAAATCTTTTGATTGCAAATCACCCGAACCCAAGCAGTGAGTAAACGCCCCCGCACCCCCAACAACCATGAGAAATTGACTTGAGGTCCAAACAACAACATAATCTGATTAATCGACACAATCATATTCCACACAGACTAACACCATACAATTAAAAGAAGCTCACTCATCCCAAGCAATTGATAGAGGTTATCTCCCCCCTTCAAATTCACACTTAGATCCCACAGCTGTTAAATTTTTCATGTGTTAACCATCTTCTTCAGAAACCTTAAAGCCTCTACTTTTCACTGTAGAAACCAGAATGCACCTCAGCATTGTTCATCATCTGACAAAAGCCACGAACTATGTGAACTTATGTGAAATCAGAGGAAAATGCAAGTAAAAAGAGAAAAGTTTGTGTTGATATGTATTTATTCACAGCTTGAACATCTCTAACATTTATATGACTGAAGTTTTGAGACGGCCCTTTTTGGATGAAAAGAATGTTCACAATCTATTGACTAATTACCCAACATATTCACACTACATCACTAGGGCGATCCAACCATTTACAAGTCTGCCTTTCTGAGCTTAATATTTAGATTGAAAGATTTGAAGTTTGCAGTTCATGGGAATGATTCCAGGTCACAAATACAGATTTGAATCATTCAAAAACTCTCAGGCCGGGCAATCAAGATTATGAATTTCAATGATGAAAATAGACCAAAATACAGATTTGAATCATTTAAACCATCTATCACCCATGTCTCATCCTCAAGTTGCATCTCCTATCTGTGGATGAAGGCTTCGTCTGGGACGGCTTTCTTATTGCTTCTTAAAACAGTTTTGTAATATAAAAATTTTCATTTTTATATTAAAAACTTGCTTTAAGAAATAGTAATAAAACCGTCCCAAACGAAGCCTAAGTATTCAATAAGGAGCTGGTTGTGTGAACTAGCATTCAGCCAAAATGGTGAATGGTTTCACGATGGGGAGGTTTTCCCATTCGTTTGCTGGTAGCTGAGCAGCTGCAGCTTTAAGTTTGTCTGAATGTGCTCTGACGCAAGTGATATTTATGATGTGGCCTAAGTAGTCCATGCACGGTTCGAAGGTGATGGACATGGTCCGATAAGGAAAAAATTATTTTGTGCGGATTCTGGATGGCAACCAGAATGCGCCACATCATTATTTTGCTAGTTACTGGTGCTCGGTGCTACTGTGTATTGATGAAGTGGCGTGTTCTGATCGGTCTCCGGACTGTTCGGTATCTGCACAGAATAATTTCTCTGAGCAAAGAGCTATATTGTAACCCAAGTTATCATAAAAGCCATAGTGTACCTCAAGATATCATTAAAAAGCCACAAATTTTTGCAGATGTAGAAGTACAATAGTCATAGGTCAAATTTTAGGGGAGAAAAACACTTCAGAAATTGAATTTAGGAGGAGAAATATGACTATTTAAAAAAAAAGTTTAGGCTCAGTCGCCAGTTTAGCGATAACTCGTTTTGCCCACTCAATGTAACCCTTCATTTAAATTGGAGACTTGCTACTGGGAGTTCAAATCTCTGTTTGAAATAGAGACTTACTGCTGTAATGATTTGGCAATTCATGTAAATCTCTATTTTAAATGGAGACCCACTGATATTATTTTTTTTTTTGAAAATTATATGTATACAAAAGTACATTTTTTAAAGATTACATATGATTATGATTTATATTAATTTATATAGACATTATATTTTTAATAAAGTTATTTTAAGGTTAGAAATATAATTTAAATTGACATAAATTCATTTATTTATTTTCCTAAATCAAATTTCTAGAGTGCTTAAAAAAATAAGGCATATTCATAATGTTTTCTAAAATTATCGATACGTTTGTTAAACTAAATGGCACGACGAAAAGTTCATAATGCTCTTCATGCATGCAAAAGGCTACTTAGAAAAATTTATATAGCCACCATTTGAATTTGGTGTTATTGAAATCAAAAGTCTAATTTTGAAAAAACTATACAACCATGGAGTGCTAAGAGTTCATCTATCCTTGAGATCAAAAAGAGGTCCAGAATTGTGACTAAGTGATATAGTGAATCGGTGGAAGAAGGGGATGCAAGGACCAAGAACTAGAGAATAAAATAACAAACTAAAAATAAATATCGTATTCTTCATTTTCTATCTTCCTTCTTATATATTACCATTCTATATAACTTTCCATGGATAATTGTACTATCGCTAAAAAAAAAAGTTTAACAACCAAAAAACTACATTGAAACCGGACTAAAGGGCGCTTGATGAACAATCTTCGATGTCTCAATGGCCCAAGATGAACACAACAACTCCAAGAACCCTTTCTTGGAATGATCCACCACCTGAAAATAATCAAGATATATAAATGGAAACAAATAAAGAGCAAAACTCAAATCTTATTAACCATCCCTTTTTACAAGACAACAATCCTTTATTTATAATAACTTATATGCTATTTAAAAGGCTATATCCTTAAATGAAAACATAAAAGCCAAACTATCTAATTCTATATAGCTAATATAAGGACTGAAGTTTATTGTTAATAGAATAGAGCAACATCACTGATATCAGTCTACTGAGGTAGGAGGAACTTCATGCTCGTAGTAAGATGATAGATTAGCAGTAATAAGGTGGGTTTTGTTGGCTGAATTGGTCCAGATAGATCCACTCGGTGTCAATTTGCTCACCAATCTTCAGCCTCTCAAGATTAGCACAACCAGATGGAACACTTGTGATTGTGAAATCATCTAGAGCCATTTGTGTTTCTTTCTACATTCTAGAGAAGAAGATAAGAGCTTCAATATCCAATCCATTAATGTGGCATGCAATTATCGCATTCTAGGACACGATGCTTCGCTCGCTCATCTTTTCAAAGGGGGATCGAGCAACGTCCATCTCCTCTGATTGCGAGTACACTGAGAGCAACATATTCCAACTTGATACGCTTGTTACTCTCATCTTATCAACAAGCACCTTTTCCATCAATACATCACCACATTTTCTATGCATATTGAGTAAGGAATTTGCAACATGAATGCAACCACTCATACCTAACTTAATGATAAAAAAAACACATTATCCTCCCAATGATGTGATCCTCAATTGTAATTTCGTTATCATTGATGGCAAGCGTATTTTTTGCCTTATTCAAAACAACACTATGAATACAAAGTTTTGGCTGGACATTCAACTTGTTTTTGTCATCATCATACATAGGCTTATTAACACCAACATTGTGACGCCCCAAGATCCGTGTAGCGAAAGGATTCGTCTGACATTCTGATCGAACTCCATTCCAGTTGCCTTGCTCGGACCTGAAATTTTAAACCACATATAATGAGCTACAATAGCCCAGCAGGTCACCAAAGCCTACAACTGAAATCAAAGCAAGGCGATGCTATCAATATGCATGTCAATCTATCAATCTGAATCAGTCAATGGTCAATGAGTCTATGCAGCGGAAATCAATAGTCAATGATCATCAATTCTATGCAGTGGAAATCCATAGTCAATAAAACCAGTCAATGCAGCGGCAGGCAATTCGATAAATCAATGCAATCAATCAATATCCGTCAATCAAATCAATACGGTCAAATCAGTACGATCTATTTAATGAAATCAATCGAGGAAAGCAATACGAGACAAGGAATCTATAAAACAGTCAATACGGTATAGAACAATAGCAACAGCGAGTCTATAAAATCTATAGGCAGCAATACAATGAATCTATACGATGTCCATGTCCATGCTATCAATGCAGTATCTATATCAATGTCAATAATCAATAATCAATAGTATCAATGCTCAATGATCAATCAATGAAATCAATGAATCCGTACGATAAGAAATCAATTCGATAAATCCATCAAATCAATTCATCAATCGGAAATCAATAAATCAATGCATATCAGGAAATCCATACGATGCAAGATCATACAATTCCATACAATGGTCTTACTCGACAAGCACAAACACTAGTCATGATCAACCAGGTTAACTGGCTATTATCAATAGTGCTGTTGTAGAATCCGTTGCTGTTGTAGTCCGTTCAATACACGTTGGTTTCTATAACCAACGTTCAACTAGGTTTCCACTTGTCTTTCAGGATCAATCAATCAATCAATGCAATAATCGATGCAATAAGCAATATTAAAGAAATCTAGAACAATCATATCAATAGTCATACACATATCAATTCAATCTATCAATTTCAGACAAATCAGAAATCATACGAAAATCGGGCAGCGTAACGGCAGTCGGTCAAATTTACACAAAAATCCTGCAAAAAGACACGATTTCCAAATTCTACCAAATTACAATAGAATATCTATAACATCAATGCAAGACTTTTATTCTACAGAAACCAAGTCAGAAAACATCCTGATAATTTTCTATTCGATTAAAATCACGTAGAACCAATTCCGACCGGAAGAAAATTCGTAGAATACAGTCAAATCGTGTAGAATAATCATATCTATAACACTCTAAAAGTTGTGCGGTGAAAGTCGTGTCAATATCAAATCACGTCAAAAGTTCGACTACGAAAACACAAAACAGATCTCAACTCGGTCAAAACTCAACTTCTTTGAAAACAGAAATAGGATTCGGAGTCCTTACCACGAGATCTTCACTTTTCCCAACAGCAGCGTCGGACGAAAAGCACTCCGCGGTCTCCGAAAACCAGCTTTTCTCTATTTCCCTTTCTCTTTCTCTCTCCTCAGATATTTTCGTTTTTATAAAATGATTTTCTCTCTCCTCAAAACGAGCTGATTTTCTTATATCTGTGAACTGATCGGTCAGGCCGATATTCACATCGTCCCGGGACGATCAGACCAAATCCTGATCGTCCTGGACCTCACCCAGGGCTATTGTCTGGCCGATAATTTCTACAGTACAGATCGGCCTGGACGATCTCACGATCGGCCCGGACGATCCTGTCCAGAAATCATCCAGAAAACACTCCAGAAATCAGCTGTTTTCCATGCACTGATCGGCCTGGACGATCTCAACTTCGTCCTGGCCGATTCTGGGAGGAAAATCCAATTCAGAGAGGAACAGTAAGGGAACGAGATATTACAACAACTCCAAAGTTGTCATTAAACATGGGCGTATCAAGACCAAGAACTTCAACGAATATGTCTTCATCATACATAAGCTTTGTCACACTTTATAATCTATATTGAAAGAATTACATATGTCTTTCATTTAATAATTTAACTAGAGCTTATCAATGAACAATAGAAAGAAATATGATTCTATTTTTATCTTGTCCGGAACCTCATATCATAGGATCCTTACATTTTCTTAAAAATATGTAAAACCACGTAATGAGCACATAGTCCAGCAAGTAATTAAAATCTTACAACTAAAATCAATGCAAGATAAAAGAGCAATATGCCATAACTCATATAAAGAAATATATGCATAAATGTCTATACTGATTATCTGTATCAATTTATTCTTCTATAGCTCATTATCTGCATCAATTTATCATTCTATAATTCATCATATCTCAATCCATTACATCATCAGTCACAACAGCAGTAACATTGAACAATACTAATGCAGTAACAATATTAGTATCATGATCAATAACATTAAATAGTAGTCATGACAATAAACTATATTAGTATTTTTCACAATATCAGTACAATGTTTGTAGTAGTGTCAGTATCAGTATTCAAAAATTTGCCATGGGGTCAGATGTTAGCAAAGTACCAGGTGATGGGCTACACGTCCTTCCTTTGTTCAAGACTTTCTAATCGCTACCGGAGTTGGGTACTTTCTCATTGTAGATCTTCAATCATCATTTCTTGAATTGATCTTTGTGAATTCTAGCAAGTCAACATCTTGACGGCTTTGTCAAGATAGTTGCGAGGTTGAATTTGTGGCCGAGATGAATTCTAGTTGTTGAATTTTGGCTAAGAACCAAAGATGATGTTAGGCATGGGTTAGGGAGGAGGAGAAACAAGTGGCTACATCTTTCTTGACGGAAAGAAGATGGCAAAAACCATGGGTGGTGGAAGTAGTCTTCAAGAGGAGAGGTCGCTGATTGGAACTACTAGAAGAGAATAGTAGCTGTCAAGATCAGTTGGAAGAACGATAGCCTTCAGGAAGGAAGAGTTCGTTGTTTTTGGATCATCTGGGTAAGCCTCAGTGATCTACAGGTGTGGGCGCCTGGAAGAATGCAACAATGTTCAAGAGGTCTAGAACAAGATCCACAACAAGAATGCTTAAGTAACATCACCGACGTCATATATGTTGTACTACCTAACAAAAAAAAGCAACTAAGAATAGTGGAAAATCAAAGATATACTATAGTTATGATGCTCCGCATCATACTTCTCCTGCATCAGAAGAACTTGATTCTGTCGACCTGGCAATAATCAGCGCGTCATAGAAAAAGAGGTAGGTGCAAAAATCATAATCAGATCCTTGGATCAAAGATTTTGCTCTTCAATGCATGCCCATACAGGTTCCCAATATTTCAACCATGCGATAAAGATATGACGTAACATTATTACGCAAAGGTGTGCTATTTAAAAATGTGACAGGTATTTGTAGAAGAATATCCAAAGTCTGCTAGAACATCAAACCAATTGAAGCCGCAATCGCCTGATTTTCCTGATAAATTACAGCATGCAACGCAAAAACATCAAGATCTCAAGACCTCCCAAAGCTTTATCATAATCCAGTTGATACTCATCTATGCATAATTTTGCCTCTAATTTCTTTATTGAGAAACTAGAAAATGTAATGAGTAGAAAGCCGACCAAATCCCCTCATCTTTCTAATAAAACTGAAGAAGAGTTACATATTTAGATTTTTGAATATTAAAAATGAAGAAAGATGAAAATGCATATGGCTAATCCTTATGTTTTATTTATATGTTCGGGTTGCTGAAACATTAACTAACGCATTGCACTGTCAACTTTTATAAAAATTATAACATTTCTACAAAACCTTTTTTACTAAGGTTTGTAATTTGATTACTATGAGCTAGAATGATTTGTCACAACTTATCAAAAATAAAAATTACTCGGGGCTTTTAGTTTCCTAATACTCATAAAGAATGAAAACTCATCAAGTGACTGGCCTACATAGGTAAGTTCTACTTGAAACCCAGAATATAGGCACTGACCTTGCCTCACAGCTCTAAAAGTAGCCAATATGACAAGACCATTCTACCCAAAAAAAGACTATACAATTCATCCAGAGTTCTTGTCACAACCCAACCCAATATGATCCATAGGCAATACATGTCATATTGTGTTGACTTGTGACAGACTAAACCAAAGAATGCATAATAAATGTGAGTTGATATAACTTAGTAGGTCACACACACACCAATCTAAAATTTCAATAATTCGCTTATTACGCGTTTGATTGAATGTTAAAATAGTTCATAAGAAATTTATCTTACAGAGCATAATATAAATTGTAGATAGGAGATAACTGAAATAAAGCAAACTGCACACTCAAAATAAATAAACAAATACTTCATATATCAAAGCAGAAAATAACATATTTTCCTTATGCCCTTATATCTTCTATAAAAAATAGATATTAGAATTCAAACTCTTATGACTCCTTGAGCTAGTATATCAAAAAACACACCGTTATGACCCCCAAACACTTAGCACATTTCAGATATTTAGAATTAAGACTCTTATGACTCCTTATGCATTCAACACCAAAATTTCTACCACACATCAGATCACCTCAGAATCTTATATTTTATACAAATAACTATATATATCATTATATTAAAGTAAAAGAAACATAAATAAACCAATTTCAGAATTTCACAAAATGCTTTATCGGTAGACAACAAAATTAACTACTGAGCATAATTTCATAGTTCACGAATTTAACTAGATTATCATTAATTATTTAGAATCCTATTCTAAAGCTTTTATTGTACTACCTCATTATTTTTTCGGGATCAAAATAATTTTCTAATTGGAAAAAAATGGCACACCTTTCAAACTATATGGTACAATTTTTTTAGAAAAACACCTAAATGTCTAGAATGACTAGCTCTAGAACATAGAAACAGTTATATGATGAAAGCCTAGCTGGTGCAAAGTTATCCTCGTTTTTACATTGCGAAACTATAAATTTAATCAAGAAGATTCAAATATTTATGTATTTTTAAAAACTGAGATAGATAAAATATAATCTACCTTTATTCGAACAACTTTCAAAACTAGGCTGATAGTAGAAAATGAAACAGAGTCACCCAAAACCAAGCTTTCTCTCACTAAAAAATTGCCTCTCTCTTTCTAGCCACCGCCAAAGGGAGGAGAAATTGATTGATAACATAAAATTTTGGTGAAAAAGGACATTTTTATAAAATTTGATCCTAGTGTTGTGGCGCTCCGGCCTACCACAACACATCGCTTTCCCAACAGTGCAGCTTTGAATTATTTTGGCAAAAAAGATAGATAGCTTAATGTCGCAGCGCCGCCTCTTCAAGCGACTAGACTTCCTTGGGGAATTTTTTTTTTTTTCAGACTTAGGTTTATGTACATAGACCTCTGGAACATATATTCAGACATTCATATGCATATAGAATATTCACAAATACATAACATGTGCTAAATATAAAAATGTAATGAGTTTTCTTTAATATACCCGATTAGAACATATGAAACTAGCTACTATTTCAATATGTATTACAGTTCTTACCCATCAAGTTGGGGTTCTCAATATAGTTATCTTAAGACTCACGTTGGGATAACTCGCCAACAATGCTGACCATCTTATCGAAGTTTGCCCATGGTTATCACCTAAAAGATAACTATCAACCTAGCTTACTCCTTATAAGAACCGCTACACTAGAATAATTCATATACTTTTCTCATTATTTTTCATTGCTAATTGGTTGTTATTTGCATTTGTTGCATACTATAATATGCATGGAAGTAGAGATAAATTATTTGATATCTTAGGTTTATACGAAAATTCAGGACAAGCATAGATAAAATAGGAGTTGTAAAAGATGCTAAAATTTTAATGTGAAAAATTTAAAAAGGGAAAAATCATAAAGCATGACACAGTTGAAATAATTTCATTAGTATATATCATCAATTATAAATTTCGGGAAGGTGTTGATTGAGTGTTTTAGAAATGAATTGGGGAAGGTGCTTGCTATTAACATTTGTTGCATATTTGAATAATCACATGAGTAGAAACAAAATATAACTTAACACACATAAAAAGGAGTGGCAAAAGATGCTGGACTTTTAATGTGAAAAACCTAAAAAGGAAAAAATCATGGGACATGACTAAGTTGAAATGATTTCATAAGTATATATTATCATTTATAAATAATACTCTCCTCATAACTGGGGATGGTGTTGACATAATATAATAGACATGAGTTGTATAGAATAGATTTGTGGTAGAAGTTAGAAGAGCCCAAAGGCATTAGAGCTACCCTCAAGATATTGTTTAGTATTAATTCGACTGCTCTTTATTTAGGAGAGGAAATCATAGATTAAAAAAAAAATAGTATAAATGCTAGTATTAAAGCTAAGAATTAGAGTTGGTGTCGATGGCGTGCTTTGACCTTCTAGATGGTGGCATGAATCAATGTTAGTGTAATGGCAGGTGACAAAGTAGGCGGGCATCGACCTTTTGTGTTGACACCATGTATTAGCTTTACATGCGATAATATTGTTGGTGAAGACAAGTGACAATTTAATGAACATTGGCTTGCATTAGCCTTCGAAGTTATAGTATGGATCAATATTATTAGCAGTGGTGATTGTGGTTAGAAGATCATAATCGAACGATGATAATTGAGAGATTGTAATCAAACGACAATGATCAAGAGACTATAGTCAGATGAAGATAGTGGGAGATTATAGTCTAGTGATGTTAGTCAGGAGACCGTATCTGATGATGGTGGTTGGGATAACATATTAAGGGGATGGTGGTTGGGAGATATAGTCGTGTGATGGTGTTTGGTAGAAAGTATTCAAGTGACATGAAGTGGTTGGGAAACCTTAGTTGGGCAATAGTGGTTGGTTGTTGGTAGGTTGTAGTTGGGCAACGACGTTTGGGAGATCATAGCTGAGCGACAATGGTTGAAGAGTATAGCCAGGTGATGGTAGTTAGTAGATATTAGTCAGTTGATAGTGGTCAGATGATCATAGTCTAGTGATTGTGGTTTGGAGACCTTAGTTGGGTGATAGTTATTGGGATGTCGTAGTCAGACAACTGTGTTTAGTAGACTATTATGAGGCGACAATGGTCAAGAGGTTGTAGGCAAGGGATATGGTTGGGAGGCTTTAGATGGATGACAACGGTCGAGAGACCGTAGTTCGAGGGATAGTAATTGGGAGATCGTAGTTGGATGACAGTAAATAGGAGATCATAGTCAAATAATAGTGGCTGGAAGATAATACTTGAGTAGCAATGAGTCAAACAAACTAGAACCCTAATTTATAACTTTTTACCTTTTTGTTTTGTTTTATTTATTTCTTAATATAAATTAAGGACGTTTCAATTCTTATATATGTAAGTAGAGATCCAATCAAATTTATTCAAGATTCCCTTAGATAAAATGTTGAAATTATCAACTCATTTAAATGAGCAACCTCTTGACAATTTTTATGGAAAAAAATTATGTAAAAAAATCTAAATATTCTTAGTAGTAGAACTCTTGAATTCATGTGTGTATCATGAACTTCGCTAATTTCAAGATAAATTCAAAAAACTTTAAGATCCATTTTGAATACATCAGAATATCTTTACATGTTTTTTTCCAATTTCTATAATAACTCTTTCAACTGTTTATTGTTGGCAATAGCAGATGATAAAGTCATCGAGCGTCAATGTTATTTTTGACGGCTTGCATAAACCCTCTATGCTATAGCATGTAAAAATATTATTGGCAGCGGTGGGCAACGATAGTTATGTGTTAGTATAATTAGATGATTGTGACTGGGAGATCATAGTCGGATGAAAATAGTTGTGAGATTGTAGTAGAACAACAATGATGAAGAGACCACAGTCAAGTGATGGTAGTGGGAGATTATAGCTGGGCGATGGCAATCAGAGATCGTATCTATCAATGATGGTTGGGAGAACATTTTCAGGTGATGGTGGTTGGGAAATATAGTTGCATGATGGTGTTTGGTAGAAATTAGTCGATGATAGCGTTTAGGAGATTTTAGTCAGGCAATGGTGGTCGGTAGACTATAGTTGAGCGACGATGGTCGGTAGATCATAGTTGAACGACGATGGTCAAAGATCATAGCCAGATGTTGGTGATATGGAGATCATAGTCGCGTAATGGTGATCAGAATATTGTAGTTATATGATGATGATCAAGATATTGTAGTTGGATTATGCTAATTAGAAGATCATAGTTAGGCGACGGTAATTAGGATATCATAATTAGATAATAATTGTTGGAAGATTATAGTCGAGCAACAATAGCCTTGTTAAAGTTGTCAAATAGTGGTAGTCCAATGTTGGTGGTCCAATAAAAAAAATTCCCCACCGGCAAACAAATTAGAGCCCTACTTTATAACTTTCTTATTTTTGTTTTATTTTGTTTTGATATAAATCAAGGACCTTTCAAATTTTGTAGATGTAAGTACAAATTGAATCATATTCATGAAAGCAGATGCGGAGATTATCAACTCATTTGAAGTAAAATACATCAGAATATCTTCACGTAGTTTTTCCAATTAAATTAGAAGGCATTGGTATTTGGTGCTTATCTTTTTTAAGAATCATTTTGCATCCTGTAGCCATCATGATAGTCTCAGTTTAAGCCAAGCAGAATCAAAATCCCCACTTCCCAATTGTTAATATTGACTCTGAAACCGATCTTAGAACTCTAACTCTGATAAGATTGAATCAGAATAAAATAATCACAGCCAGAATCTATATGTCCATGAATATAACAGAATCGACACCTTATTTCACTAAGTAAAAGCACATACAACAAAGTTAAACAGATCATCAAATTCCATTGTTCCAGCAAAAGGTACCCAAGTATATCAAAAGCATGTATTAATTCTTAAGAGATTCTTTAGTGGCTGAAAGAGCTGAAAGAACTAAGTTTCAAATATATTTTTTTCTTTTTCAAGTCAATCTTTCAAAATTTCTAACACCTAAATGCATGCACAAACATAAATAAGGCTTCGTTTGGGACGGGACAGCTTTCTTACTGCTTCTTAAAGTAGTTTTTTAGTACAAAATTTTTCAGGAGTCAATCACCGACTTAGACCGTTTCACCTGATTCAACTACGAGGTGGTCCCTCTTGGTTAAATTCGACATTCTGATTGCAACAACTTAGTCCATTTGGCAATCGAAGGCTGTTTGAACCTTCAAGTGACGCACGGTGCCGACCAGCGCATCAGTTAATTCATCGATTTTGCTTCTTTCATGTGTTTTGTATGTACAGGTCAACAAGAAATCAATATTGACTAGGAGTTGTACAGGTTAGCACCTTAAACTTATGAAATGGGATTGCTAATTGTAAAAAAGGGTGAAAAATTGTAGGGGCTTTCATATAGGTCGACATTTTGCGAGAAGAGAAAAGAAAATAGATTTAATAGCTTTATCCGAACTTATATAAAATACGCTAAAATTTTCATATTATTAATTAAGTGTTGAAAAGTAATTTAAAAATCAAGAGAATTTGGTTGCTAGGTGTACATCTACCATATTTAAACTCAGGTGTTTAGTTTAATTTTTTGTAAATCCTTGCCTAACATTTATTTAACAATGAATTTCAAGTTTTGTAGTGTATAAAAAGTTTTAAATAGGTCAAAAAATTGAAATGGGGTAGAAAATTTCAATGTGCCAAAAATAGATTTGGGAGCGCCGATGCCTGGAGAGGTGGCATCGCAGCATTCAGTTCTATGTTTTGCAAATTCCAAGAGAATATAGAATATTATGGCGAGTGTAGTGACATTTGGGAGGCTAGCACCAAGCTAAATTAGTGATTTATATAATATTAAAATATCTTAAACAATTTGCATATCACCCTCACCCCAACCCTTTGATGGAGAAAAAGAGAGGAGAAGGGAGAGGAGAAGAAGAGAGAAAGAAGATGAGATGTTTCAGAGGCAGAAGCTTGGGTTTAGTCCATAATACATGTTCAGGATATTATAAAGCTTAAGGTAGACTTTTGAACTCCCATCTCTGTTTTCAATTCCAGTAATTTTATAAAGAGATATAGATAAAAATATATTTTTTCTCAACTTTTATGACGTTTTCACTGTATAACTTTGATATGCTATTGTAACTTTTAGTATATTTTAACTATAAGAAATTATATTTTCTTTGTGTATAAGTTGATTGAGTTTTTTCTACATTTGTAATAGTTATATAAAAGCTTTAAAATGGTCATGCGAATATTCCTCTCAAGTTAAAAATTGAATGGGAGAAGTTCAATAAGTATAATGTTATACATGCAATGCAACTTTTATTGAAAATTCATACTTCACCTAAGCACTGCATTGTATTTATAAATTAGTTACTAATGCATTTATTTTTGCAGTATTCATGCTATGACAATGAAGATATTTTTAAATGTTTGAGAAGGTTGTTAAACCTCACATAACTAGCTAGCCCGAAGCACACCGGGGGGTTAATTGGTAATTTTAAAAATCCCTATGCATGAATACTACTTCAGTGCAGTTGATTAATAAGATTGAAACCAATAAACTCAACTTGCAAAGAAAGAAAATTGCAGGAAAATAAACATGCGAAAAATGAAAAAGCACACTAAATATTTTTATAGTGATTCGGTCAACCTTGACTTACGTCAACTCCACAGAGTCCTCCGCTTCAAGTATTACACTAACACAATGTGACTCACCTTTTACTCTCATAGCAAGGCGGAGAAGTCCTTATAGACTCACTTTCACAAAACCTGATGCTGCGGAGTTCCGGAAGCTATGTCACCTTCCTGGTGACGACAGCGGACCTTGAATCATTTTTCTCCCTTCTGAAGAAGGTAGAGAACCCAAAGCTTTTTCTCATTCCTGGAGAAGTAAGCGTACCTCCAAGCTTTTTCTCCCTCCTAGAGAAGTCATCATACGTAGCCCTCTTGAAGATTGTTGCATTCTTCCAGGAGCCCACACTTGTAGATCACTGTGGCTTATGCAGACGATAAAAAAAAAACGAACTCTTTCTTCCTGGAGGCTATTATTCTTCTAACTGATCTTGCAACTATTGTTCTCTTCTAGTGGGTCCAACCAGCAACCTCTCTCTCCTCTTGAAGACTACTTCCACCACCCATGGTTGTTGTTATCTTCTTCAAATCAAGAAAGATGTAGCCACCAGTTTCTCCTCCTCCCCAACACACGCCTGACATCATACTTGGTTCTTGGCCAAAATTCAACAATTAGAATTCATCTCGGCCATAAATTCAACTTCACAACTATCTTGACAAAGCCTCCAAGATGTTGGCTTACAATAATCCACAAAGATCAATTCAAGAAATAGTGATTGAAGATCTAAAATTAGAAAGTACCCAACTTCAGTAGCGACTAGAAAGGGTTGAACAAAGGAAGCACATGGACACCATCACCAGGTACTTTGTTGACATCTAACCCCAGGGAAAATATGCTCCCATGGAGGCTTCTAGATCCTTCATTTTGGTCAGATCCTTATGAACCGATGGTGGACAGGGCATGTCGACCGATCGGATCCCTTCTTCCTATGAAGACATATTTGAAGAGCTGCCTCCTTAGTCTTCCTCTGCGCCCTCAATCAAGTTCATATTCAATGGGTTTAAAGATTCGTTATCGAAATCTTCATCTTTCTTATATGATGAGACTGTAATAACTCAAATATTTGAAATGAGTTTATTTGAAAAAATATGAAAATTTTGAAGTAGTGTGCTTTGGCGTTGATTTGGTGAGCACTATGGCGTTAGGCAATGAACATGAAGAAATTGAAAGAGGGGAAGAAGAGAAAGGATAGAGAAATATCTTTGGATTATATTTGTCAGTCATTCATAATATAAATTTTATTCTATTCATTGTAAATGACTAATCTCTTACTTATATTTTCAATAATTTTGATTTCTACAAATTTTATCTCTCCTAAATTTGTCAAAAATGCATTCTCTCCTAATTTCATAAGCTTTCATCGTGCAATTTTGGATATATTATAGATTTGATCATTTTGAATGATTTGATATAAATTTATTTCATTTTAAATGAAGTATTGAATCATATACATGATATGGTAACTCCACATGATACTCTACTGATCCACATGATTCAGTGATTGTGAGTCATAAGGAGCTAGAAATTGATTGTGAGTTATAAGGAGAATATTGATTATAAGTTATAAGGGGCGACTGATTGGGAGGATTAAAATACTCATAAGATACACTCATTGAATATATGAATGTTCATACCAATACTACTATGAATATCATATTGATATTGTGATTGACGCTAATACGATTTACTATCATGAATACTATTTAACATTATTGATCATGATACTAATATTATTATTGACATTATTACTGTTCACTGTTACTGCTACTATGACTGTGATGTAATGGATTGAGATATGATGAACTATATAAGGATAAATTGATACAAATAATTAATATAGATATTGATGCATATATTTCTTTATATAAGTTATAGTATATTGTTCTCTTTAATCTTGTATTGATTTCAGTTGTAAAATTTTAGTTACTTGCTGGACTATGTGCTCATTACGTTGTTTTATATATTTTCAGGAAAGAGTAAGGATCCTATGATATGTGGTTCCGGATAAGACAAAAATGCAATCATGTTTCTTTATATTGTTCATTGGTAAGCTATAATTAAATCATTAAAATGAAAGACATATGCAATTCTTCCAATATAAATCCTAGAGTGTAACAAAACCCATGTACTATGAAGACATATTCATTAAAGTTATTGGTCTTGATATGGATGCATTTGATGACAACATATTTTTTGGAGTTCTTAGTGTTGATAAGCCTATGTATGATGATGACAAAAACAAGTTAAATGTCCAGCCAAAACTATGTGTTCATAGTGTTCTGAATAAGGCAACAAATATGCTTGCCATCAGTGATAACGAAATTGCAATTGAGGATCACATCATTGGAAGGATAATGCTTTTTTTAATCATTAAGCTAGGTATGAGTGGTTGCAATCCTGTTGCAAATTCCTTTCTCAATATGCATAGAAAATGTGGTGATGTATTGATACAAAAGGTGGTTGTTGATAAGATGAGAGTGAGAAGCATATCGAGTAGGAATTTGTTGCTCTCATTGTACTCGCAATCAAAGCAGATGGATGTTGCTCCATCCCCCCTTTGAAAAGATGACCGAGCAAAGCATCATGTCATGGAATGCGATAATTGCATGCCACAATAATGGATTGGATCTTGAAGATCTTATCTTCTTCTCTAGAATGTTGAAAGAAACACAAATGGCTCCAGATGATTTCACAATCATAAGTGTTCCATATGGTTGTGCTAATCTTGAGAGGTTGAAGATCGGTAGGCAAATTGACACCGATGAATCTATCCGGACCAATTCAACCAACCAAACCCACCTCCTTATTGTTGTCAATCTATCATCTTACTACGAGCTTAAAGTTCCTCTTACCCTGATAGGCTGACGTCGGTGATGTTGCTCTATTCTAGTGACAATAAACTTTAGTCCTTATATTAGCTACATAGAATTAGATAGTTTGGCTTTTATGTTTTCATTTAAGAATATAGTCTTTTAAATAGCCTATAAGTTATTATAAATAAAGGGATGTTGTCTTATAAAAGGGGATGGCTAATAAGATTTGAGTTTTGCTCAATATTTGTTTCTATTTCTGTATCCTAATTATTTTCAGGTGGTAGGTCATTTCAAGAAATGGTTCTTGTAGTTGTTGTGCTCAACTTCAGCCATCGAGACATTGAAGACTGCTTGTCAAGCCCCCTCTAGTCCGGTGTCAATGTAGCTTTTGAGTTGTTAAGCTTTTTTTGCAATAGTACAATTATCCATGGAAAGTTATATATAATGGTAGAATGTAAGAAATAAGATAGAAAATGAAGAATATGATATTGCTTTGAGTTTGTTTTTTTTGTTCTCTAGTTCTTGGTTCTTGCATCCCCTTCTTCCGCAGATTCATTACATCACTTTGTCACAATTATGAACCTCTTTTTGATCTCAAGGGTAGATGAACTCTTAGTACTCTATGTTGGTATAATTTTTTCAAAATTGGACTTTCGATTTGAATAACACCAAATTCAAATGGTGGATACTAACATTTTCTAAGTAACCTTTTGCATGGATGACAAACATTATGAACTTTTCGTCGTGCCATTTAGTTTGGCAAACGTATCGGCAATTTTAGATAACATTATGAATAGGCCAAATTTTTTTATAAAAAAACACTCACTCTAGAAATTTAATTCAGAAAAATAAATGAATGAATTTATGTCAGTTTAAATTATATTTCTATCTTTAAAATAACTTTATTAAAAATATAATGTCTATATAAATTAATATAAATCATAATCATATTTAATCTTAAAAAATGTACTTTTTTATACATATAATTTTTAAAAAAATTAATAGCAGTGAGTTTCCATTTAAAACAAAGACTTACATGAATTGCCAAATCATCATAGCAGTAAGTCTTTTTTTCAAACAGAGATTTGAAATCCCAGTAGCAAGTCACCATTTTAAATGAAGGCTTACATTGACTGTGCAAAATGAGTTGTTCCTAACTGGCGACTGAGCCTAAGCTTAATTTTTTTTTTTTCACATTTCTCCTCCTAAATTCAATTTCTAAAGTGTTTTTCTCCCCTAAAATTTGACCTTATGAATAATGTACTTCTACATCTGCAAAATTTTGTGACTTTTTAATGATATATCTTGGGGTACAATATGGCTTTTATGATAACTTGGGTTACAATATAGCTCCTTGCCTAGAGAAATTATTCTGTGCACATACCGTACAGTCCGGAGACCGATCAAAACACTCCACATCATCTAATACATAGTAGTACCGAACACTAGTACCTAGCAAAAAAAATGATGTGGCGTGTTCTAGCTGGCCTCCAGATGCCATCTGAAGCCTGCACGGAATAATTTTTCCCTCATCGAACCACATCCATCACCTTCGAACCGTGCATGGACTACTTAGGCCACATCTTAAATATCACTTGCATCAGTCCACATTCAGACAAACTTAAAGCTGCAGCTGCTCAGCTACCATCAACCGATTGGGAAAACCTCCCCATCATGAAACCATAGCCATTTTGGCTGAATGCTAGTTCACACCAGGTGACCAGCTCCTTATTGAATATTTAGTCCACAGATAGGGGATACAACTAGAGGATGAGACATGGGTGATAGATGGTTTAAATGATTCAAATCTATATTTTGGTCTATTTTCACATTGAAATTCATAATCTTGAATGACCGGTCGTAGAGTTTTTAAATGATTCAAATATGTATTTGTAACCTGGAATCATTCCCATGAACTGCAAACTTCAAATCTTTCATTTTCCTCTGATTTCACATAATTTCACAAAGTTCATGGCTTTTGTCAGGTGATGAACAATGATGAGGTGCATTCTGGTTTCTACAATGAAAAGTAGAGGCTTTAAGGTTTCTGAAGAAGATGGTTAACACATGAAAAATTGAACAGCAGTGGGATCTAAGTGTGAATTTTGAGGGGGAGATAACCTCTATCAATTGGTTGTGGTGAGTACACTTCTTTAAATTGTATGGTGTTAATCTGTGTGGAATCTGATTATGTCGATCAATCGGATTGTGCTGTTACTTGGACCTCAAGTCAATTTCTCATGGTTGTTGGGGGGTGTGGGGGGTTTAACCAATGCTTGGGTTCAGGAGCTTTGCACCCAAAATATTTTTTTGTGCAACGCCCCAGTGCTGTGTACCCAAGCGCCTCGGCGCTGTGTTTCTGAGTACTCTGGAGCTGTAGAGTTTGCTAGGAGAAACAACATAGAGCAGAGTTTGCTAGGAGAAACAACATAGAGCAGAGCGCCACAGTGCTCTAGAGTCAGCGCCACAACATTGTTTAGTGTTGTAACATTGCAGGTTTGAGTGCCACAATGCTCCAAACAGGTGTCGCAGAGCTGCAAGGCAGACTAGACTATTTTCTCTCTTTTTTTTAGCGTTGTCCCTTGATGTTATTGACTTTACTTTCTCTTCTATTTTGAATAAGAGAATAGTGCAAGAGAGGAGAGAATCAAGGATAGAGTGTGAGAGAAGAGAGATCTGTACATATTTCTCCCAATTTTCATAATGGATTTCTTGGTGTGGTGTGACTCTGTGAGTTTTTTCCGATTTCGGATTTTTTCCAAGTTAAATCCTTATGTCCTTTCTTTCCGTTGATTTTACTTCGTTAATTGTTTTGTTGTGGTGTTTTACTTCCCTCTCAAACATATAGTTGATTTAATTTGTTGGTTATATGGCATGTTGGGATGATTTTGGTGATAATAACATGATTGGTAAATGTCTCATTTTGTTGCAGGGATCTAACTTCCTCATATCCATGGAAAATTTTCGAAGTATGAAACCATGGTTGATATTCCAAAATTGGTGAGGATGAGATCAATATATTACTATCATCCTTTATTTTATTTGCATAACTAAAGGATCTTATTGGCTTACTATGATTGGTCCAGGTAGCTTAAAGTATGCATTGATTTTGCCTTTTGACAATTCTTGTTAGAGAATTGAAGACAAAACTTAACAGATTTGGAGTGTAATTAGGATTAACGAAATAGAATATGTATATGATAAGTAATCTTAATATATGAAGATTGCAACTATTTGTTAATAATGATGTTTGTAAGTTGGGTTGGTAAGTTTTGATATCTACATGATGAGGCAAAGGCCAATGTTAAGAACCCTAAAGTAATTAAATCAAGACGTGTGTTTTACCTTCCGAGATAAATGACATTAAGGTTCTGTTTGGGACAGTTTTCTTACTGCTTCTTAAAGTAGATTTCTAGTACAAAAATCCTATTTTAAGAAGCAGTAAAAAAGCCATCCCAAATGAAGCTTAAAGGTTATATTAATTTTGGCTTACAAACGGATTGTATTGAAATTAATAAAATTAATTCAAATTTGAGAAAAGAAAATAATTCATCAGTTATGGTTACTGATTTTTCTCCTTATAGAATCTAATGTTTGAAAAAACAAAGATGACTTACTGATAAGTAAACTCATGGATTGAAATTATTGTGGCCATTGCAACTCTTATAGAAGCATTGAACATCATGAAGGAGCGCCTAACACTGATGAAGTTGTTCGATTTACTTATATATTGTGCTTTCATTGGCCGTGCCTCTTCTCATAAGTGCTACAAATGTTATTAACTCTGACAAAATTCTCATATCTAGGCATACAGTTTGATGAATCAAATATGTTCTATCCAATTTCCAAAATCATAGTAAACACCACCTTTCCCACATCTCCAGCCACCTCGCTTTTTCTTGTTCCTGATTCCACTCGGCATCCCACTGTATTTTCTACACTTGCCCCTATAAACCTTAGGTCTCCAGCTCCACTAGCCACTCTTGTGCAATAAATAATGGAAACAAAACAAATCACACAACCAACAAAAAGAACACGATGATTTATGTGGTTCGGTGAATATGCCTATATCCACGGGGAGATGATGATGATTTTATTATATTGGAGAACAATAGCGATTACAATAAGCTATCTAGCTCTCTCTCTTTTTTGCTCTTGCATACCTACAATAGCTTCAAACACCCCTATTATTTTTAGATTTGGATCAAACAAAATAAGGAAAAAACTTCCTAATCTAATCCTCAATCAAATCAACTATTTAGGTAAATAATCAACTATATAATAAATTACATAATGAGCCATCAAAACTATCCAAAATAAAGATTATTTAGATTTAAAAATATTTCCAAATAAATAATCTCCACCTTATCTTTCATTTTAAAAGGTAAAATATGATAAACCAAGCTCCAATATCAAAACGACTTCAACTAAAAGGTTGCTACGTACCCCCCCCCCCCCCCCCTCCTCAAGCGATCAAGTCGAGTGTAATTCTTCAAAACAAGTGGACAATCAATCATAAATCATGCACCACTGCCATGGTGACTGTCTCTCCAATACCAAGCTCGTATCAATTGTATCCTTTAAATTCCTTAGGATACTCTTCACAACTTGCCAATGACTCCTTTTTGGATCATGTATAAACCTGCTCACAATACTAAGTACTTGTGCAATGTCTTGACCGAGCTGCTCCAAAATCCAACCATAGTGTGCTACAAGTGTCAAGTGCCCACGGGTCGAGGGATGCTTAACCACTGGGGAGAACACCTCATCATAAGCAATCCCTTCCTATTGCGCATAGCATTTTTCCACCCACCTAGCCTTGTATCGTACATTAGCTCTATGAGATCATTCATTCTTTGCACACACCCATTTGCACCATATGGCTATTCTCCCTAGAGGAAGATTCATCACCCTCCAGATAGCATTATTCTGAAGAGATTCCATTTTTTCATACAAAACCCTCTTCTAAAACTCACCATCAGGATTGTCCAATACCTCCTTGTAGTGCCTAAGAATTTCAACCTCTATGGCTGAAAGTGCAAATACTATGTGGTCTCTCAACTAAGTTAGTTTTGGGACATTTTGGCTCTAGTCCTATTCCTCGCAATAGATTCTTAATCAGGAGTCTCATCCTTAACATCATCTTCTACCTCCCGATCTGCATCCAATTCAGGTACCTAGGTAGAAATGATTAGCTTCTGTGGAATAAATGGAGTAGCATCAAACTCCAACTTCTACAGTGCATATGTAGTCCCAATGGAACTCTACACTTACTTTGATCCCTGAGGCTTCAACATGCTTGCCTCATTAAATCTAACATCCCTTCTAATGAAAATATTCTTCTCTACCAGATCATAGAGTTTGATGCCATTTACACTACGCCTAAAGCCAATAAAGATCACCTTCTTTTCATGTTGTTCCAATTTATCCTTCTAAATATGATAGTAAGTTGGACAGATAAATATTCTGAATAGCTCATAATCTCCATCATGATGCCCTGATCACATCTCCTTTGAGGTCTTCTTCCTAATAGCTACAGAAGTTAGACAGTTCTCCAAGTGACAGGTATAGTCAATAGCCACAGTCCAAAAACTCTGTCCAACCCATCATTGAATAATATACACCAAACTTTCTCCACCAAAGTTCAGTTCATCCTCTATGCCACCCTATTCTGCTATAGTGTCTCTCTAACAATGAAGTGGTGCTCTATTCTAGATCTCTGGCACTCCTACAAGAATACAACCGAAGTGTATTCGCCCTCATTGTCTGATCTGATACACCAGATCTTTTTGTCAAGTTGAGTATCAATCCACTTCTTCTAAGTTTTAAAAATCTCTAGTACCTCTCTCTTGCACCTCATGGTGTACACCCAAACATCTATAGAATAATCATAAATAAAAGAGGTAAAATATCATCATCCATTGAATGATGTTATCTTCATCGTGCCCCAAGCATCTACGTGAACATACTCCAAGATACCATTTAAATTGTGGATGGTAGTACCAAATGATACTCGTATCTTCTTGTCAAACAAACAATATTCGTAGAAATCAAGCTTGCAGGTGCTTGCTCCTTTGATCAATTCTTGCATCACTAAAGCCATAAGAAAAGTATCTTTAGCATGAGCTAGCTACATATGCTACAATATAGTGGCATTAAAAGAAATCATCAGCAACAACGATTAGGGACGCCAATGAACTGAACCGAGTATGTGAGTGTTCATGTTTGAGTTTGTTTATTATTATCTTGTTCAAGTTTGATTCGTGTTTGATTAAAGCCTTATTGTTTGTGTGCATGTTTGGTTCATTTAAATTAATGATGTTCATATTTGGTTCATGTTCGGTTCATGTTTGGTTCGTTTAGTGCTTATCGTGCTTCAAACAAAAAAGCCTTAACAAGCCATGTTTGTGAATATATTTAGCGAATTTTTTTACACTATCAAATAAGCATGTTCATGAACAAATCTAATTAGTATTCTTGAGCTATCAAATAAGCAGGGTTATGAATAAATGCATAACTAGTATTTTTGAGCTACCAAATGAGCTCGTTTACGAACAAACTTGCAAATGTGAAATGTCTCTTATTTATGAATAAATTCATTCTACTGAAGGTATAAAATAAAATAAAATTATAATCATAATAAAAGCAGTAGCCTATTTAAAATAAATTATGATTGATCTATATGAATATATTTATTGAGCTTATTCATGAGTTCTGAATCGAACACGAATCGAGCTTAATGTCGAACTTGTTTCATGAGCTTCAAATGATGTTGTTCATGAACATAAATGAATCGAACACATTAGTGTTTAAGCTTGTTTATTTAAGAATCGAGTATTAAAAATGTTGTTCAAATTTGTTTGTTTAATTAGTTAAACTATCACAAACGAGCTTTAATCGAACCGAGCAACAAGTAGCTCGTCGAACGTTTGGTTCGCTTGCAGCCCTAAAAATGATCATTTCGATCACTATTCTTTCCTGAAGATGGTAAAGGTTATGGTGACGAACTCAGTTTAATAAAACCATCACTCCATGATATATCTTCAGAACTCCTGCCTCAATGCTATCTTGTAATCCTTGGTCTCTAAAGCCCTAATAGACAACAAATTCTTCATGATATTAGCGACATGTCTCACATCAGTTAGATCTCTCATAATACCATCATGAATTTTAATGATGATGCTCCATATACCAACTATGTGAAAAGCCTGAGCATTTCTCATGGTTACAACACTATTATCAAGCTCCTTGTAGCTACAGAACCACTCTCTAGTGGGACAAATGTGATAGGTAACACCATTATCCAGAATCAATATAAACCATCATTGTACAATCTCAGAGAAACTACAGATAGTGACACATCTGAGTTTTCAACAAGTTCTTCCATGATAAAGTTTTCCTTTGACTCCATGGATATTCCCTTTCCCTTCTTCGGCTTCAAACAATCTTTCTTTCAATGACTAGCCTCTAAACAGAAAGCATATTGATTCTTCCCAAGATTGTACCCACAAGACTTGCTCTGCTTGCTATTGTTGCCCTTTTTATTCTTTTTACTTTTCAAATCTTCCTCATTTAAATGTGAGAGGCTCAGTCAAATTCATCTTTGTAGATTTCTTATCCCGACACCAGAACTCATGATTCAGCAACACAGTAGTTATCTCACCATAGTTCAAGACCTTATTCCCACGAATGAGTATTATCTTGAAGTTTTCATACTCATCCGGAAGCGAATTCAATAGGAGTGCCTTGTCTCTATCTCCAACATCCTCATCCAAATTTTCAAAATATCTACCAACAATTTTGTGAAGTCATTTAAATACTCATCAATTATAATCCTATGTCTCATCTGAAACATGTAGAGCCAATGCTTAATATGAAGATGATTCCCCATGCTCTACATCATATATTTATTCTTCAAAAACTTTCACAACTTCATAACTGAAGTCTCCATCGTCACCTCATACTTGATCTATGGAGATAGACAATTTTTTATCAAGCTACAAGCACCCAGTTCATCTTCAACCAATCTCTCTCAGAAATCTCCTTAGGGTATTTTTCTCTCTCCAGAACTTCCTCCAACTTCAAAGAGCACAACGCATCCATCACCTCACATTGCAACATGCCAAAGTTCTCTTTATCATCAAATTTAATCATATTGATTTTGATAAAATGTGTAACCACATGATGAATCGACATCTTTTCCACAATTGAGGTGGATGTATTCATGACTCCATCGGATCACATAGCCTCGACCAAATTGCTATAGCAGACTTACGACACCAGAATTACACCAATCAGGCTCAGCAACAATCAGAAACAAAAATAGTAGACTTTTCTTACTTGATCTGACCAAATCATATCACAAATATTTGCTCCCGTTCTTGAAACCACCGCCATAAATCCCATCGAAATCACATTGTAATACCAATTGTTGTGCAATAAAAAAGGAAACAAAATAAATCACACAACCAAAATAAAGAATGAGGCGATTTACATGGTACGACGAGATGCCTATGTCCACAGGGAGGTGATGATGGTTTCATTATATTAGAGAATAATATGGATTACAATAAGCTCTCTAGCTCTCTCTCTCTCTCTTTCTTGCTTTTACATGTCTGCAACAAGCCTCAAACCCCCTATTTTTAGATTTGGGGCAAATAAAATAAGAAAAAAGATTCCTAATCTAATCCCAATCAAATTAATAATTTAGAGAAATAATCAACTCCCAAATCAAGTATATAATGAGCCATCAAAGCTTTCCAAAAGAAAGATTATTTAGATTTGAAAATATTTCCAAATCAATACACTCAATAAGCTACTACAACCGGCCCGTATAGTAGAAAATTTTCACCTTCCTTTACCATTCTTCCACCGAAATCCTCCTCCTCTCAACCAATAACTCGTCACAAGATTGCAAACTAGGTCTCTTAAATCCGAAAATATTCTACAATCTAAATCATGTTGTTGCCTCAATTTCTACACCATCCTGTCATACGACTATTCTAAAACATCTTGAATGGTGTCCAGCCATATCAGTGTTTCATGTGCTTCCGACTAAAGGCTCCTAGACATCGGTCTCTTCCCTATTCAAACTACATTGTATTAGGCAGGAAATACAATTTTTGAGTTAAATGTAGTTCTAATGATTCCCTTGCTAGATATAAAGCTCGACTTGTCGCTCAGCGATATAAGTAATTTATGAGACATTCAGCCTCATCGCCAAACTTCCATTGATCCACTTTATTCTCACAACTGCTGCAAATTTTCATTAGTCTATAATGCAACTTAATGTTGCCAATACTTTTCTTTATGGAGCTCTTGATGAACTAGTATACATGACTCAACCCCAATCAAAGAACCTCACTATTTGAATCTCATGTGCCTTTTTAGGCTTCGTTTTGGACAGCTTTTGATCATTTTTTTTGCTACTTCAGAAAAAAATTATTAAAAAAAGTTATTTTAGAAAAAAGTAAGAAAATTGCTTCATACGAAACCTTAAGAAGGTCATCCACACAATCTTAAACAGGCTTCACATCAATGATATGTCACTATTTGCATTTACTTTAAAATAAGAAGGTTTTACTTGCATCACAGTAAATCCCTCATTGATCATTATCACTGTCAAAGTGTTTCAATCTATCTTCTTATTTATGTTAATGATATCCTCTTACCAACAATGATCAAACTATCATTGATGTTCTCCTTCTTTTCAACCTTAATAGCAAATTTCATCTAAAAAACCTAGTCTCATTTCTTATGCTTACAAGTTACTTTCACCTCTATGGGCCACATCCTAAACCAAGCCAAATATGCTCAAGAGATTCTACAAAAGCAGGTCAGTTTTCTTGTGAAGCTATTATAAATCCCCTCCCTTTCAAACTATCTCATGACTTTAAGGAGTTCCTTGGTATCAAATATGATAAATCCTACCAAATAGTTTTCAGGCACAGTAAATCTGAATCCCTCCGAATTTATAGATTTATAGCGTAAATACTGAATTTAGTAAATCCCAACATTTGGTAGATTTATGGGTTGTTTGGTATCGGATTTACAACGGGATTTAAGTCAGATTTAAGCTAAATCCAGCCAAACAATTTTTGTGCGCGCGTTAAATCCTAGGATCGATAAATCCTGAATTTATGGATTTACTGCTTGAATCCAAGATTTATTAAATCCCTTGGGTAGGTGGATTTAACGGGATTTAAGTCCAAGCAGAAATCTTAATTGAGGTGCCCGTGTCTTCAACTGCAATTTCGACCTATTTTTACAAACGAATGGAGACATTCATCTTCCCAACCGCCTTAACCTCGTGAATTCTTCTCCTTTTCATTAATCTGCTTCGATGCGTCCTGCTCAGGCGCAAGTAGCAAACTTTTTTCCTTTGTTGTGTAGATCACAGTCCGCAAGTTTTTTACATTTTTTTGGCTCAAAAAAATTTTCCTTATTTTTTTAGTGTGATGCAATGAAATGTTTGAACTATATTGGAAATTATGCCGTGCATGTTACAAAAAACTGAATATATTGAATTTTCATTATTATCATCTCTTCTCAACATGAATGTAGTGGTAAATTAATTAATTTTAGATTACCTCAAGCATTATTATTTAATTTAATTTGTAAAAATCACTATGTTATGTTAGTTGAAGTATTCCATTACTATATGATGTTTGCTATGTTAACGTGACAAACTATTCTTTGATAGTATAATTGTTAGGATAAACTAATTCACAATGAAGCGAACATTTAACATCGGATTTGGCAAAGATAATTTTGAATCGGTGAGCGACAACGAGTCATCTAATGTCATCTATCTCAAAAATTATGGGTTCGCTCTTGACTCCAGAGTTTGTGAAGCAAGAAAAAGTATTATTCATGAAAATACTTATAAAATTTACTTACAAATACGATAACAATCAAATTATATACTTATAACATTTTCTTGAATGTATGACAGAAGTGAATAGATTTCTAAAAAATAAAAATTTAGCTCATGCTAGTGCTAGCTTTCAACCTCATGCAGCATGAAGTATGACAGAAATGAAAAGATATCTTCAGTTGCACGAGATCAAGAGCTAGTGCTTACATTATTTAAACCTTTGCCTTTTAGAAATCTCTTCATTTCTGTCATACATTCAAGAAAACGTTATAAATATATAATTTGATTGTTCTCACATTTGTAAGTAAATTTTATAGAGTATTTTCATGAGCAATACCCTTCTTACTTCACAAACTTTGCAATCAAGAGCGAACTCATAATTTTTTAGATAGATGGCATTAGATGGCTCGTTGTCGTTCATCGATTCAAAATTACTTTTGCAAAACTCGGTGTTAAATGTTCGTTTCATTCTAAACTAATTTTTTTTTTATCATTGTACTACATAAGAATAGTTTGTCACGTTAACATAACAAATATCATATGGTAATGAAATACTTCAACTAACCTAGCATTGTGATTTTTACAAATTAAATTAAATAACAATGCTTGAGGTAATCTAAAAATAATTAATTTACCACTACATTAATGTTGAGAAGAGATGATAACAATGAAAATTCAATATATTCAACTTTTTATAATATGCACGATATAGTTTACAATCTAGTACAAGTATCTCATTGCATCACACCTAAAAAAATAAGAAAAATTTCTTTGCGGCAAAAACAAAATATAAAAAACTCGTAGATTGTGATCTACACAACAAAGGAAAAAAGTTTGTTACATGTTGCTTGAGCTGGACGGAGCGAAGCAAATTAACGAATATGAGAAGAATTCGCCAGGTTGAGGCGATCGAGAAGATGAATGTCTCTGTTTGTTTGTAAAAATAAGGCAAAACTATAGTTGCAACACGGGCACCACGGGAAATCTCCGTGAATAGGATTTCTACTCGAATTTAAATCCCGTTAAATTGACCTACCTGAGGGATTTAATAAATCCCAGATTTAAGCCCTAAATCCATAAATCCGGGATTTACGGAATCCCGAGATTTAGCGTAAATCTAACTTAAATCCCACTATAAATCTGATACCAAAAAGCCCTTTAGGGATTTACAGACTACGAGATTTACGAGTTTGTGAGCGAAGAGAAATAGGAGAAATGATAACTACAGCAGTATCAACAAGTATAGCTCTTATGAGAAAACTTGTGGAGAGCCAATAACTTTCTGAGACTCACCTCGTCAACAATCACCGGATCTAAGAAGTGAATGAGTGGCTGTAAATGAAATGATTGTTGTTTAAACGCAGAAGTGGCTTTTTCACCGCCAAAAGATCTCCGTTAAAGTGAACCTCTTTGGCTGACAAAGGTTGCCGAATGAATAGGGCATCCCAAACTTAGAAGTCGGAACATGGCAAGAACGAAGTCGATGCAGTACACAGCTAATCTTAGCCTGTTGGTTGAAGCTTAGGCTTTCAACTAAAAGGTTTTAGATTCAAGTTTTTATATATGGGTTGTGTGTGAGAGTTTACCTTAAATGCCCTAAATATCCAAAAAAAAAAAAGTTTAGAATAACTAAATACATAGTAGTATAATTAGGTTGATTATATAATTAGTAGTGTAATTAAGTAATATAATTTAACTTAATTAAATAATTAGTATTATAATTGTCATTAAATTAGTTTAATTAATATTTATAATTTGTTGATTATTATAGTTATTAGTAGTATAATAATCATTAAATAATTTTAATACTTAAATAATTTATTAAATCATTAATATGAGTATTAATTAAATAATTTGTAATTTAAAATAAATAATTAATTAAGGTTTAGAAATATAATTAAATAATTAGCAATATAATAAGTAATTTCATAATTAGTACATAATTTTTTTTATTTAAAGGTTACCATTTTATTCAAGAAAAAGAACACAACCAAAGGGCTTGCTAATCCTCCCAAGAGCTCCAAAAGAGGAGGAGAGAGAATCCTAATGAGCCAAAAAATCAAGCAACGCAACAAAGTGTGAGTCAAAATACAAACTAAACATATGAAGAGAATGTTTGATAATTAGGGTATAAATAACTAATTTGAAAATTAGTAATAAGGGTTTATTTTACAAGTGAGCAGATTAAGACTTAGAAATAGCAAAAAGAGCATGTTTAATGCAAAATTTAAAAAGGAACAAATTCCTCAAATAAAATAGTGCATTCAGAATGCGCCAAAAGAAATAAGGCATTCTGATAGCGCTACTTCGATTGGTGCATTCAACTCAAATAGGAATAAAGAAATAGTGATACAAAGAAATAGGGCGAATTATTACGTTCGGTCATTGGACCGTCCGGACACCAATCCAAACGCGCCACGTCACATGGATACACTGGGCCCCCGGTGTATCTGGGTGACGTGGCGCGTCTGGATTGGTTTCCAGACACCGAACATAATAATTTTCCAAGAAATTGAGGGGAGCGGGAGAAATGGTGGTGGGACCGTGGGAGAGAGAAACGATGGGAATAGCACAGATTTTTATAATTCTAAGGGAAAAAATTAAATAAAGTTTTATAAAATAAAAAGAAAATAGTTATAAAAATAATAAATATTAAAATTAAATATATTTAAATTTTTTTAGGATTTAAATTAAATTAACTTGTATTTACTTTTAAATTAAAAAAACATTAAAACTCATAATTTTGATATTTATTATGTATATTTTTATGCATTTTTAGTGGACGGTTGAGTTTTTTTAAACGATACTTTGTTGGCAGCTTTCTCTTTTTTTAATTCTATGAAGAAACTTAAATAAAATTTAATTTTGATTTTGTTATATATTGATAATTTCCCATAATAATGCATAAAAATATTAAATATGAAAAAATGCATATTTTTTATGATTTTAAAATATGCATAATAAATATTTAAAGTTTAATATAAATTAAGAATGCACAAAATTATACATAATAAATATCAAAATTTATGATTTTTAATGTTTGTTCTTTGAATTTAAAATTTAATTTAAATCCTAAATAAATTTAATTTTGATATTTATTATGTATTTATAACTATTTTATTTTTATATTTTAAAATTTTATTTACATTCTTTTCTTAGAATTATTAAAAAAGAAAAAAAATATTTTTTCTCTCATCCACCCTCTTTCCCTCTCTTTATTTCCCGTCATTTCTCTCTACCACCACTGTTTCTCTCTCTCTCCCCCCTCTCTCTCCAGCCTTCTTTCTCTCTTCCTGTTTGAATTGAATGCGCCAATCAAAATAGTGCATAAGTATGCACTATTTATTTAGGCGCATTCTGAATGCAATATTTTATTTGACAAATTTGCTCCCTTTTAAATTTTATATTAAAAAATACTCCTTTTGCTAATTCTGGGACTAAACGTGCTTCTTTATAAAATAAACCCTAGTATTAATTATGCTAGTTCTAATTATATTATTTATCACTATAATTTATTAAAGGTAATTAAAATTAAAGATAATAAGTATGATGCATCACTAAAAATTCATCTTGATCATGCACAAATCTCCATGCAATATATGTTTGTTGAGTTATAAAAATTAAAATTGGGGCAATCCAAACTCTGATTTCAATAAACTTATAATCAAATTAAACATCTCGAAGAAACGAACCCAACGACAACAATTTTGATCCAATCCAACCCCAAATGGACTCAAGTTAAAGGACCAAAGCCTACTTTAACGCTTCAGAGCATTAATGGATCACCAAATGATGTCCAAATATGACATATTTATAATCAAATCGAGTGGATTGACCAGACGAATCCTACAATCCCAAAATCACTCAATTCTAACATCTCTATGACATCTAAATATTTCATAAATGCTTTATGATTAAGGAGATAAATATAAGTCATATGATGAAATACTCCCATCATACCCTTGATTTTAACCCCCCAACCCCCCCAAACTCTTCACATGAGGGAAAGGAGAAAAAAGGAGAAATAAAAGTATAGTTTAGTAGACGTCGGCCACCGACCGTCGTCAGCTTTATGTCTGTTCGCCGACCACCGCCAGATCTCCTCCTGTCCACCGACTATCGGCGGACTTTCGTCAGTTTGTCGAACACCGGCGAATCTCTTCACAATCACCAACCATCGCTAAACTTTCGCCCAATTTCTGATCACTGTTAGATCTCTTCTCGATCACCGATCGTTGCCGAACTTCCGTCAGATCCCCAACTGCGGTCAGATTAATTTCTTTCTGACCACTGATTTTCATAGGACTTCCGCCCGTTTGTCCACCGTCGTAGAATCTCTTCCAGAATGTTATCGAAGTTCCACCCGTTCGTCGACCGCCGCCAAATCTCTTCCCAATCATTGTCTGGCTTTCGCCTGTTCATCGACAGTTGTCAGATCTCTTCCCAACCGTTGTCGGATTTCCGTCCGTTCTCCGACTATCATCGAACTTCTTACTGTTCGCTGGATATCACTGGATCTACAACCTTCTTCAGACTTTTTGATAACAATCTCCTGACTGTTGACATTGGTTTTATGATATCTATCATATCCATCTGAAGTTTAGCAATCTTCAATATATTATATTTGCATTGTCCCTGAGTTGAACTACGGGGGACTTTTGTAATCCATTCAAACAATTGGAATCTTCTTAATTGAGTGAGGCCTCATTGCTTTTCCCTTTAAAGACTTTTCACGTAAAAATACTGGTGTTTTTCTATTATTTCAATCATATGTTTGTAGGCTAAGGTTTCGTTTACTGCAAAGACATAAAATATGCTCTCTATTGCTGTGAATTTCTCAACCCGCAACTTAGTAAATTATAATTGTCATGCAAATTAAATTCAAAGCACATGAAATTTAATTTCTAAATGAATCAATCACCTTAAATCCTAGATTACATTGTGAAACATTTTCTCAGAATTTATAGGATTTAATATATATCATACCAAACAATTTTTCAAGATTTATCACCCTCAATATTTACTAAATTCAGATTTACAGGATTTACTAAATCCAACTAAAATTAAATCCTATTTGTTGCCAAACAGCCTCTAAAGCTAACACACCCGTACCTGACCAAGAGTTCTTTCACCAATTAGATGAAAATTTTCATTATCTGATAATCACTCGGCCTGAAATAGCTTTTAATGTCAAATGCAATTTCTAGTATGTTAACGGCACATTCAGACATGGCTTCTCTATTAGATTCATCTTATTCCAAGCCTTACTAGAGGTTATTGTGTTTATCTGCATTGATTTCGGTGTCACTCGTTCATCCATAGAAGTCAAGTAATCAAGATAATATCTAAGTCGGTTCATAGTTAGGACTGCAATATTGTCCATAACTTAAACTTACGGCTGTCATATCAACTCTTTGCTCGTAATAAGATTTATTCATAGTTAGGACTGCAATATTATCCATAACTTGGCATTCATTATGGCTCAATCTGTTCAATTTCAACATACTTCGTGTTGCAAACCAGCAATCCCGCTAAGTTATCGGCACCTGCAAGAAGAAAACAGAGCAAGCACAAGAACAACCACGCTGGAGATGAACAGTAACCTATATATTCAGGAGACTGTATTCTAATTTCTGTAGAGAAAAAGTATCAAAATGAACCACCCTTTCTACGCCCTGTATCCGGCTTTTCTACCGTATGGGCTGAAAATTAAAATTACTGTAAATAAAAAGGCAGTAATAAAAAAAACTAAGGGTAAGTGGTAACTAAAAGGGGTAAGGCATCATGGCTGTCAAGAAACCGTTATAGGTGTGTAAGATGTCCCGCGTTCCTTCGGAGATCGAGTGCGCTGCATCAGTCTTCCCCGGCTTCAGAAGAGCTCGACTCCGACGAGCTTATGACAACGATAGCATCATCTGGTGAGGAGTAGGCCCAAATGTCGGAGACGTTGAAGGTTGGAGACATATTCAAATCGGCTGGTAAGGCAACAGTATAAGCGTTGTCGTTGATCTTAGCAACAATAGGTATTGGTCCAACCTTTCGGCGCATAAGTTTAGAATGGGTTCCGGGTGGAAACCTCTCTTTGCGTAGTCGTACCATGACTAAATCACCAACATTGAAGAGTCGCTGGCGCCGACGACGATCAAAAGTCTCCTTATAATGTTGATTAGCCTTGATAATCTGTTGTCGCACTTCCGATAGCATTTCCGAATAATCCTCCGTGAAGGTTGCAGCAGCAGGAGCTTTGCATTTGGGTAAGATTGCTACATCCAGAGCTAAGTTTGGAGCTTTAGTATATACTATATTGAAAGGAGATGTACCTGTTGAACGGTTGGTCATTGAGTTGAAAGCAAATTCAGCTCTTGTAAGCATGTCTTCCCATTGTTTCGGATGGTCTTGCACGAGACAACGTAGCATGTTGCCTAAGGTGCGGTTGACGACCTCTGTTTGTCCATCCGACTGGGGATGGTATGCCGAACTGAGACGGATGTCGGTGCCCAAACGCTTCCAAAGTTCTCGCCAAAAATGGCTTATAAACTTTACATCACGATCGGAAGTGAGGCTTCTAGGGACACCATGTAGACGTACAACCTCGTTAAAGAAAAGATGCGCAATATTCATGGCATTTGAAGTTTTCTTACATGAAAGAAAATGAGCCATTTTGGAGAATCTGTCGACCACAACCAGAATTGAATCATTGCCTCGACGAGTTTTGGGTAACCCCAAAACAAAATCCAAACTTAGATCTTCCCAGATCGAGTCGGGAACAGGCAGGGGCATATTCAGTCCGGTATTTTGGGATCCTCCCTTGTACATTTGGCAAATGGGGCAACTGTCAACTAAGCGAAAGACATCACGTCTTAGTCTTGGCAAAAAAAAACGAGAGTATACCAACTTCAGGGTCTTGTCGCGTCCCAAATGTGCAGCTAGGCCGCCTCCGTGAGCTTCCCGAATCAAGAATTGACGCCAAGATGACACAGGGATGCACAGCAAGTTTTGTTTAAATAAGAACCCATGTCTCACAGCGTAACCTTCGGTCGGCTGTTGTTTTTGGCAAGATTCCCAAACATCTTTGAAATCAGGATCCATCTCATACAGCTCCTTAAGACACTCAAGGCCAGTCAATTCAGTATGTAGACATGATAGTAACGAATTTTTTCTACTGAGAGCGTCGGCCACACGGTTGTTAACTCCTGGTTTGTTTGTGCTGGATGGTGAAGGAGAACCGCTGAATGAAGAGGAGCCACCTAGCATGCATTCTATTCACAGATTTCTGGCTATTGAGAAACTGTAAGGCTTTGTTGTCGCTGCACACAACACAAAGTCCTGGTGTAATAAATATATTTCCCACTGTTTTAAAGAACGGATGATGGCATAGAGCTCCTGCTCATAGGCAGACCATTTCTGCCGTGCTTCACTCAGTTTTTCGCTAAAAAATGCTATTGGCCTTCCTTCTTGCGAGAGCACAGCTCCAATTCCAATAGCTGATGCGTCCGTCTCAACTGTAAATACTTTGTCGAAATTTGGAAGCGCAAGGACGGGGGCGGATATCAGTGCGTGTTTAATGGCTTCAAAACTTTGCTGTTGGGGCTCGCCCAATGGAACGACTTGGACTTCAAACAATCTGTCACGGGTGCCATCAAGATACTAAAGCCTTTGATGAATTTTCGATAAAAATTCGCCATACCATGGAAGCTCCTTATCTCAAAGAAGGACGTGGGCGGCGGCCAGTCACGCACAGCAGCAACTTTCTGTGGATCCATATGAACTCCGTCTACTGAAATAATAACCCAAGAAAATGCACCTGAGGAACAGCCAGCTCACATTTAGGAAGGTTAAGAAATAATCGCTGCTGCTTAAGTATTTCAAAGAGGCTCTGCAAATGTTGCAAGTGGGTTTCCAAACAATCACTGTAGACGAGAATGTCATCAAAATAAACAATGCAGAATTTTCCCAAGTGCGGTTTCAAAATCTCATTCATCATCCGCATGAAGGTGGAGGGTGCATTACAAAGACCGAACGGCATAACCTTCCACTCGTACAAACCATGTGGCGTCTTGAACGCAGTCTTCCATTCATCCCCGGGGCGTATGCGAATCTGATGGTACCCGCTTCGCAAATCGAGTTTGGTGAAAACAGAGGAGCCAGAGAGTCGGTCCAGCAGTTCCTCAATTTGGGGTACAGGAAACCGGTACTTCACTGTAATTTTATTGATGGATCGACTGTCAACACACATACGCCACGTTCCATCTTTCTTGGGCACTAATAACGCCGGTACCGCACATGGGCTCATGCTGGTTTGTATGAATTGCCGCTTCAACAAGTCATCAATTATCTCTTGAAGAATGAGTTGCTCTTTAGGATTAAGCCTATAATGAGGCATATTGGGTAAGGTGGCTCCGGGCACTAGGTCGATTTGGTGTTGTATGCTCCTAAGTGGTGGCAATTCATCCGGCAGCTTATCAGGAACAATATCACTGTATTGTTGTAATAACTTTTGAATTTCACCATGCATTGGGGCTGGAAGACGTTCAACCGTCTGCTCAGTTATCAGCAGAGCATATAGAGGTGCAGGCTCCTTCCAACAGTGGAGTAACCCAGCTCCTGTGAGAATCTGTACAGTAGGCTGCCGTGTTGGACTGGGTAGCTGAGATGGGTATCCGCGGTATGTGGCAGCAATCGTAGACGGCGTCCTTTCCATTCAAATGAGTAGGCATTAGCTCGACAGTCATATATGGCCCCGACATCAAACTGCCAGGGTCTTCCCAAGATCAAATGACAGACGTCCATGTCCAGGACGTCACACAGGACTTCACATATGTAATGCTTGCCGATTGAAAAAGTCACCCGGCAGGATTCGGACACCACAATTTCCATACCCTTTTTGACCCAACTGATTTTATAAGGGTGTGGATTCTTAAGAGTACTCAGTTTTAAGCTTTGCACCACGGCTTTAGAAATCACGTTTTCTGTACACCCATTGTCGATCAAAAGATCACATACTTTGCCGCCAATAGTACAGCGAGTTTTGAAAATGGAGTGACGTTGGGAATTTGATTTCTGTCGGGGAGCCAATAACAACTTCTCCAATATACAAACAAGTGCCTCACCTTCATCCGCAAGGATGTCCTCCGAATCGCAATCTGGGTTTAATTCTTCAGTTGCTGGTTCTCCTCCCTCTTCACATTCAGCCAAATTGATTTGCTGCCTCTGTGGACACTCATTCGATTTGTGTCCCGGTTGGAAACAACGGAAACACTTGAGTGTTGAAGGTTTGGCATAGGGATTTTCTTTGACGGCAAACTTCGTCTTCTGTTGATCTAGAGAGTCAGATGAATTGGGAATGGGTGTGGGCGACTGAGCAGAAGGTCCAGCAGCTGGAGTAGATTTAACTGTTTGATTGCTGCCTTTGCCGGTTGTAACAGGCTCCTGCCAATAGCGCCGGTTTTGAGAAGTCTTGAATTGCCGGCTCTGTTGCATTTCAACTTTCATAGCAAGATTCACTGCCTGAGCCATAGACCATACAAAATTCAGTTCCAAACGATCTTGAATGCTATCTTTTAGTCCCCCAATGTACCGGGCTACCAGATGATTAGCAGATTCGTTAAGATTATTCCTAGCCGACAGCCTATTGAACTCCTCGGTGTAGTCACTCACGGACCTCGCTCCTTGGGTGCAATGCTGATACCTCATGTATAGAATCTGTTCGTAATCCGTCGGCAGGAATTGAGTTCGCATGAGCTGCTTCATGCGATTCCAGCTCCTTACTTTACCCTTACCTTCCCTTTGCCTCATCTGCAAAATTTGTGCCCACCAAGCACTTGTGCCGCCTTTCAAACGACATGCTACATATCTTACTTGTTTATCCGGCGAAACTTCCATATACTCAAAAAATTTTCCACAGCCTTCTCCCAATCTAAATAGTCTTCGATATGCATACGGCCATCGAAATACGGAATATCAAGCTTAGCCTTGAACTCACCGGGTTGAAATTGGGGATGTAAATGTCGCCGATTCCTCTGCATATTCACGCGCGGCGGATAGTATTCTTCAGCCTCTTCCGATTCTAACATACCCGCGTCCCGCTGAAATTGGAAATCATCCTCAGAATCGGAATAGTCTTGCAATTCGTTGGAGTGTGACGGAATTGTCCGCCCCCAGCCAACCTCGTCGCCGCATTAATCCGACTCCCTGTGGTTCTGCCTGTGGCGGTAAGTGCTGCGGTAACCTCGCCCGAATGAGATTGAACTCACGGCGAATCTCCACGGTAAGTTTCTGTACATCGGCCGATAGATCATCTATCCGGCGATTCACATTTTCCTGGTTTGCCCAGAGCGCGTCAAGACTCCGCGCTCCATCGGTGATGGGTTCTTTGCCGCGATCTGCCATACCTTCCCCAGCAAGGCTCTGATACCAACCTGTTGCAAACCAGCAATCCCGCTAAGTTATCGGCACCTGCAAGAAGAAAACAGAGCAAGCACAAGAACAACCACGTCGTGAGATGAACAGTAACCTGTATTTCAGGAGACAGTATTCTAATTTCTGTAGAGAAAAAGTATCAAAATGAACCACCCTTTCTACGCCCTGTATCCGGCTTTTCTACCGTATGGGCTGAAAATTAAAATTACTGTAATAAAAAGGCAGTAATAAAAAAAACTAAGGGTAAGTGGTAACTAAAAGGGGTAAGGCATCATGGCTGTCAGGAAATCGTTATAGGTGTGTAAGATGTCCCGCGTTCCTTCGGAGATCGAGTGCGCTGCATCACTTCGCAAGGGCGATGGGGGAAGGAGCTGGTGGTGTGGGAAGAACCAGGGGTTAGGGGAAAGAAAATTGGGGAAGAAAAGTGAAGAGAAATAGTGTCTAGCTCTCAATCTCGTTCATGAGAGAAGAAAGAGAAAGAGGTTCAGTTGCATATTCAATGGGAGATTGACTGTCTAGCAACCACTTTGTTAGAGAAGAGAAAAAATAGAAATTATTTAGTAGCCGATTAGATGATCAACATGCCTCGTCAGCAGCCAGTACTCTGTTAAAAGGGAGAAGTACTGAATTTATATCTAAATTTATTCCTCTTCGATCTCATTCTCTAAATTTAAATTTTTTAATACGTTCATTTTTTTTTAAATTTGTCCAGTTTAAACCGCACTCCTACTACTATATAATTCCTCTCCCAACTCTTGTTCTACTCGTCTTCCTCCATCTTTCTTCTCTTACAACCTCGCTAGAGAAGCTTCACCTTGCCGAAAGACTGCATTTTTAGTTGAAAATCTCCATTTTTTCCATGGATTCATCTTCCAACGTTTTCACTTTTATCTCCCCAACACTTCCTCCAGCTCTAGCCGCTTCCATCATCATCATCGCCGCTCTCTTCTTCTCTCCCGGCGGTCTCGCATGGGCTCTCTCCCGCAAGCGCTCCACAATCCCCGGGCCCACCGGAATCCTTCTCGCCCTCTCCGGCTCTGCCGCTCATGTCTCCCTCGCCGCCCTTGCTCGCTCCTTCCAGGCCATCCGCCTCATGGCTTTCTCCGTAGGCATCACTCGCTTCATCGTCTCTAGCCACCCGGAGACAGCAAAAGAGATTCTTTCGAGCTCATCCTTTGCTGATCGGCCTATTAAGGAATCCGCATACGAACTCCTGTTTCATCGCGCTATGGGTTTCGCCCCCTTTGGGGAGTACTGGAGAAACTTGAGAAGGATTTCCTCTACTTATCTTTTCAGTCCAAAGAGAGTTTCATCGTTTGAGAAGCAGCGGAGTGAGATTGGGGAGGGAATGGTGTGCGAGATAAAAAGAATGATGGAGAGAAATGGGGTGGTGGAAGTAAAAAGGATGTTGCATTTTGGGTCTTTGAATAATGTTATGTTGAGTGTTTTTGGGAAAAAGTATGATTTTGGGAATGCTGAGGGAATGGAGCTTGAGTCGCTGGTTAAGGAAGGATATGAGTTACTTGGGGTGTTTAACTGGGGTGATCACTTTCCTCTTTTGGGATGGCTAGATTTGCAAGGAGTGCGGAGAAGGTGCAGGGCCCTTGCAGCTAGGGTGAATGTGTTTGTGGGAAAGATTATTGCCGAGCATAGGAGGAAGAATCATGAGTAAGTAAGGATTGATGAGGTTGAAAGTGGGGATTTTGTTGATTTGCTTCTTGGTTGGAGGAGAAGGAGAGGCTCTCAGATTCTGATATGGTGGCTGTTCTTTGGGTGAGAATATCAATCTTTCCCGGTTGGAAACAACGGAAACACTTGAGTGTTGAAGGTTTGGCATAGGGATTTCTTTGCGGCAAACTTCGTCTTCTGTTGATCTAGAGAGTCAGATGAATTGGGAATGGGTGTGGGCGACGAGCAGAAGGTCGCAGCTGGAGTAGATTTAACTGTTTGATTGCTGCCTTTGCCGGTTGTAACAGGCTCCTGCCAATAGCGCCGGTTTTGAGAAGTCTGAATTGCCGGCTCTGTTGCATTTCAACTTTCATAGCAAGTCATAGCGCTCTCATGACCCCGTGCCTGGCCCCGCTCCCCCCCATCTTCTGTTACTAAGACTTCATAGCCCAAGGATTCGACGCCTGGCGGTAACATCATATATGGGATCAGCTTCCAACCTCGAATGCCCGTACTTCAGTCCCCCCATTCCCGACCCCGCCCCAATATCAGCACTGATTCGCACAGATTCGTTCAGATTATTCCTCAGCTCCCCGGGGCCGACAGCACTATTGGAACTCCTCGGTTGTAGTCACTACGGACCTCGCCGCGTCCGTGGGTGCAATGCTGATACCTCATGATAGAATCTGTTCGTAATCCGTCGGCAGGAATTGGTTCGCATGAGCTGCTTCATGCGAGTAAACTTAGATCTTCCCAGATCGAGTCGGGAACAGGCAGGGGCATATACAGTCCGGTATTTTGGGATCCTCCCTTGTACATTTGGCAAATGGGGCAACTGTCAACTAAGCGAAAGACATCATGTCTTAGTCTTGGCCAAAAAAAAAGAGAGTATACCAACTTCAGGGTCTTGTCGCGTCCCAAATGTGCAGCTAGGCCGCCTCCGTGAGCTTCCCGAATCAAGAATTGACGCCAAGATGACACAGGGATGCACAGCAAGTTTTGTTTAAATAAAAACCCATGTCTCACAGCGTAACCTTCGGTCGGCTGTTGTTTTTGGCAAGATTCCCAAACATCTTTGAAATCAGGATTCGTCTCATACAGCTCCTTAAGACACTCAAGGCCAGTCAATTCAGTATGTAGACATGATAGTAACGAATTTTTTCTACTGAGAGCGTCGGCCACACGGTTGTTAACTCCTGGTTTGTGCTGGATGGTGAAGGAGAACCGCTGAATGAAGAGGAGCCACCTAGCATGCATTCTATTCACAGATTTCTGGCTATTGAGAAACTGTAAGGCTTTGTTGTCGCTGCACAACACAAAGTCCTGGTGTAATAAATATATTTCCCACTGTTTTAAAGAACGGATGATGGCATAGAGCTCCTGCTCATAGGCAGACCATTTCTGCCGTGCTTCACTCAGTTTTTCGCTGAAAAATGCTATTGGCCTTCCTTCTTGCGAGAGCACAGCTCCAATTCCAATAGCTGATGCGTTCGTCTCAACTGTAAATACTTTGTCAAAATTTGGAAGCGCAAGGACGGGGGCGGATATCAGTGCGTGTTTAATGGCTTCAAAACTTTGCTGTTGGGGCTCGCCCAATGGAACGACTTGGACTTCAAACAATCTGTCACGGGTGCCATCAAGATACTAAAGCCTTTGATGAATTTTCGATAAAAATTCGCCATACCATGGAAGCTCCTTATCTCAAAGAAGGACGTGGGCGGCGGCCAGTCACGCACAGCAGCAACTTTCTGTGGATCCATATGAACTCCGTCTACTGAAATAATAAACCCAAGAAAATGCACCTGAGGAACAGCCAGCTCACATTTAGGAAGGTTAAGAAATAATCGCTGCTGCTTAAGTATTTCAAAGAGGCTCTGCAAATGTTGCAAGTGGGTTTCCAAACAATCACTGTAGACGAGAATGTCATCAAAATAAACAATGCAGAATTTTCCCACGTGCGGTTTCAAAATCTCATTCATCATCCGCATGAAGGTGGAGGGTGCATTACAAAGACCGAACGGCATAACCTTCCACTCGTACAAACCATGTGGCGTCTTGAACGCAGTCTTCCATTCATCCCCGGGGCGTATGCGAATCTGATGGTACCCGCTTCGCAAATCGAGTTTGGTGAAAACAGAGGAGCCAGAGAGTCGGTCCAGCAGTTCCACAATTTGGGGTACAGGAAACCGGTACTTCACTGTAATTTTATTGATGGATCGACTGTCAACACACATACGCCACGTTCCATCTTTCTTGGGCACTAATAACGCCGGTACCGCACATGGGCTCATGCTGGTTTGTATGAATTGCCGCTTCAACAAGTCATCAATTATCTCTTGAAGAATGAGTTGCTCTTTAGGATTAAGCCTATAATGAGGCATATTGGGTAAGGTGGCTCCGGGCACTAGGTCGATTTGGTGTTGTATGCTCCTAAGTGGTGGCAATTCATCCGGCAGCTTATCAGGAACAATATCACTGTATTGTTGTAACAACTTTTGAATTTCACCATGCATTGGGGCTGGAAGACGTTCAACCGTCTGCTCAGTTATCAGCAGAGCATATAGAGGTGCAGGCTCCTTCCAACAGTGGAGTAACCCAGCTCCTGTGAGAATCTGTACAGTAGGCTGCCGTGTTGGACTGGGTAGCTGAGATGGGGTATCCGCGGTATGTGGCAGCAATCGTAGACGGCGTCCTTTCCATTCAAATGAGTAGGCATTAGCTCGACAGTCATATATGGCCCCGACATCAAACTGCCAGGGTCTTCCCAAGATCAAATGACAGACGTCCATGTCCAGGACGTCACACAGGACTTCACATATGTAATGCTTGCCGATTGAAAAAGTCACCCGGCAGGATTCGGACACCACAATTTCCATACCCTTTTTGACCCAACTGATTTTATAAGGGTGTGGATTCTTAAGAGTACTCAGTTTTAAGCTTTGCACCACGGCTTTAGAAATCACGTTTTCTGTACACCCATTGTCGATCAAAAGATCACATACTTTGCCGCCAATAGTACAGCGAGTTTTGAAAATGGAGTGACGTTGGGAATTTGATTTCTGTCGGGGAGCCAATAACAACTTCTCCAATATACAAACAAGTGCCTCACCTTCATCCGCAAGGATGTCCTCCGAATCGCAATCTGGGTTTAATTCTTCAGTTGCTGGTTCTCCTCCCTCTTCACATTCAGCCAAATTGATTTGCTGCCTCTGTGGACACTCATTCGATTTGTGTCCCGGTTGGAAACAACGAAAACACTTGAGTGTTGAAGGTTTGGCATAGGGATTTTCTTTGACGGCAAACTTCGTCTTCTGTTGATCTAGAGAGTCAGATGAATTGGGAATGGGTGTGGGCGACTGAGCAGAAGGTCCTGCAGCTGGAGTAGATTTAACTGTTTGATTGCTGCCTTTGCCGGTTGTAACAGGCTCCTGCCAATAGCGCCGGTTTTGAGAAGTCTTGAATTGCCGGCTCTGTTGCATTTCAACTTTCATAGCAAGATTCACTGCCTGAGCCATAGACCATACAAAATTCAGTTCCAAACGATCTTGAATGCTATCTTTTAGTCCCCCAATGTACCGGGCTACCAGATGATTAGCAGATTCGTTAAGATTATTCCTAGCCGACAGCCTATTGAACTCCTCGGTGTAGTCACTCACGGACCTCGCTCCTTGGGTGCAATGCTGATACCTCATGTATAGAATCTGTTCGTAATCCGTCGGCAGGAATTGAGTTCGCATGAGCTGCTTCATGCGATTCCAGCTCCTTACTTTACCCTTACCTTCCCTTTGCCTCATCTGCAAAATTTGTGCCCACCAAGCACTTGCGCCGCCTTTAAAACGACATGCTACATATCTTACTTGTTTATCCGGCGAAACTTCCATATACTCAAAAAATTTTCCACAGCCTTCTCCCAATCTAAATAGTCTTCGATATGCATACGGCCATCGAAATACGGAATATCAAGCTTAGCCTTGAACTCGCCGGGTTGAAATTGGGGATGTAAATGTCGCCGATTCCTCTGCATATTCACGCGTGGCGGATAGTATTCTTCAGCCTCTTCCGATTCTAACATACCCGCGTCCCGCTGAAATTGGAAATCATCCTCAGAATCGGAATAGTCTTGCACATTCGTTGGAGTGTGACGGAATTGTCCGCCCCCAGCCAAACCTCGTCGCCGCATTAATCCGACTCCCTGTGGTTCTGCCTGTGGCGGTAAGTGCTGCGGTAACCTCGCCCGAATGAGATTGAACTCACGGCGAATCTCCACGGTAAGTTTCTGTACATCGGCCGATAGATCATCTATCCGGCGATTCACATTTTCCTGGTTTGCCCAGAGCGCGTCAAGACTCCGCGCTCCATCGGTGATGGGTTCTTTGCCGCGATCTGCCATACCTTCCCCAGCAAGGCTCTGATACCAACCTGTTGCAAACCAGCAATCCCGCTAAGTTATCGGCACCTGCAAGAAGAAAACAGAGCAAGCACAAGAACAACCACGTCGGAGATGAACAGTAACCTGTATATTCAGGAGACTGTATTCTAATTTCTGTAGAGAAAAAGTATCAAAATGAACCACCCTTTCTACGCCCTGTATCCGGCTTTTCTACCGTATGGGCTGAAAATTAAAATTACTGTAAATAAAAAGGCAGTAATAAAAAAAACTAAGGGTAAGTGGTAACTAAAAGGGGTAAGGCATCATGGCTGTCAGGAAATCGTTATAGGTGTGTAAGATGTCCCGCGTTCCTTCGGAGATCGAGTGCGCTGCATCACTTCGCAAGGGCGATGGGGGAAGGAGCTGGTGGTGTGGGAAGAACCAGGGGCAGGGGAAAGAAAATTGGGGAAGAAAAGTGAAGAGAAATAGTGTCTAGCTCTCAATCTCGTTCATGAGAGAAGAAAGAGAAAGAGGTTCAGTTGCATATTCAATGGGAGATTGACTGTCTAGCAACCACTTTGTTAGAGAAGAGAAAAAATAGAAATTATTTAGTAGCCGATTAGATGATCAACATGCCTCGTCAGCAGCCAGTACTCTGTTAAAAGGGAGAACTGGAGAAGTACTGAATTTATATCTAAATTTATTCCTCTTCGATCTCATTCTCTAAATTTAAATTTTTTAACGCGTTCATTTTTTTTTAAATTTGTCAAGTTTAAACCGCACTCCTACTACTATATAATTCCTCTCCCAACTCTTGTTCTACTCGTCTTCCTCCATCGTTCTTCTCTCACAGCCTCGCCAGAGAAGCTTCACCTTGCCGAAAGACTGCATCTTTAGTTGAAAATCTCCATTTTCTCCATGGATTCATCTTCCAACGTTTTCACTTTTATCTCCCCAACTCTTCCTCCAGCTCTAGCCGCTTCTATCATTATCATCGCCGCTCTCTTCTTCTCTCCCGGCGGTCTCGCATGGGCTCTCTCCCGCAAGCGCTCCACAATCCCCGGGCCCACCGGAATCCTTCTCGCTCTCTCCGGCTCTGCCGCTCATGTCTCCCTCGCCGCCCTTGCTCGCTCCTTCCAGGCCATCCGCCTCATGGCTTTCTCCGTAGGCATCACTCGCTTCATCGTCTCTAGCCACCCGGAGACAGCAAAAGAGATTCTTTCGAGCTCATCCTTTGCTGATCGGCCTATTAAGGAATCCGCATACGAACTCCTGTTTCATCGCGCTATGGGTTTCGCCCCCTTCGGGGAGTACTGGAGAAACCTGAGAAGGATTTCATCTACTTATCTCTTCAGTCCAAAGAGAGTTTCATCATTTGAGAAGCAGCGGAGTGAGATTGGCGAGGGAATGGTGTGCGAGATAAAAAGAATGATGGAGAGAAATGGGGTGGTGGAAGTAAAAAGGATGTTGCATTTTGGGTCTTTGAATAATGTTTGCTGAGTGTTTTTGGGAAAAAGTATGATTTTGGGAATGCTGAGGGGATGGAGCTTGAGTCGCTGGTTAAGGAAGGGTATGAGTTACTTGGGGTGTTTAACTGGGGTGATCACTTTCCTCTTTTGGGATGGCTAGATTTGCAAGGAGTGCGGAGAAGGTGCAGGGCCCTTGCAGCTAGGGTGAATGTGTTTGTGGGAAAGATTATTGCCGAGCATAGGAGGAAGAATCATGGAGTAAGGATTGATGAGGTTGAAAGTGGGGATTTTGTTGATTTGCTTCTTGGTTTGGAGGAGAAGGAGAGGCTCTCAGATTCTGATATGGTGGCTGTTCTTTGGGTGAGAATATCAATCTTCTTTATTAAATATTTAGTTAACATTTTGTTGTCTTCCTTTTTCATGATGTGGAAGTTTTTTTGGTCCAATATGCTTACTATTGTGTACGTGATATTACTGACTCATTCTCATACTATATTTATTTATTTTAGCATTTCAAATAGCATTTTTTTGTCTTCAATAATGATATTTAACTTCGTTTGGTGTTGTCGTTAGCTTCTATGTTTTTGAAATGTGGCAGTATGATATGACTGAATTCATATGGGAAAATAAAATAATTTTATGTGAATTCAACTGGTTTAATTAGTAAAATATCATAAATTTAAATTGTTCTTACTGTTATAAAAATATATTTTTTACTATTATGAAAAAAAATTGAAGGTAGAATTTTTTAGGAATTGTTATTATTTTTGAATAGAAGATAATTTCTTCTGTTACTATTGATCGAAGAGTAAAACAACCAACTTTTTATGGTCTTGCTTCAGGAGATGATCTTCAGAGGAACTGATACTGTAGCCATCCTTTTGGAATGGACTATGGCTAGAATGGTTCTTCATCCTGATATGCAAGCTAAGGCACAGGCTGAGATTGATTCTGTCGTTGGCTCTTCTAGACCAGTATCAGATTCTGACATCCAACATCTTCCTTATCTCCAATCCATAGTGAAAGAAACTCTTCGCATGCACCCTCCGGGCCCTCTTCTCTCATGGGCTCGCCTAGCCATCCATGATGTTAATGTTGGAGATCATGTGATTCCTGCGGGAACCACTGCAATGGTGAACATGTGGGCGATAACTCACGATGAAACTATCTGGTCTGAGCCACAAAAATTCAATCCCGATCGATTCATCGATGAAGATGTTAACATTCTTGGTTCTGATCTGAGGTTGGCACCCTTTGGTTCAGGTAGAAGAGTTTGCCCAGGGAAAACCATGGCTTTGGCTACAGCTCATCTGTGGTTGGCTCAGTTGCTGAAGAGCTTTAAATGGGTTCCATCGAAAAATGGTGTGGACTTGTCTGGGAACTTGAAAATGTCTCTTGAGATGAAGAATCCTTTGGTCTGTGTGGCTATTCCCAGGTACTAAATTAGGTGTTTGTAAATTGTTGGCAATATAAGTGGTTTCTTAAGCATGTAGTTTGGGGGTTGTATGGGTCTGGTGTCCTTTTATGTTCATTTAAGGTATTGATGTTGTGTGGTGGAGTTCTAAATTTTAACTTTGTAATGAAGGTTTGAGTGGTTTTGTATAGAATATGTTGATGTAATTTAGTTTTAAAGAAAAATAAAAGGATTGTATTTGTTCCCTAATTAACTTTGAATTTAACTTGAAGGATGAGCTTGCATGGATTGAAATTAGTTAGGCAATTGATGAGCCAACTCAAACTTGAATGTAATTTAAATCAAGCAAAATTTCTAAACTTGTAGCTCGTCTACTATATATCTATGATAGTAGGTATGAGAGGATTGAACATCTTAAGTTATACTTAGTTATGCATGTTTCAAATGCATATAAGCTTGACATATACATGCATGAATGAATGCATATAAGCTTGACATATGATTCAATGCATTTGTATATATGTATCATATTTTGGGGGATTTACATTTTGAGATTTATATGTGATAGGCATGAAATATTAAAATTTTGAGTGTTAGATATATAAATAGCATGATATATTTATGCCTTATGCACTTATTCATGCATGTATACTATACATAGACAAAAAATGTTTGGCTTGATTTGAGGTTACATTTTACTATAATAAAATGGAACATTATATAATGAAAGCTTAACTAACATTATTATTGAACAAAAAATGTAGGTTCAATGAATCAGGGCAGATTAAACAAGCAAGCAATAACTTTAATAATAAACTTTTCAATTGTTCCTTAGTAGGATATCATTAGACGCTTGCCCTTGCTTCGTATCAATTTTTTTTGACTAAAAAAAATGAATAAAAATATTATATAAATAAATATTAAAATATAAATATTATATATATAAATCTTAAAATATTTCATGGTATCAACGTAAATCCCCCAAAAGTTTGACACCTTGATGAAAGTTTTAAGACATCTTTATTGGGAAAAAAAAAATAGATGTTATATATGTTAAATACATAAAATTATATAGTAAGAGTGTAAATTCTCCAAATATTTGACACCTTGATGAAAATTTTAATCCTAATATTAATATTTCTAAATTTAAATATACATTCATATATAAATGTTTTCATGTGATTGAAACACTAAAATGATATATATAAATAAATATGTAAATAAATAAAACTATATGGTATGGATGTAATCCTCCCAAAATTTTGACACCTTGATGAAAATTTTAACCCTAATATTATATGGTATATATGCAAATCTCCAAAAAATTTGACACCTTGATGAAATTTTGCACACATCCTTATCAGGAAATGATCCAACAGCTATATTGCTAAATCCTTTACGATTGAATAAAACATAAAGATTTTGTTTTCTGAATGAATGGAATGGGACCACCTTTGTCTTTTTCCAACCATTATTATTGATGGTGTGTGATAACTACCGAATTAGTTAAAAAAATACATTAATTATGGCCAGTTATTTATCTCCATTCATTCTACAAATGCTCTTATTTTAACTTATGTTGCCTTTGTTATCCACTAACAATTTTATAGTAATATTTGAACTTTTCTTTGATAAGGATATTTTTAGTGCTTTGTGTGCCTAATTTCATTTATTTAAAGCATTTGTTTTGTTATGTAACTAATTTAAATATTAATTATGTATATATTTGCATGGCTATTTCGATTTCACCTTATTGCAGCTGGCATATAGAGACAGCTTTCTTATTGCTTTCTAATACAACTTTTTAGTACAAAAAAATTTAGTTTAAAAGATTTTTGCACTAAAAATTTATTAGAGAGCAGTAAAAAAGATGTCCCAAACGAATCTTTATTTTTTGTTTTGAATTTATATATGTATATATATATTTTGCTTTGATTTCACCATGAAAATTTTGTTTTGAATTTATATAAATTATCTTAAACGAAGCCTTAATAATATATACATGTAGTTGATTAGTTGAGTTACTATAAAAAAGAGTTTTTTTGCTTTCAATTGATGGGATGTAAAACTAAAGAGGTCAAAATTGAATCTCAATATGATCACTCTGCAATATTGGATGTGGATCGTGTTTGTGTCCAATACTGCAGAGTTGAGTTTCAAGATTAATTAAGATGATGTGCTCAGATATAATTGTGGACTGCTAAAAATGTTTGTATGGATATAGGTTTGATATGATGTTATAATATCTTAAATGTAATAATGTTTAGTTAATATTAATTTATAATAATATCTTTTAGTAATAATAATATGCACATTTTTTTCTTTAGTCAATAATTAGTGATCAAAATCAATTTTGAAAAGATTTCAATTGTAAGATGAATTTGAGTTCAACAAGAATTGCAATTAATACTCAATTTTAAGTTAAATAAACTTATTTGAAATCGACTTAATGCATTGGCATGCTTCTCTTTGTATTTGAAAGTTGCCTAATTAATCTCAAACCTTCTCCATCTTTTTAGTCTGCCTTTTAATTTGTCAACTTCTTTTAGAGTCTCCCATTTTGTTTTGTTCTCTTAACCTTTGGAATATGTTTGATTGATTCTTTTTTGAACACGAGGAAATGAGTTTTGTGATGGAAGAGTTTTTAGAGAAAATAGAGATTAAAAAAATGTTGAGTTCTTATAGAAGGTATAGTTGATTTTTTACCTCCATATGCAACAGTTTTTGATTAATGAGTTGTATGATTGCAAGTATTAGAATTATATTGTATTTGAGATCTGGTGGGCTTTAACTTTTTAGGTATTTGTTTGTGAGTAAAAAAAAAAAATCCTAAGAATTTGGAATATATAAAATTACTCATTTTTTTATTAATTTTGAATTTGTTCTATTTGGTTTGCTCATCCGTGTGATCTCCTTCTTTCTATGACTTTTGACTCTCATTGCATCTTCGATGAATCATCTTGCAATATCGTTTGCTTAGCCTGGTGAATGCATACTTTGGCTCCCCTAACATCCCCAGATTCAATATATGTTGAGGGACAAAGCCATCCCTATGGCCTCCGGTTTCAACACTATCCTTTGGCCCTCCCGAGCGGAGCTATTATTCTGTACTGACACCAGATGGGAGAACCGCCTGGTTAAGCACTGGGTACCCAGCGGTACCGAGTGTGGGTACCGAGTTAGGTATCCAACAATGGGTGACGTGACGCATTTTTATTTGTCTCTGGACGTAGGACCTCCACACTCAGCACAAAATAATAAATCCCTTGCCGGTCGAGCGACGTCATCCCTACAATCTCCGACTATCTATGATACCATGCCCTTGATTTATTTTTCCTAAGAAAAAATTTAAAATTTAGATTTATTTTATTTCCACCAAACATAAATAAAAGATTATTTATCTAAATTTAATTTACCACTATGCAAACAACTCTAAGTACTTCAAATACATTTTATTGAGTTTGCACTATATTTTAAATACACTTGCATTCTAAATATTTGCAGTCAATATATATGCTCCCTTAGGTTAATATTACTCCACCAAATACTCTTTTCTTGTTAATAAGGTATCTATTCAATTGAGGTTGAAATTTTCATTTTTTTTTTTTTTTGGGAGTAGGTAGAGGTGAGGTATCCTTAATTGGCATGATAGAGGGATTGACCATTTCAAACTATTGGAGATTATAGTACTGTTATTAATTGCATTCTTAAGATCAATCTTTTCTTTAAGAAGGAGAAGTTGAATATGCTTTTGCTTTCAAAATTTGTGCTACTGGAGAAGATTAAGGTTATATCTGCTATCATATTTAAAACTCAGCATGATGATATCATCTTTTGATATAATAATGAGAAAGATTACTTCTTTTACTCTAATACTCAAAATGTTATTAAACAAAGAAAACCTACAAATTTTATCTTATTGTTTTAAAATAAAGTTACATCCTTATACTTATCTATTTTTATATAGTATTTTCATCTTAGCTAGTTGATACTTCATTTGGGACGGATTTCTTGTTGATTCTTAAAGCAGCTTTTTAGTAAAAAATTAAAATTTTGTACTAGAAAGCTGCTTTAAGAAGTAGTAAAAAAGCAGTCCCAAATGAAGCCTAAGGCTTTGTTTGGGATGGCTTTTTTACTGCTTCTTCAAGTAGCTTTCTAGTACAAAAAGTTTTAAATTTTGTACTAAAAAGTTATTTTAAGAAGCATGAAGAAAGCCGTTGTAAACGAAGCTTAAATCCATCCCTCATCTATTTCTTTCTAACACACTTTTTTATCTTTCTTCCGGCATATGTTACCATTTTGAAAGAGGGCTGAATCAATATGCATGCATTTACATGTCTTCCTTTAACTGAAACTTTCTTTAATTGACTAATCGATGGCATGAACCCCTACCATGTCAGCCATCTGATTTCCATCTAAATATATATAACTTATCTTGTACAGCTGGTCTTATGTTGTTATTAGTATATCTGTATTGATATTAGGCTCTCTTAATAAAGATAAAAAATAGTTTTTTTTTTTAAATTTTTATACAGAAATCTGCTCATTGTTGCCACCTCTCTTATCTAGAATTATTCCTCTGTAAGTCGGTCCAAAAGAAGGCCATGAAAGACTTTCAGGAATCTTTCCTATATCTCATAAAGAATCATTGAAGCAGAAGGTAAGGGATTAACATCCCCATGTGGCCTGGAGAAACGTTATTAATCTATATAATGGTGGTGGATTTGATCATCAGTGAGGAGGATATGTGGGTCTATCTCCTTCTAAAGCCACTTTAACAACATGGTAATTATATATCATATTATGCATTATAAATCCACCTGAAACATGCATTGGGATCCTCACTTAAATGCTTTTCTGCTTTGTACAAGCCATATTTTAATCAAGCTTCTGGCTAGATCTTCATCATTAGTAATCATTACCCTCTCATGAATTATTTAAGTAAAGTTTTATGGATCTGTTATATTTAAATGAAGTTATTGTTGTTGATCATGCATGTTCTCATTATTACTATATCATAACAAATCACTTTTAAGTTTATTATTGCAAGATTGTTTTCTTTGAATCTTTCTTTATCTCAATTTGAAATTGGCTTTATGAAATCTCATTCTCTTATAATGATGATGATGATGATGATGATGATGATAGTTGAGCTTTATAGAAAATCCCCTTGCACTAAGATATTCTCTTACTTGATCACTCTTGCAGCAACTCTTTTGTTCTACAAGTGGCTTCAAGTGTGGATTCATTGTAATCAGCATTTGTTAAAGTCACTTTCTCTTACAGATGCCGAAGCATTAAATGCAACATTATTGATCGAAGAATCTATTTTTGTATTTTTAATGGATGTCCCAATTGCCTGCAACTTGTGAAATACCATGTAAACATCAACTCAATTTAGTTTATTTCATATTTTTATGCTCATTTAGTCAGTAAAAACTCCACATTATCATTCTTTATTGTTACTAATTTGATGAAAATTGTGAAAGCTGATAAAATATTTCTAAAACAAAATCACCATCTCAAGTAAGCTAAATTATAATACCTTTGCTGGTTTCCTTCCCTTTCAGACAAATTTTTAATAATGTATATATCGTTGGTGCATGAAGAGAAGCGATTCATTTGTTTTTTTATTTAATGCCATGTCACTTTCATCTGATGATTTTTCCAAAGCTTGACGGTTTCCAAAGATAATGCTAGATTATACCATTAACAGCATCCATTGGCTATCTATTGATATCCTGAAGCTTTTGTTTATCCTGTTAGTTAGAATGACTCCAAGGTGATCTGCTAGCTGTAGAGGAAGTTGAAGCCTCTTGGGAACATCTCTCTAATAGTTTTCTGTCTTTTTTGGGATGCATTATTCTGTGCGGACGCTGAACGTCATCCAGAGACCAACCAATATGTGCCACGTCGCCTCCTGCTTGATACCCGGCTCGGTACTACTCGGTACCGTGGCTCGGTACCACTCGGTATTGCTGACGTGGTGCATTTTGATTGGTCTCCAAATGGTAAACTGCGTTCAGCGCCCGCACAGAATAATTTCTCCTTTTTTGGGGTATTAAAGAAAGAAAGATATATACTTCGTTAATTTGCTTCACAAGGAAGTAAAACCAATGTGCTTGCCTGTCTTGCAGGACCAAGTACACAGCTTAATGACAGAATTTGGCAACAAAATAATTCATTAATTTGTTCATGATAGTCTGGAGAAAGTTGATGATTGCAATGGAGATCTTCTCCAAGTCTGGGGCATTCCATCTGGGGAAAACATAGATGGGTGTTGGTGGAAGGTGAGGAGGGGATGAAGGTGGTATAGCTTGGAAAGAGCAAGTTTTCATGACCATAAAATCTAGACCTTTAATGCTAGGCATGTTATGTATAAAGTAGCTAGCATAGTATATGAGAAGATCATGGCAGATATCACACCTAGCTTTTTTATGATATGTTGCATAAATATGTGTTGAAGTTAATAATGTTGAGGTGTAAAGAGCATTTTTAGTTTATAAAATTCTAGAAAAAATGGTCTATGCTTAGGCTTCATTTGATTGAAAGAAATAATATTAAAAAAATATCATATATGAAAGGTGAAATTAATAAAACAAAATCCTAGCATTACAACAAAATAATGATATTTTATGGAAGAAATCAGTTATAAATTAGTAAAATCTACAAGAAATTTTATTTTCCCTTAAATTTTCAGTGGATTTTTTTTTTGGTGGAAAATGCTTTTCATTGATAAAAAGCATGCCGAAAATTAAGGCTTTGTTTGATACAGTTTGTTTACTATTTTATAAAGCAACCTTTTAGTATAAAAATTTCTTTAAAAGCTGCTTTAGAAAGTAGTAAACAAGCTGCCCCAAACGAAGCCTAATTTTTGATAAATTTTTTACAAAAACATCCACTGAAAACACATCCACATGAACCGAGCAGGCACCCACAATAAAACCAGTCAATTTCTTTACCGATTACACATTTAAAATTTCGAGCAGATTTTACCAAAAAAAAATTCACTAGAACATTCGGTGGATGTAGTCTAGTCGATTTTCTATTGACAAGTCTCTTATTCACAATTCTATTGAAATATATGCTAAAAATTTTAAAAAATATTTTTTAAAAATTCTGCATTCTTTCATTTGATAGTTTAATGGTCCATAGTAGGGGTGTCAATTTCGGGTCACGGGGAACTGACCCGGGTTCAAACGGGTCAACCCTAACCCGACCCGGGTAGACAAACGGGTCGGAAAACCGAATCCAGACCCGACCCTGCGGGTTGCCGGGTTGACACGACCCGACCCGGTTTGGGTGGCCGGCGGCGGGGGACGCGAGCGAGGCGGGCGGACGCGAGCGGGACTGCGCGGGCGCGGTCGAGTGCTGGCACGCGGGTTAGGTCGGGCGCAGTCGGGCGTGGGCACGCGGGCGCGCTGGGCAGCGCTGGGCACGCGGGTGCGCTGGGCACGCGGGCGGGCGCACGGCGGGCAGCGCGGGCGGGCGCATGGCGGGCAGCGCGGGCGGGCGCGCGGCGGGCAGCACGGGCAGGCGTGCGGCGGGCAGCGCGGGCGGGCAGCGGGAAGAGGCGGGATTCGAAATTTTTCGAATTAAACGGGTTGGCGGGTTGACCCGGCAACCCGCCGGGTCAACCCGAACCCGACCCGTTTTTTAAACGGGTCGATTTCTGGAACCCGAACCCGGCCCGTTTTGAAATCAGGTCGGGTTCAACCCGGATTTTCTGGGTCGGGTCCGGGTCGGGTTTTCGTGTCGTGTCAAATATTGACACCCCTAGTCCATAGTATAGCACAAATATTTCATTTTCCCATGACAATAAATTATAAAGAAACATTTTAAATAAATACATCAACATAATATATATCAAAAAATTTAAATCATATAAAATTCATACTCAACATTTTTATTATTTTTAAATTAAAATAGAAACCAAACATAATATAAATATTAAAAATAGAAAAATAAAATGTTTTTCTCATCTTTCTCTAGCTCATTCTCATTACAAAATATTATTGGTGACATGATCCATCCGAATTTCATCTCCCATATATTTGATAGTATAAGTCATTGAAGCATATGTACTCATCCTACAAAAGACTATTGTTATTGACTTTTGTTTAAAATTACATATTAAGCATTCTATCGATAAAATATTTTTACTTACGTAAATACGACAATATTTGCTAGTCCAATTATGACTTTCTTACCTTATAATGACTTATAATATTTATCATGCACTATACTTAGTGTGTGAAACTTAGGGCTGCAAGCAAACCAAACATTCGATGAGCTACTCGTAGTTCGGTTCGATTAAAGCACGTCTGTGATCGTTTAATTAACTAAACAAATAAACTTGAACAATATTTTAAATACTCGATTCTTAAATTAAAAACTTGAACACTAATGCGTTCGGCTCATTTATGTTCTCGAACAACATCATTTGAAGTTCGTGAACAAGCTCGACGTTAAGCTCGATTCGTGTTCGATTTTGAACTCGTGAATAAGCTCGATATAAGCACTAAAAGAACGAACATGAACACTTATTAATTTAAATGAACCAAACATGAACACAAACAATAAAGCCCGAACAAACATGAACCAAAGTTGAACAAGCTTATATTAAATGAACACAAACATGAACACTCATGCAAAAATTATCTTGATCGGGCACGAATCTCGAGGCAAAAAGCTAGTTGGAAACTTCAAAATTTAATTTCGGGAGCATCCAAACTTCGATTTCAGCGAGCTTATAGTCAAACTGAGCGTCTCGGAAATAAGAACCCAACGACACCAAGATCAACCCAATCCGAGCCCAAATGAGTCCAAATCATGGACCCGAAGCGCTATTGGAAGGTTCAAACCACTATTTGAGTTACCAAACGAACTCCGATTTTGACTAGCTTATACTCGAATTGAACGGCTCGACGAGATGAATCCAACAAGCCTAAGATCACTGAATTCCAACATCACTAAGGCATTCAAATGACCAACGTACGGTGCACGATCGTAGGATTCAATATCGACCGTCCATTCAACCACTCCCTATTCGCCCCTGATCTCACGCCTATTTACGGGCCATGCCACTCCAGAAAATTTATAAATAGAGTCCTCATTCTTCACAAGAGGGGATCTAAGCAAGAGAGAGAAGAAGAGAAGAGAAGGAAGAAGAGAAGGAAGAAGCTCCTCCTCGACAGCCGCCAGACCACCGCAGGACCACCACCGGACCACCGCAAGAGCACCGCCGGACCACCGCCGGACCACCGTAGGAACCTCGCCGGACCACCACCGAAGTTTCATCGCACCACCGCCTTAAGGCCCGACATTCAGACCCGACGTCCTGCTTAAGGACCGACATTCATACCCGACATCCTGCTTAAGGCCCGACATTCAGACCCGACGTCCTGTTGAAGACCAGACGTTCTGCTAAAAACCCGACGTCCTGCTAAAGACTCGACGTCCTGTTCAAGGCAGGATTATCAACACCCGACTTCTATCAAACAGTTACTGATTGTAAATTTAATCACCCTGAGAGGGGATTCAGTTCTTTGTAACGGACTCAAATTCTAGTGGATTTATTTCAACTGGGCTAGGCCCCGTGGTTTTTTCCTTTCTAAGGGTTTTCCACGTAAAAAATCTCGTGTTCTCTGTGTGTGAGCTAGTACTTATCCGTACAACGCTAAGACGCAGAATTAAATCTCTATCGCCGCATATTTTCTAGTTGATATATATATATATATGTATGTATATATATATATATGTATGTATATATATATATATATATATATATGTATGTATATATATATATATATATATATATATATATATATATATATATATATGTATGTATATATATATATATACATATGTATGTATATATATACATATGTATGTATATATATGTATGTATGTATGTATGTATGTATGTATATGTATGTATGTATGTATGTATATGTATGTATGTATGTATATATATATATATGTATGTATGTATGTATATATATATATATATATATATATAAGCGAAACATTTGACTTGGATTATAAATGACGAGTTTTGCCAAAATTCTAGTTAGCTTAGAACACTCGATGACACAATAAGTTCTAATATATATATATATATATATATATATATATATATAAAAGCGAAACATTTGACTTGGATTATAAATGACGAGTTTTGCCAAAATTCTAATTAGCTTAGAACACTCGATGACACAATAAGTTCTAATTCAATGAAATTAAGGTTATCATTAATTCGAATTGTCTCAAATTATCACAGTTGTAGAAAGATATCAATTAACTTATACACTTAGAAAATCAAATTTCTTATAGTTAAAATGTACTAAAAATTAAAATAACATATCAAAGTTATATGGTGAAAACATCATAAAAGTTGAGAAAAATTATTTTTTATCTATATCTGTTTACTAGAATTGAAAACAAAGATAAGAGTTCAAAAGTCTACCTTGAGCTTTACAATATCCTGAACATGTTTATGGACGAAACCCAAGCTTCTGCCTCTGAAACATCTCATATTCTTTCTCTCCTCTTCTCCTCTCCCTTTTGATCCTCTCTTCTTCTCCAACAAAAGGGTGGGGGTGAGGGTGATATGCAAATGGTTTAAGATATTTTAATATTTTAAAAACCTCTAATTTAGTTTGGCGCTAGCCTGCTCAATGTCACCGCACTCGGCAAAATATTCTAGATTCTCTTGGAATTCGCCAAACAGAGAACTGAATGCTGCAATGCCACCTCTCCAGGCATCACGGCGCTCTTAGATCCATTTTGGCACATTTAAATTTTCTACCCATTTCAATTTGTTAACCTATTTAAAACTAATTAGACACTACAAAACTTTAAATTCATCATTAAATAAATGTTAGGGAAGGATTTACAAAAAAAATTAAACTAAACACTTGAGTTTAAATATGGTAGATATATACCTAGCAACAAAATTGTCTTGATTTTTAAATTAATTTTCAACACTTAATTAATAATATCAAAATGTTAGTGTATTTTACATAAGTTCGGATAAAGCTATTAGATCTCTTTTCTTTTCTATTCTCGCAAAATGTCGACCTTTATTAATGCCCCTACAAATTTTCATAAGTTTAAAGTGCTAACATATAAAACTCCTAGTCAATATAGATTTCTTGTTGACCCGTACATTCAAAACAAGCGAAAGAAGCAAAATCGGCGAATTAAGTGATGTGTGTGTACGTCGGCACCGTGCGTCACTTGAAGGGCCAAACGGCCTTCAATTGCCAACGTTGCAATCAGAGCATCGAATTTACCCAAGAGGAACCACCTCGCTGTTGAATCGGAAGAAAACAGTCATAGTCAGTGACCAACGCCCGAAAAATTTTGCACTAAAAAGCTACTTTAAGAAATAGTAAAAAATCCGTCCCAAATGAAGCCTTATTTATGTTTGTGCATGCATTTAGGTGTTAGAAATTTTGAAAACTTGACTTGAAAAAGAAACAAATATATTTGAAACTTAGTTCTTTCAGCTCTTTCAACCACTAATGAATCTCTTAAGGAATACCTGCTTTTGATATATTTGGGTACCTTTTGCTGGAACATTGGAATTTGATGATCTGTTTAACTTTGTTGTATGTGCTTGTACTTAGTGAAATAAGGTGTCGATTCTGTTATATTCATGGAGATATAGATTCTAGCTGTGATTATTTTATTCTGATTCAATCTTATCAGAGTTGAGTTCTAAGATCGGTTTCAGAGTCAATTTTAACAATTGGGATGTGGGGATTTTGATTCTGCTTGGCTTAAACTGAGACTATCATGATGGCTACAGGATGCAAAATGATTCTTAAAAAAGATAAGCACCAAATACTACGTGAAGATATTCTGATGTATTTTACTTCAAATGAGTTGATAATCTCCGCATCTGCTTTCATGAATATGATTCAATTTGTACTTACATCTACAAAATTTGAAAGGTCCTTAATTTATATCAAAACAAAATAAAACAAAAATAAGAAAGTTATAAAGTAGGGCAATTTGTTTGCCGGTGGGGAATTTTTCTTATTGGACCACCAACATTGGACTACCACTATTTGACAACTGTAACAAGGCTATTGTTGCTCGACTATAATCTTCCAACAATTATTATCTAATTATGATATCCTAATTACCGCCGCCTAACTATGATCTTCTAATTAGCATAATCCAACTGCAATATCTTGATCATCATAATATAACTACAATATTCTGATCACCATTACGCGACTATGATCTCCATATCACCAACACCTGGCTATGATCTTTGACTATCGTCGTTCAACTATGATCTACCGACCATCGTCGCTCAAGTATAGTCTACCGAACACCATTGCCTGACTAAAATCTCCTAAACGCTATCATCGACTAATTTCTACCAAACACCATCATGCAACTATATTTCCCAACCACCATCACCTGAAAATGTTCTCCCAACCATCATTGATAGATACGGTCTCTGATTGCCATCGCCCAGCTATAATCTCCCACTACCATCACTTGACTGTGGTCTCTTCATCATTGTTGTTCGACTACAATCTCACAACTATTTTCATCCGACTATGATCTCCCAGTGACAATCATCTAATTATACTAACACATAACTATTGTTGCCCACCACTGCAAATAATATTTTTACATGCTATAGCATAGAGGGTTTATGCAAGCCGTCAAAAATAACATTGATGCTTGATGACTTTATCATCTGCTATTGCCAACAATAAACAGTTGAAAGAGTTATTATATAAATTGGAAAAAACCATGTAAAGATATTCTGATGTATTCAAAATGGATCTTAAAGTTTTTCGAATTTATCTTGAAATTAGCGAAGTTCATGATACACACATGAATTCAAGAGTTCTACTATTAAGAATATTTAGATTTTTTTTACATAATTTTTTCCATAAAAATTGTCAAGAGGTTGCTCATTTAAATGAGTTGATAATTTCAACATTTTATCTAAGGGAATCTTGAATAAATTTGATTGGATCTCTACTTACATATATAAGAATTGAAACGTCCTTAATTTATATTAAAAAATAAATAAAACAAAACAAAAAAGTAAAAAGTTAAAAATTAGGGTTCTAGTTTGTTTGACTCATTGCTACTCGAGTATTATCTTCCAGCCACAATTATTTGACTATGTTCTCCTAATTACTGTCATCCAACTACGATCTCCCAATTACTATCTCTCGACTACGGTCTCTCGACCGTTGTCATCCATCTAAAGCATCCCAACCATATCCCTTGCCTACAACCTCTTGACCATTGTCGCCTCATAATAGTCTACTAAACATAGTTGTCTGACTATGATCTCCCAAGAAATATCACCCAACTAAGGTCTCTAAACCACCATCACTCGACTATGATCATCTGACCACTATCAACTGACTAATATCTACTAACTACCATCACCTGGCTATACTCTTCAACCATTGTCGCTCAGCTACGATCTCCCAAACATCATTGCCCAACTACAATGTACCAACAACCAACCACTATTGCCCAACTAAGGTCTCTCAACCACTGTCACTTGAATACTTTCTACCAAACACCATCACACGACTATATCTCCCAACCACCATCCCCTGAATATGTTATCCCAACCACCATCATCAGATACGGTCTCCTGACTAACATCACTAGACTATAATCTCTCACTATCTTCATCTGACTATAGTCTCTTGATCATTGTCGTTTGATTACAATCTCTCAATTATCATCGTTCAACTATGATCTTCTAACAACAATCACCACTGCCAATAATATTGATCCATACTATAACATAGAAGGCTAATGCAAGCTAATGTTCGTTAAATTGTCACTTGTCTTCACCAACAATATTATCGCATGTAAAGCTAATACATGGTGTCAACACATAAGGTCGAAGCCCGCCTACTTTGTCACCTGCCATTACATTAACATTGATTCATGCCACCATCTAGAAGGTCAAAGCACGCCATCAACACCAACTCTAATTCCTAGCTTTAATACTAGCATTTATACTAGATTTTTTTTTATCTATGATTTCCTCTTCTCAAAAAAGAGCAATCGAATTAATACTACAATATCTTGAGGGTAGCTCTAATGCCTTTGGGCTCTTCTAACTTCTTCCACAAATCTATTCTATACAATTTATGTCTATTATATTATGTCAACACCATCCCCAGTTATGAGGAGAGTATTATTTATAAATGATAATATATACTTATGAAATCATTTCAACTTAGTCATGTCCCATGATTTTTCCCTTTTTAGGTTTTCACATTAAAAGTCCAGCATCTTTTGCAACTCCTTTTTATGTGTGTTAAGTTATATTTTGCTTCTACTAATGTGAATATTCAAATATGCAACAAATGTTAATAGCAAGCATCTTCCCTAGTTCATTTCTAAAACACTCAATCAACACTTTTCTGGAATTTATAATTGATGATATATACTAATGAAATTATTTCAACAGTATCATGCTTTATGGTTTTTCCCTTTTTAAAATTTTCACATTAAAATTTTAGCATCTTTTACAAGTCCTATTTTATCTATGTGTTTCCTGAATTTTCGTATAGATTGGTGTGTGTGACCTACTAATCAATATCGGCTCACATTTATTCTGCTTTCTTTGGTTTAGTCTGTCACAAGTCAACACAATATGACATGTATTGCCTATGGGTCATATTGGGTTGGGTTGTGACAAGAACTCTGGATGAGTTGTATAGTCTTTTTTTGGGTAGAATGTTCTTGTCATATTGGCTACTTTTAGAGCTGTGAGGCAAGGTCAGTGCCTACATTCTGGGTTTCAAATAGAACTTTCCTATGTAGGTGTCACGACCCGACCCGAGACGGATCCCGCCCGCACCGGGCCGCGACCAGCCAAACAGACTAACCAGGATCTGGCTTTGGAATTTGCTTACTGAACTGAATCTTCCAAATATTATACATACAAAACAGACCAGAGCTACTAAAAATATCAAATGCAGCGGAATAAATCATCTATATTTTTCTTTCTTTTCCTCAAAACAATCATCTACAAATACAGTATATGGCTGACAGAAAATAAAGCAGAAAGAGCCATGACTGTACAAAAAATCAAAAAGTACAAAAGTACCTATCACAGATTAGACTCTGAACTCTAGTCCAATACCTCCTTCCCTTTCCCAGAACCTGAAAACCACCAGAAAGCAAGAGTGAGCTCAACAGCTCAGCAAAGCGACAAACCTCCAATCAAAATTCTCAGAATCCAAAACCAAACACATCAGACCAAATCCAGAACGAAAATCAGAACAGAATCGGACAGCTATCAGAATCTTCATACAGAAATCAGAATCGGACAGTTCATAACAAAACCGATCAAATCAGAACAGATACAGACATATATCAAATCAGAATCATTTCGAATCAGATATCAGATATCGGATATATAATTAATAGCTAAATTCCCTGACACTGACGGAATCTCTACGGATTTCGGCCCCTTATGCCTCCCTTTGTGCTCACGGCACCAGAACAGATGTGCGTACCGCACCAGAACAGATGTGCTTATCGCACCAGAATACATATATAGTGCTTATAGCACCTAAACAGATTTCCTCGGATCCGGAACAGAACAGATTTCAGATTGAGCTCATTTCAGATTTCCCAGACACTGACTGAATCTCATAGGATCCAGACCCCTTATAACTCCCTTTTTATAGCATATACCGATAGCATATCAAATCAGAAGAAATCCGGACAATTCAGAAATCACCCAAAAATCGGGCAGCATAACGGCAGCGTATGAAATTCACACAATTTTCCTGAAAAATCACAGAATACCAAATTCACACAGAATGTAGATAACAACATTTCAGAACATTTATTCTACTGCCACAGCATTTAATAGTCACACAAAAAAATACAGACGGAATAAAACGCCGCCAAATCAAAACGGTCCGGACAAAAATCTCCAAAATATATTCAAAATGTGCACACACGGCACGTCAACGATATACAGAAAGTTACGCGGTAAAAACTAAACCAGTCGGAAAATACGGACGAAAATCGCTAACAAAAACGAAATCCGGACAGAAAATACCGTCAACAGCGACGGTTCTGAAAATTGAGAAAGTCGGATTGTGCCTTACCTTGCGTACAGCAATATCTTCAACAGTCTCAACGGACGAAAACGGTCCGGCGTCGTCCAAAAATCAACTTTTCCACTTTTTCCTTCGTTTTTCTCTCTCCTCAGCTTTTTCTCTCTCTTCAAAATATCTCATTTCCATATATATCCAGACTGATCGTCCTGGATGATCGCACTTCGTCCCGGACGATCTCAGCTTTAGGTAGACTTCGTCAAGATGAAATTAATTATCGTCTAAGGACGACTTGGGCTCTGGAAAATTTTCGTCCAGACGATCCTGATTTCGTCCAGACGAACCATACAGACAGAACCGTTTTTCTGCACAACCTGTACCAATCGTCCCGGACGATCGAACTTCGTCCGGACGAACCTGGAGCAAAACTGATATTACAGTAGGTCACTTGATGAGTTTTCATTCTTTATGAGTATTAGGAAACAAAAAGCCCCATGTAATTTTTAATTTTTATAAGTTGTGACAAATTATTCTAGCTCATTGTAATCAAATTATAACCTTAGTTAAAAGGTTTTGTAGAAATGTTATAATTTTTATAAAAGTTGGCATTGCAAATGTGTTAGTTAATGTTTCAGCAACCCGAACCTATAAATAAAACGTAAGGATTACCCATATGCATTTTCATCTTTCTTCATTTTTAATCTTCAAAAATCTAAATATGTAATTGTTCTTCAGTTTTATTATAAAGATGAGGCGATTTGGTTGTCTTTCTACTCTTTACAATTTCTAGTTTCTCAATAAAGAATTTAGAGGCAAAATTATGCATAGATGAGTATCAACTGGACTATAATAAGGCTTTGTATTTTGGGAGGTCTTGAGATCTTGATGTTTTTGTGTTGCATATTTTAATTTATCAGGCAACTCAAGCGCTTGCGGCTTCAATTGGTTTGATGTTCAGGCAGACTTTGGATGTTCTTCTGCAAATGCCTATCACATTTCCAAATATCACACCTTTGCGTAATAAGGTTCGTCATATATTCATCGCATGGTTGAAATATTAGGAACCTCCACTCATCTAAATAAGCTTATGGGCATGCATTGAAGATGTAAAATCTTTGTCCCAAGGATCCGGTTATGATTTTTACACCTACCTCTTTTTTAATGACGCGCTCATTACTGCCATGTCGACATATTCAAGTTCTTCTGGTGTAGGAGAAGTATGATGCATAGCATCATAACTATAGTATACCTTTGCTTTCCACTATTCTTAGTTGCTTTTTTTTTTTTTTGTTAGGTAGTACAACATATATGACATTGGTGATGTTACTCAAGCATTCTTGTTGTGGATCTTGTTCTAGCTTCGAGGACTTGATTTAGAAGTCTCTCTCCCAAGAGAACCTTCAAGGACTCATCAAGGCCACAGGAGAAGCAAGGGTGTAGCTAGCCTGGAGCAACCGTATGATCCCCTCACGCTCAACCTCACCTTCTCCTTCCCCTAAAACCCTCGTTTTCTCTTAAAAGCACCTCTCTCAGAGTTACTTCAACAGTCACTCAATCCTCTCTTCTTTTCAAGAGATTCTAAAAATATTGCTTAAGTATTAGGCTTCAAGAAACTCTAAAAATTCAAAATTGTTGTCACTATTCATGCAGTACGATTGGAATTCATACAATACGAGTACAGTACGATCAGTTCAAAAACTAGATCCGTCCAATACAATGCAAACATGCATTCAGACAAACTGTTCAAATTTTCAAACACATCCTATAGTACGATCCAAAGATTGTCTAATACAATTTATTTTCTTTGTCTCTATTCATACATGATGATTCATGGGATGATTGGTAATCGTCTCTACCAATCGTCCCATACTGCTCTCATTGTATAATACAGTTAATTGATTTTTAAGTCAGTCATCAAGTATAATATGAATATCATACAATACGATTAATTCAAAAATCATGATTTCATTTGATATGATCTTCGGGATGACCAAATTTTGTCTTCGATAATTGTACGGTACGATATATTATCATTAATTAAATCATAATTTGATTGACTAATTATGTGGATTAATTTAAGTAAGATCTCATATTTTAGTATAGTATGTATCACATCGTATAGTACGATTAGTTCAAAATTCAAATTTCAAATATCTTACTTAATTTATCCGGTGGCTATGGTTTTCAGATCGCAATGAATCGTACAATACGATTAGTTCATAGTAACTAATTGTTCAATTAGTCGTTAAGCTCATTCTCTCTATAACTAATCGTACAATACGATTGTAAGTTTTACAGTATGATAAGTACAAAAAATTTGACATGAATTTGACTGTTCTTTTTTTTACTAGAATGATATTGATGATCCAATTAGCATATTTCTCTTCTCGAATAAAACCAGCTTCAATAAGCTTCTTGGTTTCAGCAATGACTTGTTTTTCAATTTCAAGTCACATTCGCCTGGGTGCTTGCTTAGCAGGCGGTATTTTTGTACCGATGGAAAGTTTATGCACTGCCACCTCCGGTGATAATCCAGGCATTTCAGTGTAGTTCCATGCGAAATAATCTTTGTATTCGAGAAGTAACATTCTCAGCTCCTCTGCTAGCTTTATCTTGCGAGAGATTAGCACTAAGGAATGTAGGTTTAGGATCTTCTTCGGCGCCCAAGTTTATTTCTTTGAGCTCATCCACGGTAGCTTGGCCACCTTCTTCAAACTCCTTGAAGGCTTCTTTCAGATATACTATTAGATCTTCAACTTTATCTGCATACTCTGATAGTCTCTCCTCCTTGCCTATAACATTATAGGAGGTTGCATATGTAAGACGTGGATGTTGAGGGTACTCAAGATAATGATAGGATGTTGCTCGTGTAAGATGTGAATGTCGAGCATATCCTAGACCCCGTGTTGTAGATGAACCATGACCAACAGGTCTTTGTGCATGCTCATTGTGCCAGAGTTCTCTGGCATAACGAGCTCGTTTATTTGTTTGCACGAAAAATATTCTTCTTTCTATCAGCTTTCTCATTATGAGTCAAGGATACTGAGAAATAATTATCTATATATCTTCATAATCACATTCATCTTCATTTTCTATTTCATGAGTAATGTGATGCGGTATTACCCGTGATTCATAGAAAATGGATCCACGTTCATTGAGACCTCTTATGGGGGGAACATAGAAAGTTTTTAATATTTTTATGTTTGTATTTGGCAAGGTAGTCAATATTTTGGAATGTGCCACCGGCATAGGTACTATTTTGATGATATTTGCTGATATATGTTCTTCAGACACCATTATCATTGAAATTTATACTTTTTGTAATTTCTTAGATATGGAATTGGGTCTTGGGTCCCCTTCCTCCTGAGATTCCATAGTATCCTTGGGATGATAAAGGAATTCTTCTTCTCCTTCATTGCTTGAACATCGTGCCTTATTTGCATGATTAGCTTCGTAATCAAAAGGGATGGTGGATAGTTCACTCTTTCTTTTCCCTATGATCAAGGGTTTAAAAGTTGTAGAGATATCATCTTCTTCGGTATCACTACTAAGATGAGGCACTGAGAAAATTTGCTTTGATTTATTCTTGTCTTTATCTTTCAACTTTTTCTTGTCCAGCATAACAGCCTGAATTCTTGGAAGTTTATTGTCTCTTTTGACTTTTCAGCTATAAAGTACTTGGCATTATCATAGATTTTCACTTCATGCACCAAGAATGGTTGTTCATCACCATCAATGTGATATTCTTCATTATCTCGATTGTATTTCATACATTGATGAAGTGTTGAAGGTATTATACCATACTCGTGGAGCCATAGTCTTCCTAGAAGTGCTTTGTATGATGTATTGGAATCAATGATATGAAATGTCACCTCTGTATTTAGTTCTCCAAAGTTTAGAGAAAAAACTAAAGATCCTAGGATTCTTTGCCCTTGTTCATTAAATCCTTGTAGAAACACTGCTTCTGTTCAAATACTGGACATCCAAGGCCAATCCATTAAGCATTTTGAGGCTCATTAAATTAACAGATGAACCTGGATCAATCAAAATTTTATTTATTTCAATATTGTTACTCTCTGTAGTAACATATAATCGATGATTATGATCTGCAGTTCCCAGGAGCAGATCACTATCACAGAAAATGATTGTAGCAGTATTCTATGTATACAAAGCTTCTTTCAAATTTTGCTCAGCAAAGAATGCCTCGTACTGCTCAGGATTTTGCAAAGCTTTAATGAGTGTTTCTCAAAGGTTCTTAGACATCAAAAGGGCGTCATAGACACTCAATAGTGCAGGTAGATTGCGAAGATGAGATAATATATTATAATCCATATTTGCTCTAGCAACCTTGGGCTTAGGAGGCTCTTGCGGAATAATGGCTTCATTTAGTTGAATATTCTCCTCCTTATCCTTTTTTTTTTTTTTTGAGGTGGAAGAACATGTTTTCCACTTCTCAACTGGATTTGTGTCACCTCTGAAGATGAACTAACTTCAGCTTGAGAATTCTTTGAAATCTTAATATCATCAATTTCCTCGGAGTCTGAGCTGCTTCCGAGTTTTGGACATTCTTCTTTAGGCATGTTCTTTCCCTTTTGATCACTTTCTTCATCGGGAAAATATAATTCTTCATCTTAATCGGTGAAAGGAGCATGTGTACGATGTACTTCCTTAGAAGGCATTTTCACGTCAACTTTATAGATAGCAAGAGGTGCATTGTGTCCTCTTGCAGCTCTTCCACCTCGTTTATTTATGACTTGACAAGTCTCTATTGGAATGCTCTCTTCCTTTTCTGACTCTGAGTCAAGAAATAAATCAAACATGTATTCCTCTAACTTGACAGGACATCTTGGACGTTGCTGATATTCATCGATGGAGTCGATGTATTTTTGAATTACAGTATTCTGCCTTGTTAATTTCTTCTTCTTTTATTTTTGAAATTTTGATCTAGGTTTACTCTTTCCTTTTTGGTTTTTGAAGTATTTCAAAGGTTTCTTCTTGCTTGAACTGGGCCCTCTTGCCACTGGGTTCTTTGAAGAAAGCAGTTTTGGATCAACTTCCAATTCTAATGCACTCTTACGACGGATGCCTTCAATGGCCAATAGGACATTCATCATCTGTTTAGTTTTTTTTAGATAAAGGTCTCCCAACCACCTTCATCTTCTTCAGGTGCTTTCCCTTTCTCATCCTTTGTGCTTGGACAGGGTATAGAGGAGATAACATTGGTTTTCTCCCTCTTAAGATTGAGAAAGTGTAAGTTCACCATTCTGATAATTCTTCTTGACCCAATCTTTGAATATGAAACAGTCTTCGATTGGGTGGCTTACAATCCTATAATACGGATAGTAATTCGGATCATAAGTCATGCCGGCTTATTATGGTCGGCGGGATTCTTGTAATTGAAAGCCGATTTTTAGAGGTTGCCTAAAAATCTTTCCTGTACACTCTTTTTTGAAAGAAAATGGCTTGTTAATTTTCTCCTATAAAGTAAGAGGTCTTTGCCTTTCTCTTGTTTGTTTCAACATCTTCGGTTGATTCATTGAATCTTCCTTTTCTTTCTTATCTGAGGAAGATGGGAATGCGATATTCACCTCACTTCTTTTTGGATCAAACAATTTGATTTGTTTTCCTTTCACTGGTGGATTTTTGTTATCGTTGAAGCCAGCACTTCTAGGCCTGGGTAACCTTTCAAATTTTGCTACACGATCAAGTAACTCCTGAAACGTATTGATTGTAGCCATCGCCAGATATGGAGCCATATAATCATCTATGTTTCCCAGTAATAGCTTAACAGCATGCTTCTTAGTGAGTTGTTGCTCATATTTCATACTGTGATTTCTCCACCTGGTTATGTACTTTGTGACTGATTCCTCTCTTTTTCTTTTCTCAAGAGTGAGGTCAGCGATAGTCACCTTCTTCATTGCACTAGCAAATCTTTTAATGAACATCGTCTCTAATTCAGCGAATATTCTTACTGAGTTGTTGGGTAACTCAGCATATCATTCAAAAACTATGTCTGTTAAACTACTGACAAATTACCGTAGTAACAGAGCATCATTGCCTCCTGTATTTCCACAGATAGCTTTGAATTATGCCAGATGTTGATGAGAATTTGTAGTACCATCAAATAAATTGAACTTTGGCATTATATACCCCTTTGGATATCTCTCTTGGTCATATTCTGCCGGATATGGACGACCTTTTCTGACCAAGACTTCAACAACTTTAAAAGCAATAGCTGCTTTAACCTTTTGACTGATGAGATTCTCAATTTGAGATTTACTGACCATTTTGTCTTCCTTAGAAGCTATCAAAATTGGCTCCTATAACTCTTCTGATCTCCTTGAGAGTACCAATGCATCAGGAGTAGTTTGAACATTCCTTTGAGAATTTGTTATAGGTGGTTGACTAGTTGCAGCCATCATGCCTAGTTGTCCAAACAATTATTTCATCATGTTACTCATCTCATCAAGATGAGTGTTCAAATGATGGATTTCTTGATCTTTCTTCTGTTGCATTGATTTCATTTCTAATTGTAATCACTTTACAACTTCTTCAACTTCTTCCTCTTCAACTTCTTCTGGTTGTGGAGCTCTATTCATAGATGTTGCTTGTTCTTGGTCTTCTCGTTGTTGTTTTTCATTTTGCAAATTCAATGCTGCACGTCTACTAGTATATCGCTGATTAGCTCGATCAGGTATATGATCAACCATCCGGACAACTTCAACGTCCATGGGACCAATACCCTCTTCCATTTCTTCATCATTATCATAGTAATTATCATTTTCATCCAACTCATGATTTTCTCCAAGTTGGGACCGCCGCTTTCAATGTATGACTGGAGAATCGGGGGATTCTTTGTAAACATGATAGCTTTCATCTTTTGGTGCAAGCACATCAACATAGTCTCTTTATTAGGAGACAACTTCTTGACATGTGATTTAAGTCACCCTTTATAGATTTCTTGATCAAGATTATCTTTCTGAGCTCAAGGATATTTGGGTCTTTTTGGAACCCAAACTTGCTATCTTCTCGGAGTCACATACCAATGACCACCAACATCAGAATGTACATTTGACTGGCCAGATTTACATGTAGAATATCAGAAGGCTCTCCCGACAATTTTCTTCCGTAATATGGGTATCAACCCATATTAGGACAAAATTCTCTTGGATCTTGATAGTAGGGAGGATGTTTAAACTCCTCTCTATAAGGCCTTGTTGAAAATTTGTTGTTCTGAGGATGAACCACATTTGAGGAAATAACTTCAGTGACAGATTTTCTTAATCTTCATTGCAGATTTTTATATTTAACAGCCTTTAATACTTTGTATATTTTGGAAGAGGCATATTCTTCCTTCTTTGGTGGTAGTGGCTGTTGACGTGAAGCCTCCCAGAAAGACTTCTTTATTTAACCCTTATCATCATTCCTGTTTACCCATTTTAACGGTTCAAAGTCGTTATTAACTGGAACATTCACCTCTAAATGCAGTGATGATTCTTGAGGGGTCTCAGGCACCCAGCCATTAGCTCGTAAGCGAGTGTTGACCTTCCTTCGGGCTTTCCTGGAAAGATTAGCACTTGCATTGGGAACTTTAGCATTGCACTCTTCAGGCACTTCATCCTTAATTATGTTTTGACCAATTATATTCATACCAACAGATTTCAACTTGGGATCAAAAAATTTCTTTTGAATCACTAGAGCAGCAACAGGTGCCATGGAGAGTCTTGAAAATACAGAGGCCCTCTTAGGAGCCTTCTCATCAACAACTTCAGAAGTAGGATTCTTAGTGACACCTTTGGCAGTAGGTACGCTAACAGTATTCTCAAGAAGAAACTGTTGGAGCTGCATCACTTCAGAAATGGTTCTGAATTGAATGGTTGCTCCATCATAGCCTGTGTTCAAAACAACTTGAGGGAATGGTACGCTAATAGTTTTCCTTTCTGCGAAGCAACAAAGTCCAACAGTGACGGGAAGCTGAAGTCGAAAAACCACGAAGGAGCGGAAGGAGCAACCCGTGCGTTCTCTCCTTCTCCAGCAAAAAAGCAAAGTCGAACGGTGATGGGGAAGCCGAAGAAGGCGATGCTTAATAAGTAATTTACGTAAGTAAAAATATATTATCTTTAGAATGCTTAATAAGTAGTTTTAAACAAATGTCAATAACATTAGTCTTTTATAGGATGAGTACATATGTCTTAGTGACTTATAATATCAGGGACTTCGAGTGTAAGAATTATTCTGTGCGGAGTGTAGAGGGCGTCTGGAGACCAATGAAAATGAGCCACGTCACCTCAATGGTGGGTACCCAGCTCGGTACCCGCATTCGGTATCATTGGGTACCCATGCTTAACCGGACAGTTCTCCCGTCCAGTCTCCGCATAGAATAAAAGCTCCTTCGGGTGAATCATATCACCAATAATATTTTGTAATGAGAATATTGAGTGAGAGAGAGAGAGACGAGACAAACATTTTATTTTTCTATTTTTTAATATTTATATTATGTTTGGTTTCTATTTTAATTTAAAAGCAATAAAAATTTTTAATATGAATTTTTAATGATTTAAAATTTTTTATATATTTATCTAAAATTGTTTCTTTATAATTTATTGTTATAGGAAAATGAAATATTTGTGCTATATTATGGACCTTCAAACTATCAAATGAACCAATGCCCAACTTTTAAAAAATATTTATTAAAGTTTTTAGCATATATTTCATTAGAATTGTTAATAAGAGACTTATCATTAGAAAATCTGCTAGACTCCATCAGCTCGAAATTTCAATGAATGTCCAATCTATAAAGAAATTGATTGGTTTTATTGTGGGTGCTTACTCGGTTCATGGGCATGTGTTTTCAGTGGATTTTCTGCCAAAAATTCATCAAAACTTAAGCTTTGTTTGGGATAGCTTGCTTACTGCTTTCTAAAGCAGTTTCTTAATATAAAAATTTTTTATTCAAAAAATTTTCATACAAAAAAGCTGCTTTAGAAAATAATAAGCAAGTTATCCCAAACAATGCCTTAATTTTCAGCATACTTTACTGCAATGCAAAGCATTTTCCATGAACATAGACTTTTTTTCTAGGATTTTCTAAACTAAAAATGCTCTTTACACCTCAACTTCATTAATTTCTTATGCAACATATCATAAAAAAGCTAGGTGCAGTGTGATATCTGCCATGATCTTCTCATATACTATGCTAGCTACTTTATACATAACATGCCTAGCATTAAAGGTGTTCATTTTATAGGCATAAAAAACTTCCTCTTTCCAAACTATACCACCTCCATCCCCTCCTCACCTTCCATGCACCAACACCCATCTATGCCTTCCCAAGCAGAAACTATGAAAATCCATCCTTCATAACAGAAGGAATGCCACAGACTTGGATAAGATCTCCATTGCAATCATCAACTTTCTTCAGACTATCATGAACAAATTAATGAATTATTTTGTTGCCAAATTCTGTCATTAAGCTGTGTACTTGGTCCTGCAAGACAGGCAAGCACATAAATGAGCTGCTTGGTTTTACTTCCTTGTGAAGCAAATTAACGAAGTATATATCTTTCTTTCTTTAATACCCCAAAAAGGAGAAATTATTCTGTGCGGACGCTGAACGCAGTTTACCTTTCGGAGACCAATCAAAATGCACCACGTCAGCAACACCGAGTGGTACCGAGCCACAGTACCGAGTTGTACCAAGCCGGTATCAAGCAGGAGGCGACGTGGCGCATATTGGTTGGTCTCTGGATGACGTTCAGCATCCGCACAGAATAATGCATCCCAAAAAAGACAGAAAACTATTAGAGAGATGTTCCCAAAAGGCTTCAACTTCCTCTACAGCTAGCAGATCACCTTGGAGTCATTCTAACTAACAGGATAAACAAAAGCTTCAGGATATCAATAGATAACCAATGGATGCTGTTAATGGTATAATCTAGCATTATCTTTGGAAACCGTCAAGCTTTGGAAAAATCATCAGATGAAAGTGACATGGCATTAAATAAAAAAACAAATGAATCGCTTCTCTTCATGCACCAACGATATATACATTATTAAAAATTTGTCTGAAATGGAAGGAAACCAGCAAAGGTATTATAATTTAGCTTACTTGAGATGGTGATTTGGTTTAGAAATATTTTATCAGCTTTCATAATTTTCATCAAATTAGCAACAATAAAGAATGATAATGTGGGGTTTTTACTGACTAAATGAGCTTAAAAAGTATGAAATAAACTAAATTGAGTTGATGTTTACATGAGATTGCACAAGTTGCAGGCAATGGGGACATCCATTAAAGATACAAAAATAGATTCTTTGATCAATAATGTTGCATTTAATGCTTCAGCATCTGTAAGAGAAAGTGACTTTAACAAATGCAGATTACAATGAATCCACACTTGAAGCCACTTGGAGAACAAAAGAGCTGCTTCAAGAGTGATCAAGAAAGAGAATATCTTAGAGCAAGGGGATTTTCTATAAAGCTCAACTATCATCATCATCATCATCATTCTAAGAGAATGAGATTTCATAAAGCCAATTTCAAATTGAGATAAAAAAAGATTCAAAGACAACAATCTTGCAATAATAAACTTAAAAGTGATTTGTTATGATATAGTAATAATGAGAACATGCATGATCAACAACAATAACTTCATTTAAATATAACAGATCCATAAAACTTTACTTAAATTATTCATGAGAGGGTAATGATTACTAATGATGAAGATCTAGCCAGAAGCTTGATTAAAATATGGCTTGTACAAAGCAGAAAAGCATTTAAGTGAGGATCCCAATTCATGTTTCAGGTGGATTTATAATGCATAATATGATATATAATTACCATGTAGTTAAAGCGGCATTAGAAGGAGATAGACCCACATATCCTCCTCACTTATGATCAAATCCACCACCATTATATAGATTAATAACGTTTCTCCAGGCCACATGGGGATGTTAATCCCTTACCTTCTGATTCAATGATTCTTTATGAGATATCAGGAAAGATTCCTGAAAGTCTTTGATGGCCTTCTTTTGGACCGACTTACAGAGGAATAATTCTAGATAAGAGAGGTGGCAACAATGAGCAGATTTTTCTAAAAAAATAAAAAAAAAACTATTTTTTGACTTTATTAAGAAAGCCTAAGACAATACAGATATACTAATAACAATATAAGACGAGATGTACAAGATAAGTTATATATATTTAGTCGATATAAAGAAACTAATTCATCATAACTACATCTGTTGAAACAAACATCTAAAACTTCTAAATCAGAAATTAAAAAAAAAATTATATGAGCCTAAGTGTTTGTTAAGAATGAGCAGATAAAGCAGGCAAGTTGCAATGTTTTGCAGACCAATTTTTTGGAATATTCAAATGCCATTGGGATATGGACAAACGTTCAGTGAGTTCAAAACGGAAGCAGGCTTTGGAGAATCACAAATATTCTAAGGATTTGGATTTTAGAAAAAGAACAATGCAATAGAATTCTCTCTCTTTGATGTATTTCTTAATCCTGAACCACGAACAAATACAATATAGGTTTAGTTTGTGACAGCTTTCGTATTGCTTTTTAAAATAGCTTTCTAGTACAAAAATTTTAAATTCAAGAAAACTTTGTACTAAAAAGCTAGATGTTTTACAAAACAAAAAGAAAGCCGTTCCAAATGAAAGCAAAGTAGATAATAGTGGGCCACAGTAGGATTGTCTCATAACAGCCTTCTGTTCATGTCAACCCGGTTCAGCTTCTCTGGACCTGAACAGAAGCACAATGGAATTGATGAACCAGAATGGAAATCAAATGGCTGACATGGTAGGGGTTCATGCCATCGATTAGTCAATTAAAGAAAGTTTCAGTGTTTTGCAAATGCATGCGTATTGACTCAGCCCTCTTTCAAAATGGTAACATATGCCGGAAGAAAGATCAAAAAAGTGTATTAGAAAGAAATAGATGATTGGATGGATTTAGGCTTCATTTAGGACGGCTTTCTTACAACTTCTTAAAGCAGCTTTCTAGGACAAAATTTTAATTTTTGTACCAAAAAAATGCTTTAAGAAGCAGTAAGAAATCCATCCCAAACGAAGCCTTAATATCATCACAATATTGACATTAGAGGTCATAGAAAAGCTCTTGACTTGAAGAGCAGTATCAACTAGCTAAGATGAAAATACTATATAAAAATAGATAAGTATAAGGATGTAACTTTATTTTAAAATAATAAGATAAAAATCATAGGTTTTCTTTGTTTAATAACATTTCGAGTATTAGAGAAAAAGAAGTAATCTTTCTCATTATTGTATCAAAAGATGATATCATTGATATCATCATGCTCAGTTTTAAATATGATGGCAGATATAACCTTAATCTTCTCCATGAGCACAAATTTTGAAAGCAAAGGCATATTCAACTTCCCCTTCTTAAAGAAAATATTTATCTTAAAAATGCAATTAATGGCAGTATATAACCTTAATCTTCTCCATGAGCTCCAATAGTTTTAAAGGGTCAATCCCTCTATCATGCAAAAGAGGATACCTCACCTCTACCTACTCCCCCAAAAAATGAGAATAGATAACTTATTAACAAGAAAAGAGTATTGACTGCAAATATTTAGAATTCAAGTGTATTTAAAATATAGTGCAAACTCAATAAAATGTATTTGAAGTACTTAGAGTTGTTTGCATAGTGGTAAATTAAATTTAGATGAATAATCTTTTATTTATGTTTGGTGGAAATAAAATAAATCTAAATTTTAAATTTTTTCTTAGGAAAAATAAATCAAGGGCATGGTATCATAGATAGTCGGAGATTGTAGGGATGACGTCGCTCGACCGGCAAGGGATTTATTATTTTGTGCTGAGTGTGGAGGTCGTACGTCCAGAGACAAATAAAAATGCGTCACGTCACCCATTGTTGGATACCTAACTCGGTACCCACACTCGGTACCGCTGGGTACCCAGCGCTTAACCAGACGGTTCTCCCATCTGGTGTCAGTACAGAATAATAGCTCCGCTCGGGAGGGCCAAAGGATAGTGTTGAAACCGGAGGCCATAGGGATGGCTTTGTCCCTCAACATAGATTGAATCTGGGGATGTTAGGGGAGCCAAAAGTATGCATTCACCAGGCTAAGCAAACGATATTGCAAGATGATTCATCGAAGATGCAATGAGAGTCAAAAAGTCATAGAAAGAAGGAGATCACACGGATGAGCAAACCAAATAGAACAAATTCAAAATTAATAAAAAATGAGTAATTTTACATATTCCAAATTCTTAGGATTTTTTTTTTTTTACTCACAAACAAACACCTAAAAAGTTAAAGCCCACCACATCTCAAATACAATATAATTCTAATACTTGCAATCATACAATTAAATTTAGATGAATAATATTTTATTTATGTTTGGTGGAAATAAAAGGTAGACTAAGAACTCAACATTTTTTTAATCTCTATTTTCTCTAAAAACTCTTCCATCACAAAACTCATTTCCTCTTGTTCAAAAAAGAATCAATCAAACATATTCCAAAGGTTAAGAGAACTAAATAAAATGGGAGACTCTAAAAGAAGTTGACAAATTAAAAGGCAGACTAAAAAGATGGAGAAGGTTTGAGATTAATTAGGCAACTTTCAAATACAAAGAGAAGCATGACAATGCATTAAGTCGGTTTCAAATAAGTTTATTTAACTTAAAATTGAGTATTAATTGCAATTCTTGTTGAACTCAAATTCATCTTACAATTGAAATCTTTTCAAAATTGATTTTGATCACTAATTATAGACTAAAGAAAAAAAAAGTGCAAATAATAATTATTATAATTAAAAGATATTATAATATAAATAAATATTAATTAAACATTATTACTTTTAAGATATTATAAGACCATATCAAACATATAATCATATAAACATTCTCAGTAGTCTACAGTTATCTCTGAGCACATCATCTTAAGCTTGAAACTCAACTTTGCAGTATTGGACACAAACACAATTCACATCCAATACTACAGAGTGATAATATTGAGATTCAGATTAGATCCCTTTACCTTTACATCCCATTGATTGAAAAAAAAAAATACACTTCTTTATAGTAACTCAACTAATCAACTATATGTATATATTATTAAGGCTTTGTTTGAGATAATTTATGGCCACTATTTTTAAGAATTTTTTGTACTAAAATATTTATTTTAGATAACAATAAGAAAATGGCTCCAAACAAAACCTAAATCCTCTATCTAAACTTACGGAACTAGTAATCACTATTTTAATTTCGCTACAGTTACCGACTGTTTTGTTTCTGTCAAAAATCTTGTCAAAAAAGAAGTATTCCTATGGTAAATCGAAGCTATATATATATATATATATATATATATATATATATATATATATATATATATATATATATATATATATATATTATATATATATATATATATTCAAAACAAAAAATAAAGCTTCGTTTGGGACATCTTTTTTACTGCTCTCTAATAATTTTTTAATACAAAAAATTTATACTAAAAAGTTGCTTTATAAAGCAATAAGAAAGTTGTCTCTATACGCCAGCTGCAATAAGGTGACATCCAAATAGCCATGCAAATATATACATAATTAATATTTAAATTAGTTACATAACAAAACAAGTGTTTTAAACAAATGAAATTAGGCACACAAAGCACTAAAAATATCCTTATCAAAGAAAAGTCGAAATATTACTATAAAATTGTTAGTGGTTAACAAAGGCAACATAAGTTAAAATAAGAGCATTTGTAGAATGAATGGAGATAACAAACTGGCCATAATTAATGTATTTTTTTAACTAATTCGGTAGTTATCACACACCATCAATAATAATGGTTGGAAAAAGACAAAGGTGGTCCCATTCCATTCATTCAGAAAACAAAATCTTTATGTTCCATTCAATTGTAAAGGATTTAGCAATATAGCTGTTGGATCATTTCCTGATAAGGATGTGTGCAAAATTTCATCAAGGTGTCAAATTTTTTGGAGATTTGCATATATACCATATAATATTAAGGTTAAAAATTTTGAGAGGATTACATCCATACCATATAATTTTATGTTTTTACATAAAAAAAAACATCTATATTTTCATATTTATTTATTTATATCATTTTAGTGTTTCAATCACATCAAAACATTTATATATGAATGTATATTTAAGTTTATAAATATTAATATTAGGATTAAAATTTTCATCAAGGTGTCAAATATTTGGAGAATTTACACTCTTACCATATAATTTTATGTATTTAACATATATAACATCTATTTTTTTCCCCAATAAAGATGTCTTAAAACTTTCATCAATGTGTCAAACTTTTGGGGGATTTACATTGATGCCATAAAATATATATATATATATATATATATATATATTTATATAATATTTTTATTCATTTTTTTAAGTAAAAAAAATTGATATGAAGCAAAGGCAAGCGTCTAATGATATCCTACTAAGGAACAATTGAAAAGTTTCTTATTAAAGTTATTGCTTGCTTGTTTAATCTGCCCTGATTCATTGAACCTACATTTTTTGTTCAATAATAATGTTAGTTAAGCTTTCATTATATAATGTTCCATTTTATTATAGTAAAATGTAACCTCAAATCAAGCCAAACATTTTTTGTCTATGTATAGCATATACATGCATGAATAAGTGCATAAGGCATAAATATATCATGCTATTTATATATCTAACACTCAAAATTTTAATATTTCATGCCTATCACATATAAATCTCAATATGTAAATCCCCCAAAATATGAATACATATATACAAATGCATTGAATCATATGTAAAGCTTATATGCATTCATTCATGCATTCATGCATGTATATGCATTTGAAACATGCATAACTAAGTATAACTTAAGATGTTCAATCCTCTCATACCTACTATCATAGATATATAGTAGATGAGCTACAAGTTTAGAAATTTTGCTTGATTTAAATTACATTCAAGTTTGAGTTGGCTCATCAATTGCCTAACTAATTTCAATCCATGCAAGCTCGTCCTTCAAGTCAAATTCAAAGTTAATTAGGGAACAAATACAGTCCTTTTATTTTTCTTTAAAACTAAATTACATCAGCATCTTCTATACAAAACCACTCTTACTTTCATTACAAAGTCAAATTTTAGAACTCCACCACACAATATCAATACCTTAAATGAACATAAAAGGACACCAGACCCATACAACCCACAAACTGCAAGCTTAAGAAATCATTTATATTGCCAACAATTTACAAACACCTAATTTAGTACCTGGGAATAGCCACACAGACCAAAGGATTCTTCATCTCAAGAGACATTTTCAAGTTCCCAGACAAGTCCACACCATTTTTCGATGGAACCCATTTGAAGCTCTTCAGCAACTGAGCCAACCACAAATGAGTTGTAGCCAAAGCCATGGTTTTCCCTGGGCAAACTCTTCTACCCGAACCAAAGGGTGCCAACCTCAAATCAGAACCAAGAATGTTAACATCTTCATCGATGAATCGATCAGGATTGAATTTTTGTGGCTCAGACCAGATAGCTTCATCATGAGTGATCGCCCACATGTTCACCATTGCAGTGGTTCCCGCAGGAATCACATGATCTCCAACATTAACATCATGGATGGCTAGGCGAGCCCATGAGAGAAGAGGGCCCGGAGGGTGCATGCGAAGAGTTTCTTTCACTATGGATTGGAGATAAGGAAGATGTTGGATGTCAGAATCCGATACTGGTCTAGAAGAGCCGACGACAGAATCAATCTCAGCCTGTGCCTTAGCCTGCATATCAGGATGAAGAACCATTCTAGCCAGAGTCCATTCCAAAAGGATGGCTACAGTATCAGTTCCTCTGAAGATCATCTCCTGAAACAAGACCATGCAAAGTTGATTGTTTTACTCTTCACTAGTAACATAAGAAATTATCTTCTATTAAAAAATAAAACAAATCTTAAAAAACTCGACCTTCAATTTTTTTCATATAACGGTAAGAATGATTTAAATTTAAGATATTTTACTAATTAAACTAACTGAATTCACAAAAAAATTATTTTATTTTCCCAAATGAATTCGGTCATATCATACTGCCACATTTCAAAAACAGAGAAGCTAACGACAACACCAAACGAAGTTAAATATCATTATTGTAGACAACACCAAATGACCACAATTAAGAAGTAAGAAATATAAATGTTTTGAGTCAAAATGAGCATGAAAGAATGTGCACACAACATATACTGGATGTAAAAAAAATTGGATTCATTTTGAAAAAAAGAAAGACAAAAAAAGGCTAATTGAAATATTAAAATAAATAAATATAATATGAGAATGAATTAGCAATATCACATACACAATAGTAAGCATATTGGACCCAAAAAAACTTCCACATCATGAAAAAGCAAGACAACAAAATGTTAACTAAATAGTTAATAAAGAAGATTGATATTCTCACCCAGAGAACAGCCACCATATCAGAATCTGAGAGCCTCTCCTTCTCCTCCAAACCAAGAAGCAAATCAACAAAATCCCCACTTTCAACCTCATCAATCCTTACTCCATGATCCTTCCTCTTATGCTCGGCAATAATCTTTCCCACAAACACATTCACCCTAGCTGCAAGGGCCCTGCACCTTCTCCGCACTCCTTGCAAATCTAGCCATCCCAAAAGAGGAAAGTGATCACCCCAGTTAAACACCCCAAGTAACTCATACCCTTCCTTAACCAGCGACTCAAGCTCCATCCCCTCAGCATTCCCAAAATCATACTTTTTCCCAAAAACACTCAGCATAACATTATTCAAAGACCCAAAATGCAACATCCTTTTTACTTCCACCACCCCATTTCTCTCCATCATTCTTTTTATCTCGCACACCATTCCCTCCCCAATCTCACTCCGCTGCTTCTCAAACGATGAAACTCTCTTTGGACTGAAAAGATAAGTAGAGGAAATCCTTCTCAGGTTTCTCCAGTACTCCCCGAAGGGGGCGAAACCCATAGCGCGATGAAACAGGAGTTCGTATGCGGATTCCTTAATAGGCCGATCAGCAAAGGATGAGCTCGAAAGAATCTCTTTTGCTGTCTCCGGGTGGCTAGAGACGATGAAGCGAGTGAGGCCTACGGAGAAAGCCATGAGGCGGATGGCCTGGAAGGAGCGAGCAAGGGCGGCGAGGGAGACATGAGCGGCAGAGCCGGAGAGGGCGAGAAGGATTCCGGTGGGCCCGGGGATTGTGGAGCGCTTGCGGGAGAGAGCCCATGCGAGACCGCCGGGAGAGAAGAATAGAGCGGCGATGATAATGATAGAAGCGGCTAGAGCTGGAGGAAGTGTCGGGGAGATAAAAGTGAAAACGTTGGAAGATGAATCCATGGAGAAAATGGAGATTTTCAACTAAAGATGCAGTCTTTCGGCAAGGTGAAGCTTCTCTGGCGAGGCTGTGAGAGAAGAACGATGGAGGAAGCCGAGTAGAACAAGAGTTGGGCGAGGCATTATATAGTAGTAGGGGTGCGGTTTGAACTGGACAAATTTAAAAAAATGAACGTATTAAAAAATTTAAATTAAGAAAATGAGATCGAAGAGGAATAAATTTAGAAATAAATTCAGTCCTCCCTTTTAACAACACTACTGGCTGCTGATGAGGCATGTTGATCATCTAACGGCTACTAACTAATTTCTATTTTTTTTCTTCTCTAACAAAGTGGTTGACAAGATAGTCGATCGCCCATTGAACATGCGACTGAACCTCTTCTCTTTGCTCTCTCATGAACGAGATTGAGCGACACTATTTCTCTTCACTTTTCTTCCCCAATTTTCTTTCCCCTGCCCCTGGTTCTTCCCACACCACCAGCTCCTTCCCCCATCGCCCTTGCGAAGTATGTAGAAATTGAACAGATTGAGCCATAATGAATGGCAAGTTATGGACAATATTGCAGTCCTAACTATGAATAAATCTTAGTATGAGCAAAGAGTTGATATGACAGATGATTAATAACATTTCAAGATTTCCGTATGTCTAAGTTAACTTTTAAATTTTTATAGTGATTAATACATTAATTTATTCTTAACAAATTTATGCAAAAAGTATTTATTTTTAATCATTCAAAATTTTTAATTTATGTCAAATTAATACATTTTACAATTAAAAGTCAAAATTCTCTATTTTAAAAAGAGAGTTGCACTTATAGTAAAATATCAGTAAGTCTCCATTTTAAAAGGAGTAGGACCATCTCCAACCGAAAATGTCATTTTTCACTCCAAAATGCAGGTAAATCAAAAAATGCAGTGTTTGATCTCCAATCCAACGCCATTTTGCCGCTAAAACAGTCGTTTTCTTTCGCGCCTTTCTTCCCAACCTGTTCGGTAGAGAGAAAAAAAATGCCGCAGATGAACAGTGCGCGATGAAATGGCGTAAAAAATAGGGATCGGTTGGAGCAAAGCAAGAACGGCAAACAAGTATTTGCCGTTCGGTTGGAGATGCCCTAAGTCTCCATTTTAGAAAGGAGACTTGGGCTTCAACACCACATATTTAAAAGGGAAAAAGAGCTCAACCACTTTTCAATGGATTTAAAAGAATATATATATATATATAGTCGTTGAACGAGGGATTGGCATGTTTCGTTAGCATCCAAACGCCTTGTGAAATGACTAAGTCTATTTCTAAATTTATTTCATCGTAATCGCTTTTCTTTTCTTTTTTTAATTAATTTTTTAATACCAATTTTCAATTATTCCAAAGCAAATTTTCACTTTTTTAATTAAACATATTTGTTTAGTTATCGCACTCGAAAATAGTTTATCGTAGCAAAATAATAATAATAATAATACAAAAGCCTATTGACATTAATATCTTGTATGATATGACAATTGCCAATTCATTTGTTGAGGGAAGATTGGATGGAACAATGAGGCCATTTAATTGTTTCAAAACAATGAGATGAATACTGGTCGTTTGCCATTACTGTCATGCAAAAAAAATATACTTCACAATTCACAAGGCTTTCATAAATGTAGTATGATTTGAGAAAAAGAGTTCATGTATCTAGCATTGTCTTATTAAGCTTACTTTTCATTGAAAGACCTTTTTTACACTTATTTTTTAAATATTTATAGAGTTTTAACTTATGTGAAGAAATAAGCAATGAAAATAATTATGTGTTGAATGACATCTTTTATTATATTATACTAACTCGCTCAAATATCAGTCTAGTAAAGTGGCATGGGCTCGAGTCCACTTAGGTTTTATTTGGGACGACTTTCTTACTGCTTCTTAAAGCAGCTTTCTAATACATTTTTTAATTTTTGTACTAAAAAGCTGCTTTAAAAAGCAGTAAAAAAGTCGTCCCAAATGAAGCCTTAGTTACTAATCTTATTTGATTCAATCTTTGGATGTTGTATCCACCCATACCCATGGTGATTTTTTGGATGTCGTATCCACCCATCCCCACCCACTTTCCACGTTTTTTGAATGCATTCCGCCATGGATTGATGGCCTTGAGGCTTGTTGCCTTTTACTCTAACAACAAACTTTCACATGCATATCAGAATTTATTGCGGTCACAACGTGGTTTAGTGGTGCACATTGGGTAGTGAGGATTACGGTAATATATTGCATACGGTGATTAGCAATGTAAATCGGTTTATCCCTCGATGTTGAGTACCCACCAATGAGGTTATGAGCGTACCCATACCCACCCATGCCCATTGGGCATGGGTGGGTGTGGGTATTGGTACCCAATGCAAGGCTTTGGTTAAAACTTTGTTTGTAATTGTTTTTTTATTTCCTAAAGTAGTTTCTTAGTTTATAAAAGTTTTTGAACTATAAAAAATTATCTAAGTGCAGTCCATGCATGGTCCTCTCTTATGCTTTGAGCATATACCAAATCTGTTAAGCAATCATCCTTTCCTAGATGGTCCACATCCACTTTGGGAGACCACATCCCATTATTCTCAGATATCTAACTCCGAGCATATATACCACTTTTGGTCAAGTAATTCTCATTAATAATAGGACAAATTTATCCAAGTGCTGCCCATGGCTCAAGTGGACTAAATCCAATTAGACATTTACATCTCTCTCTCACTCTATCTAAGTGGTCCACATCCACTCGAGGACTTCTGGTATCTAGGTAGATCACATATTCTTAGATGGCCCTCATTTGTAACACTTGTAAAGCCCAGATTTTGGCATCTAAGTTGTCTTATATATATGCTGGCCATAACTAGCTCAGTGGTCACATCCTCACAACATTATTTATTTAAGTATTTTGGCCTTATCTAGACACTTGAGTCTCTTGTTGTTTGATCATATCATATTTGATCAAATATCCAAATTATTTCTCTCTACTAATTATTTAGGACACATTCATCCATCTAGGTGTGATCTATTCAAACCCAATAATGTGATCTATTGTGATCATCTACACCATCTTAGGTGATTGAGTTAGTTAACATCATAACATACTAAGATAATTAGTTTTCTATGTACAAAATGATTTATGATTCTAACATAATGATTATCATCATCAATGATTTTTCATTTTATAATCAATATATCATGATCTCATATGATTGCAATAAATCAAATAATTTAAGGCACTCACTTCAACATATTTTTATATTAAATCTAGTTTGTTTATACATAAAGCCGCATATTTTATGCTATATACGCATCTTCCCCTAAAGTGTGTCAGCCTTACATTCCTCTCCATCAACCATACAGGGATTTATCTTTCTTCTCTTTAGACGGAAACATTTCCTATTTGATGACAAAGAATTTTTTATCAGATTCAGTCAACTAACTTCTCGGCTAGGTAAATTAAGGGTCTAACAATCCTTGATGACATTCATGAAAACTCGAATAACGCCTGGCCTTTCTTGAATCATTTTCCTTTTAGAATATCTCATTTTATTTCATTCATCATTGAAATTATTTTAAATTTTACCAATTTAAATCCATATCAAATAAATTTACAATACAAGTATAACTTCTTACTTGAGAGTTTTCTTAGATGGAGATGTCAGTAATCATTGGAACTAGTCCTCTATGAATCATTAGCCCTAAAATAAAATAAATTAACCTTATTAAAATCAAATATTACATGCAAGTGAAATCTCAAGAAAATATGTACAATAATCCCCCCCCAAATAGAACTTCAAAATGTGAGCTTTGTTGAGCTCATTCGACTTCCAGAAGTCTGATAGAATTCCAGAAGTTCTGTTGCTGCGTCTGATAGAACTAAGACTTGGAAGATAAAGCACCCCTTCTTTGATTTGTTCATGTAAATAGATTGAAAATTGTTTTAGAACATGCCAAAGTTCATTACGAGTATTTTTTAGATGAAAATTACTCTTATGTTTGGATTTTGTTTTTCATCCATCTTAAGGCCTTCCCCACCATCAACAAGATTGAAGGCTAAGGCTTCATTTGGGGTGGATTTTTTTGTGCTTCTTCAAGTAACTTTCTAATAAAACAAATAAAATTTTTATACTAAAAAACTGCTTTAAGAAATCATAAGAAAGTCATCCCAAACAAAGAGTATTGCTTTCTTATTGCTTCTTAAAACAACTCCTTAGTAAAAAAATTTTAATTTTTGTACTAAAAAGCTGCTTTAAGAAGCAGAAAGAAAGCCGTCCCAAATGAAGCCTAAAATTAAGAAGAAAAAAAAAGCAAATAATAAAAAAGACGATGCCTACTTCATTTGGGATGGCTTTTGTTTTTACTTAAAATATTTTTTTAGAACAAAAAATTTTAAAATTAAAAAATTTGTATTAGAAAGTAATCGGCTTCGTTTGGGATAGTTTTTAGCCACAATTTTTTCGTTGTTTTCAAAAAAATTATTTTATAAAACTACAATAAAAAAACTACCACAAACGAAGCCTAAAATAAAAAATAAAAAAATAAAAACAACAACAAATTATAACACAAAAAAAAATAAACTTTAGAATGAAAACATTAAAAACTCAAAACCTAAGGCCCTAAGTTCCACTCCTATGCCAAATATCTCTTTACTCACATTGGTGAAAAGCATTAATGCAAAATTGACGACATAAATATTAAATGCTCCCTTCAATTTTCATTGATGAAGATATGGGCATGCATGCATCATGCATTCTAATTCAATGCTCATTCCTACCGCAAGACAAATCATATCATTAGGTTCATGTCAATATTATGTTTTGTCCAATTCATCAATTTTTCTGCAACAAATTTTCATTATAAAAGCAATTTTTCATTGTGTCAGTTTGTAAATTATTCTTATTAAGCCTATTCATATTTGTCCAGAAGAAATTTGAATAAAATATTAATTCTATATATAAATAATTGAATTTAAAAATTAATATGCCAATTCATATTTATTATTTTATTTGATAATTTATTCTATATTTTTATACCAATTTTTTTTACACCATACACTCTTTAAAAAATAATATATTTTATTTGATATATAAATATAACAAAAATATTAAGCACATAGTTAACTGTATAAATCAAGATCTTTTTTTATTTTTACTGAAATTTTCCATAGATTACAAAGAATATTCAGTGAATTCAATCAATTTTGATTAATATTTACAAATTAATGAAAACAGTTAGCTGTTAAGCTCACCTACAGCTCAATAACAATTCGATAAAAAAGTAGTAAAAAAAATTAAGCAAAATTTTTTTAAGTGTTGGGTCATACCATGTCATTTTCAGTTCACAGTTCAGATTTGGGTCACCTTCAGTGATCCACCTGAAGAACAAAAGTTCTAACTGAATGTGCAGAAAAAGAATTGAATCAAATAAACAAATGAGTTGAATAAGCTGGCTTGCTGTATACGCCCAGCTGGACTGTATATGATTGACAGAAGCATTGTTAAACAATATGCAATATTTCAACAGCTAAGCAACTAAGGTTTCGTTTGGGATGACTTTTTTACTGTTTCTTAAAACAGCTTTCTAGTACAAAAATTAAGCTGCTTTAAGAAGCAGTAACAAAGCAGTCCCAAATGAAGCCAAAATAACACAAAAAGCATGAGTAGAACTGCTTATTGAACAAAATAATAAGCTGACAAACGCAAAAACAAACAAGTATATTTGTGTTCCAGCTTGTTCATTTATATCTGGCGCTTCGCAAATCACTTTCAAGCTTATTGAATGTCAAGGCAAACCAACTTAAGCCTGCGAGTAGATCATTTTGCTTGACCCACAGAATCAGGGAGTATATTTATCGATTTTGACACTCCCAGCTGATGCCTGGTTAGCTGCACGGTTGCTTCCGAAGTTCTTTCGATTGGATTCTCTGGCTATTCTTGAACCAAACTGGAAAATTTTGAAGTAAAAAAGGGTGAAGTTACTGTACATTCACCCACAAATGTTACAATTATACGCTAAGAGAACCAAAAATGTTTTAGCAGCACATGTTTTGATAGATTTTTGGTGAAGTGCACGTACAGAAAAACTATAAAAAAGAGATTTAAGAAAATTGTATTAGAGGAACAAGTTAATTTAAGCGTGTAGAAAGAAGGATAAAAAATGCACAATTCAAAAGGGTCAAAAAAATTAGTAAGAAATCAGACTTTAAAAGGTGGAAGAAAAGAAATTCAACAAATAATGAAAATTTGATTTTCACATCATACATAGCAGGCACTCAACAACGATGACCAAGCCCAAAAAAGTTGAGATTAGACTAATGATGTGATTTGCGCATACTTAAACATGTATGCAATTCTTCAAAAGGATAATAAATAAATTGAATAAATTGCATCAGAAGAGAATAATTACATGAGGGAAATTAACAGCGACTACCACAATCACATAAACAAGGAGCAGCCACACTCTCAACCATATCAATAATAGCGATTTCCACAACCACAGAAATAGAGCAGCCACACTTTTTGCGATCTCATCAAGACCGTCAGTTTATAACAGAAAATAAAATCAAGTCCATCCATATCTAAAGCCAAATTACTTTATCTGACCAAAACTAAGTACACTAGCTTTTACATTATATATATACAATACAGAAAACAAGCTTTTACAAGGACATTTTCAAATAAGCTTGGTTTCTTCATAGTTTGAATACATTGTATGAGCATATATATATATATATATATATATATATATATAATGTAAAAGTTGGTCTACTGAGTTTTGGTCAGATAATATAATTTTGACTTTACACAGATGAACTTGATTTTATTTTTTGTTATAAACTGATGGTATTAATGAGATGGCAAAAAGTATAACTGCAACATTTTTATGATTGTAGAGATCACTGTTAATTGATATGGCTGAGAGTGAGGCTGCTCCATTGGTTATGTGGTTGTGGATATCGCCGTTAGAAATAACATAAGAAAAATAGTACCTGTATGGCCCTTTTTGGCCTAGCAGCTGCATCTTCTAGGCATAGTAGTCGAGCCACCTTAAACATTAAATATGGAACTGTTAGAATCTATAAAAGAACATAACTAACAAGTCATTTTCATCGCTAAGGAATGCCATGGTTTTACACATCCGTTGGGGAAAAGCAACAAAGCTATCATCTTCTACACATGTACCGGGGGCAATGCTTTAAAATCTTACAAAGTTACTTTGCATACTATTGCTTAAAAGATGTGAAACTTTAGCATATATACTGATGCCAGGTGTTGAAAGAACTTCATTGGCCAAGTGGAGGATGTAAATAATAACTAATTTAATGATACTACTGTTTCATGAGTAGATACCTCTCTCAAAATCTTTTTGTCACCTTTTCCAACTGGTTCATCTAGTTTAGCGATGTCCCATAAGGGGATTTCCAGTAAGGTTTGAATAACTTCCTCATCCAGGAAAGGAAATCTAGCCTGTAAGTTGCATATGAATAGCTAAGAAACTTGCAATATTTGGTGCAGAGTTAATTTAAACAATACCTCCTTTCCATGATCAGAGATCAATCTATCATCTCGGCCCAAATTTCTTTTCCAGATTCTCTGCATATCCAATCTCATTTCTTCATGCAGTGCACGCCATCTACCAGTAGTTAAACATAAACATATAAGAAAATAAAGCATAAGAAGAGAAGTATTTGAACGAGATAAAAATACCAGCCTTTGTTGATATTGCGTCTACACATAGGGAAGTCAAAGTTGTTCAAAACCGGTGAACACCCTGATCGACTCATGATCATCATCACCATCATCATTTTTTTATTTTTTATTTTTTTTAATTTATAAGAAAAGAAAGAAACAAGGAAAATAAAAAGCTTGTAAAGGAAAGACTACCACTTCCCAAAGATAAAAAACAAAAGGGGAAGGGTTTACAACTTGAGAAGCATCTCATACGAAGCAGCAGACAAAGGACAAATAAAAGGAAACAAAAAGGAAGAGCCCCTCAAGTGAGGAGGACTCCTACATTGGCTTGTATTGCGCAAAAATAGCCAATACAAACAAATGAAAAGAGGTTGTTCACTAAGAACTTGAGGGGACAAAGTCCCTGCCTGTGGAATCTGTTGAAATCTTCTTCCTCTTCCTAGGGGAGGTGGCTAAAAGCCCAAGTAGGAGGAGCTTTCTGTCCAAGCGAGACTTGGACACTCTTGGTAGTTGCTTGCGAAAGTTCACGATCCTATTAAAAGTTTCTTCCATTTGTTGTAACTTTTCGGCCGAGAGTTGGATAGGGGGCTCGACTTGTTGACGGGTGCCTTGGTCTTTTAGAGCCTTCGGTTTGCCTTTCCTTTTCCGGGTGACTAGGTTTCAAGCTCCAAGGGAGGATTCATCCTTGTCCTCAAAAACATGTGGCTCTTCAACAGCTTCATGCTTCAGCTTAAGAGGAGGGGATGCTTGGGGGAAGTTCATGGGTGTGGCTTGCACCTTGGCTGGCGGCGGCGGCTGCTTTGGGGGAGATTGGGGGCCTCAGGTTAAAGCCTTGGATAGGCAAGCCCCATTGGCATGGCCAATCAAGCCACAATCGAAGCAAAAGTTTGTAAGCTCTTCATATTCAACTCTTTGAAAAAACCGTCCATATAGCCCATTAATCCAAACCCTTGATTGAAGCTTTTGAGAGAGATCAATTCTAACACAAATTCTTGCATAGGATGATCTTCCCCATATACTCGCGTGTGAGTCCATCCACAGAGGTTCCCCAAGCATATTGGCAAGCCGGGTGACGTTGTTCATTCATAAGGGGGAGCTGTGGAAGTCGTATGCAAATAGGGGAGTGAAGACCCTCCGAGGCCGGCAGTATAACAGATAACTACTAACTGTTATACTAATAATAGTATTATTGCTATTTATACTATTAATATTAATATTAATATTATTGTTAATAATTGTATTATTCCTACCATTTTAATATTATTATTTTAAATAATAATAATAATAATATAGGTGTTATTAAATATATATATATATATATATATATAGAGAGAGAGAGAGAGAGAGAGAGAGAGAGAGGAGAGGGGGAAGAGAGCATTCAAAAAAAGTGAGAAGTGCAAAAAAGGAAAGAAAACAATTGTAAAAAAGGGAAAAAGAAAGTGATTCAAAAGAAAAAAAGAAGAAAAGTATAACCTAAAAAGAAAATGAGAGGAAAAAAAGAAGAAGAAGAAAAATAGTGGACGACAGCAGTATCTACCCTCTATATACAATGGATGACAGCAGTGTCATCATCCTCCTCAAAGAATTCACCTTCATCGTCAAACTGGTGAATTTGGTCAGCCTTAGGCTCAGACTCATCCTCAATGACTTCTTTAATAATTGTGACCTCGTAAGGATTAGAACACTAGAAAGAGATGTGCCCATACCCCTGACATCGGAAGCACTTGGTCCCTGGGTGGGACCGAGGTGTATCAACGGTTGGAGGCTTGCCCCTGAAGTCAGGACGGGGTGGAGGACCTGAGGGTGGTCGGCTAGTGTTTCCGGGGGTCGGCCATGTGGCAGGGTGGTGTGGGGTCTATCCACTAGAAGGCCTGTAGGGAGGTCTAGCATCCTGGTGTCGACCAAGGTGCTAGGAACATGTCTCCTCAAGGTCTAAGACTAGATTTTAAGCACTCTCTAGTTTAGTGACGCTCCAAGCAAACAACTCATTACGGAAATCCTCACGCAACCCGGTATGAAACATGGACAAAATCTGCGAGGGGGTAGTCAAGGTCTCCCCCTTGTAGTTAATCATGTAATCGTCAAAAGCTACAATATAGTCCTTTACGGGTTTACTACACTGGGTCAGCCTATTCCACCTATCAAGGAGCTTAAGAAAGTACGAGGGAGGAAGGTACTTTTGTTTGAGTTTGCATTTCATAGAAGTCCAATCAGTGATAGCGAACTCATTGCAGGACTCCCAAAGACTCTCTAGATTGACCCAATATTGGCTGACCCCACCGGTGAGTTTCATCTCAGCAAATCTATCTTTTTTAGCCTCAGATATATTATACCATTTAAAGAAACTATCAATGCCCTTGATCCAATCCAGAAAGAGCTGGGGATCAAGAGTGCCGTCAAAAGTTGGGGCATCGACCATAATGTTTTTTAACAGAGGTATATCGAGGTCGTTATTAAGGTCGTAGTCGTACTGGGGAGTTCGATAAGGGAAGCGGCAGTGTCCCCCAACTGGTACAATGTTATCTCCATACATGGAAGGAGGCCTAGAAGGTGTGTAAGGTGTTTGGTGATTCCTGATTCAATCTAGTGTAGCAAATTGTTCTGTCATCTGGCGACGGAGTTTAGCTATGTCAGGTTGATTCTCCCTATGTTGTTGACTCATCGTGCTCATTTGACCTACCAATAGGTCTAAGGTCCTGTGAATTTGTTCAAAGTCCATCCTATGTCTAAAGGATGACTCAAGACTATGCAAACAGGGAGAAAATAATATGATAACACAAGCAAGTAAATTGATGTGTGTAGGATGCGATTTAGATACTAAGACATGAAATAAAAAAATCCTAGTAGGCACCTAAATGCAACAATGTTCTGATACCAAAATGATGTAAAACTATGTATATATGCAAATGTTGTTGATCTGAAAATTACACATACATAAGCAGAGCATTGAAATTTATCAACTTCTCTCATTCTTAGCAAAGATTTAAGCCAACAAGATAGTTATTAAGATCAGGTAATCAATTACATAATAATATTATGATCACAAAATAATCAAATAAAATCATACCATGCTAATGTGAGGCTTTCAAAGAGAATCACTAAATTAACAATTAGAATAGTCACTATAAAAGATCCACTCACACATACTCTTAATATGGTTAAGTGGATAAGTCTTCATAATTAAACGATGCCATGATTGAGAAAGAGTTGAAGATATAGGGTTAGGGAGAGAGTTTACTGTTCTTGGTGCTTGTTCCATCGTTTCCCAAACCGGCCATCGAGTTGGTGGGATTAATCCTTGAACCAAACAAGTCTTGTAATAGATAATAAGCTAAGGCTTCGGGATGGAGGTAAGGGGTGGAGTGTAGCTGGCCAGGAGAAAAGGGTTCACGTCTTCCTTCCTCAAGAGAATGATCAAATTAGGACAAATATTTTACGAGGGAGTGAGGTTGTGGCCGGCCATCAAAGGGAGGGAGGAAGCATGAGTTTTAATTTCATATTTAGAGGATATATTATAGTAGAGACAACAATCAGGTAATCTGGTATAATTCCAGCAATTAGCAAAATCTGAAATTAATTTGGGAGCAATTAATTGAGAAGAATTAATTGGAAGGAGAACTTAAGGAAAGAATGAAAGTGGCAAGAAGGGGGGACTAGCAATGATTGGGGAGTGGGGTTGGTGATTTAATAGAGTTCCCAATCGTAGCTTCCTAATTAAGGAAAAATGATTTATATGGCATGAATGAGAAAACTTTTCGAACATGACTTATTCTTTTAAATAGAAAGAGATTTCAAATTTGAATTTCTAACTTTCCAAAATTATGATACACTAAATTTGGAAAGTATTAAGAGATGTGATTTGAAAATTTGGGATCCAAAGAAAGAGGGAAGGTGGTCGTCGGCTAGGAGGAGGGGAAAGGGTTTTGGGCCGGCGGCTATAAGGAGGGGAGGGATGGTTTGGGCCGACGGCTAGGTGGTGATGGTGGGGGTGGGAATGTTGGTCGATGGTTATGTGGGGGAAATGGGATCGACCGAAAAGATGAGGAGAAGAGGGGAAACGAACCTAGTGGAAGAGATAAGCCGTGAGACCAGACACGTCGTACGACAAATGGGTATTGCTTCGCCCTCGCCTAAGGACTTCACCAAAGTTCTCACAAGAACTCTCAAAACTCACAAAGACATGAAGTGCATGATTTTTTTTTTCTCATAACCATCCTCCTCAAAGAGAGAGAGGGGTCTATAAATAGACAAAATACAAAAACATGTCCAATGACAAAAATACCCCCCAGTGTTACAAAAGCCTACTCCCTCAAGTGAGGGTAAAAATGAAAAAGATACATAATAAAATCAAATACAAATAGATGCTCAAAAATAAAGTGGACTAATCATAGCCGTCGATCTCCTGCTCCTTCTCTAATAGACTTTCTATGGTCGGAAGTCCGCATCAGGCGGTCACTATATTAGGCAAATTAATAGTTTTAATAGTCCTGATTGAAAAATTGAGGTTAAAGCTCCTATATTTGATGACCCAAATAAATTCTTAGATTGACTTTCACAAATAGAATATTTTTTTTATCATTGAAGTTTTGATGACTAACAAATAATGGTTCTCTATAAAGAATAAAAGGCTTTATGGCTAATTAGTTTGCCCTTATGCAATGAACTGCTGGATTTTTTAATCTCCGAACTCATTTGAGGATTTAGTAGCTAGAACCCATTGTAATGACAATGATTAGCACCTTGTCAATAAATTTTATATTAGCTTGAGACATCATATTCAAAATGAGGTAGAGCTTTTAGATCTATAATCCTTAGAAGAGGCTTTTTTTTTATTTTGCCTTTTTGACAGCGAACAGAGAGATAAGAGTTAATTCTTAGACCTGAGGTTCAACCCTATGTTTAGCCCACACATAGGTCTACTCTTAGACCTACACCATCCCATTTTGGCTATCCTACTAGACCCAACATCAAGGCTACCAGTAAAAATGGTTAGAAAATAATTTACAATGAGCGTCATATGAAAGGCAATATACAACATCAATGCAAAGCCCACATTATATTCTTAGAAGGAAATTTTAATTAGAAAAATGATGATTTAGAGGAATTTCATTCTAAAACTAACCCTCTGAGAATGACTTAGAAGCTTTTCAATCATACACCCTCCATTAATATTGTTAGATAATTGTATTTTTGTACGCACTAAAATTTCATATCAAGAACTCTATCTTAATCCTAACCCAAAATGAATGAAAGCAGATATTTGGTTTTAGTTAACTAAGATTAACAATAAAATATAACCTTGTTTGTTTGGGTAAAGTAAGAGATCGCAAAGTTGCCACTAAATCTCCGTAAAGCTTTCTTGTGATGTGAGAGAAAAAAAAATGACTTAGTGGAGAAAAGATATTATTAATCTGATCAATTGATTTCAAGTGGAAATAGGTAAGGCTTGCAGAAATGGGGCTACCAATCAAACATGTCCTAATATAATAAATTTTTTGTTCTCTAAAAAATAAAAAAAAAAAGTTAAAAAGTGTATACCCATCATGCTTATACTTTGTTCTATGCCTGCCATAACCAGCACACTGTTCATCAGCACCAGATCCAACGAGTAGAACACGAGCTTCTGATTTGTACTTGTAATAATGCTGATTTTCCTGAAGAAAATTACATGTTTGTCCATCCACACAGCCATCTCCACCAGCAGCCAACCATAATGCCATACCAATGTTTAAATCCTGTGATGGCCATAGCATTCGGTAAGACTTGTGTTTAACCACTATCAATACAACTCATAAAGTGATCCTATCATATACACTATTCTTTCTTTTATTTATTTATTTGTAAGATGGGGATCAAAGCCAAATCAATTTTGTATTTTCAAATTACATGCAAGTGTAGTTTTTGTTAGATGGCTCTAGGAAAACCAACAATTTATGCAGTACATGTATCCATGAAAAAAAAGGAGGATTTACATACATACCACTTTATTTCATGTTATTTATATATCTAACATCTAAACCATTAATATTACATGTCTACCACCCATAAATAACTTTAATATCAAATATATCACTCCTATATTTCATTCCTATCATTCATACCACCTTATAAACTTTAATATTTCATTCCATGCACTCATATTTGTTCTATGGGCGGTAGGTACGTAATATTAATATTTTGGGTATTAGATATGTAAATAGCATGAAATAAAGTAGTACATATGTAAATCCCCCCCCCCAAAAAAAAAAACAAGGTGAGACATACCATATAGGTATCTGCTGGATGTATTAACGACATTACATGTTTGGTGATTTCCTTGGTCAGATTTAAGAGAGTTGCATCAATCTCCACAAGTCGCCACCTGAAATCTAAAGAAGCTAATGCTGCACAGACATTTTTTTTGTTGGCTACATCATAACTATTTTAAATAAGTACAACACTTTTGAGGCATCACCAAAATAATTCACGTTAAGTACCTTCTCATTGGAGCAACCTTCTGAAGTTCAGTCAGCCCTAGTCTTGCTGAAACTCTATCAGGTGCAAACTGGCCATCAAAGCTTACATTTAGCAAATCTATTATATCTGCCAAAAAAACCAAAAGAGCGATCACTCAAACTTAAACACCATGAATAGCTGAAAATAAACAAAATTAAGTATTTCTTGCTATATCTTGAAGATGAAGATGGTCCAAAGGGCAAGGAAAGAACAAGACAGATACGTGGCGCACGAGCAGGCAAAACAGCAATTGAAGCGCATAAAATTTCCAACATACAACCAAAATCATGAATTTCCATTTCTGATGTAGAATTAAAATGCGAGTGAATTATGCTATGATGAAATTAAACGCCTTAGGTTAGAACAACAATAATTAGTTTACTTCAGTGACTTAAACAAATATCAAAAGCAATAAGAGAGATGACGCAGCTTAGGCCAAATCCCACGATAATCGTTTAGGAGTACAAAATAATCTCTTACATCACGCTTTGCAATACATGGAAGCTTTCAAATATAATCCCACAGTTAACATTGAGACTAGTCACTATGAAAGAAATTATTCACTCAACTCTTAATAAATTTGGCTTGCGGAGGAGGTTTTCACGATCTTTATGAGACCACAATTAGGGTGAATTAAGGAAAAAGATTTGGGAGGAGAGATTCACCTTGATCAAGGTTCGGAAATAATCTGCCACTGCACGGAGGAGAGTTGGTCGTTGATGGCTTCGACGAGGGTGAAGACGGTCCTCTCTAAGTACTCCTCTACAGTTTGGTTAATCTCCATGTCGAGATCTAAAACGGTGAGTTGAGGATATCAACGTGACCTTGGTCATCGTAAACAAACATGTGATCTTGTTCAGGATCCGCCATACAATGGAGAAGGAAAGTTGAACATGAGACTTCAGATTTTGGGAAAGTGTGTGGTAGGGAAGATGCCATTTGGTGAATCTGAAATTAATTTCAGAAAATTGAAAATCTGAAGTTAATCCAGAGGATTAGTAATTAGAAGGAAATTATCTTGCAAGAGCAAAGAGGAAGAGAGGAAAGAGAGCGGGGGGCCAGAGGGTAATGGAGAAGGGGAGGGTACTTTTGATGAGGGAATTGATTAGGGCTCCAAAAAGGGAAGGAATTCAATGTGGAATAGAGAAAGGGAGGGAGGGGCCGGCGGCTTAATGGGAATTGGGGCTTGTGGGAGGGAAATCAAAGTTTACTTGATTTAGAATTTTAAATTAGGAAGGATTAATTTAATTCCAATCCAATTTAAAATTCAAATCTGCATAATTCTAGGGACTTTCCTAAAATATATATTCTTATTTTAGAAAACAAATTCAAATTCAAATTTATTTGAATACAACAACAACAACAACAATGGTTTTGTCACATAAAACGGCGGCCTTCCAATGACCCGGTTAGGAGAGTAGAGGTATTAGATTTGACTTCTGTTAAGAAAAGTAGCAGCAGACCTAAAAAGACTTGGTTAGAAAATATTAGGAATGACCTTTCTTTATTAGATTTAAATGAGAATTTGACATTTAATAGGACACAATGGAGAAAAAGGATTCATGTAGTTGACCCCAAGTAGTGGGATAAAGGCTTGATATTGTTGTTGTTGTTGTTGTACTTGAGGGAATAGTCATATGTAAGCCCTAAGGGCATGTTGGTCTTTTATTTTTCTTCATTATATGAGGCTATTTAAAAGCCTCACTCTCCTCTTTTGAGGTTGATGATGATTATTATGATATTTCCTACACTTGTGTTCTTTGTGAGTTGTGAAAGTTCTTGATAGAGCTTGCTTGAAGTCCTTAGGTTAGGGCATTGTAGTACCCACCAACGGCAGGAAGCGTCCGGGTTTGTAGTCATCCTCTTTCTGTCAATCCCTCCCCTCCTCCCTTTTAACCACCGTCCAATCCCTCCTTTTCTCCATCTCTCGGCCAAACCCCACCACCCCCCACATATCCGACCGACCACCCCCCTGCCCTTCTACCCCTAGCCGCTGGCCACAAAGGCCTATCCCTCCCCATAGCCGCCAGCCCACACATCAAACCCTAAACCCTAACCCTACTCCTCACCTAGTCGCCGGCCACATCCCTTTTTCCCTTGGCTCCACTAATCTCATCATGCATTCAAAGCCCTTCCTACTTTAGCCTTCTTATTTTGGCAATAATTTGACTATTCCCTCAAGTGATGCTACAAATGGAAAAAATGCAGAAATAAATCAAATACATATAATGACTCAAAAATAAATTGGTGCGATCGTGGCTGTAGATCATCGTCCCCGTCTCTGGTAGACTCTCTAAGGTTGGATGTCCTCATCAATTTCGCTTTTACTTTGAGATAAAAAAATGGCCCAAACTGCAAGGAGACTACAGATGGAAGGAAAGAGATATGAGAAGCGTGACTTCAAAAGGAATCTACACTGGACAAGAAAATGTGCTAAAAAACCATCAGGTGTCCTCGCTCGAAGTCACTGATGATGCAATCCTAGTGGCTTGTCATTTTGCAGCTTTACGAATATCTTAAGTTTTGGGATTCTAAAAATAGCAACCGTTACACCTGTATGACAAATTTGGGGGTTTTCTAGTACAAAGAGGATAAAAGTAGCAAGTAGAAAAGGCCAATAAGCAAGTGATTCAAATTTTAGGAAAAAAAATTAACTTCATTTATGCTGCCGTGTAAGATGTCTAGAAAAACCACCTTCACTATGTTGTAGCGTGTTTAACATATGGAAAAAGAAGAATATAAACTCCAAATCTCTAAGATCATTTGGCTCCACCTTTTTCTAGGCTCTATTTTTATTGGTTGATCAAACTAACTACAATAAGCAACGTTATCCAAGACAGGATATGCTAGTTAATTCAAAAACTATAGCGGAATTTATGATTTTTAAATGGAGATAAAACTAGAATTTTGGTTGGAATCATGATTGATTAATAAAGAGAAGGAGAAACCTGTAGGCATCTTGAGTTCTTCTAATAATTGATCCTTGCACAGAGAAAGTAACTATATTGCACATAGCTTGGAAAGCTCAATACATTCACCAAGAATGGACCAGAGAGGAGAGGGGAAGCGGGCTTGATTTCAAAATGCCATTCTTCATCATAACATGAAGCCATAGCCAACTATTTATAAAAGGCTAGAATGCACTTTTACGTATAAAACCTTACACATTTGACAATCATACAAACAAGCCTACTACACAAGATAATATAATTACTTAGGCCCTGTTTGAGATCATTTTTTTATTTATAAACAGCTATATTATTTTTTATAACAATTTGCTTTATTTAAAAAAACACTAAAAATGACTTCATCATATTTTTAATATTTTAAAAACAAATTTCTTCCTCAAACTCCCATCCTAGACTTCAGTCTTCAATCTTCACGTTTAAAGAAGACAACTCCACCTTCATCGCAATTCCTTCTCATCGTGTATGAGCATCTCTGCATCATCTTCTTCATCATGATTTATTCTTGTTGGGCTCAACCCAACCTTGATGTCTCCTTCTTCATCGTGATTCCTTCTTCAATTTGATCATGATTTGCTCCCTTAACTCTACCACTTCAAACTTAGCTCACGTCTTCTTCTTTGGGGACCTGAATGTTAAGATTTTCTTGATCAACAATTGCAAGTTACAAATCTCCACTTCAGTTTTAAACTCCTTTAAGCTTTCAACTACAACTTAGCTAGATCAACTCCTTTCTAATAGTCATAGTAGAGTCAAGTTATAGTAGGCTATTGGAAGAATTGGCATTTGTAATCGAAATTGATAAGCATGAAATGAATCAAAATTTATGACATAAAGATTCATGCAGCCAAGCTGAAACAATTGGACTAAACTTAATAATGATATGATGATAATGAAGATGAGCCAATTTTGATACTAGGTTAATAAGGTCATGAAGTTAATAAAGTTTATGGAAAATCTGAGATGAATTCTGTTAACCGGTCCAGCCGATCCACACGGGACTGGCCCAGGCGCTAACAGAGGCGGAACCCTCCACCTCCTGTACACCTGATCGGACGCCCAAGCAACATAGAGCAGTTTAGGAAGCCTTTTTTAGAAAGTTTAGGAGGGAAATTGAATGTAGGGACTGTTTAGATATTTCCTTTTGAATTGTATGCATTAAATAGTTTGTTTTCCAAGGGTTAGGGCATATTGAATTTGGCTGAAATTTGAGATCTCTTAGGTTTAGGTTTCCTTTGTGCTCTAGCGGCATCTAGAGAATTTGGGAGATCCACCTCTCGAATTGATGATCAACTGTATCTTGCTATTTTATGTTTCTATTTCATCAAATAATACAAATTATCTCATATTTTCCTGGTACAATAACCAAACTTTACTTTTTCATTCAAGTTAAGAATTTAGACAATAAGAGATAATAGTTTTAAGATATTCTTCTTCTGTTATAAAGGTTTCAAGCTCTATGTTATAAATTAGCTGCACGAACCTACAGAATTCAGGTAAGAGCCTCTTTAAAATCCCATCTTTATAAAGTTCAAATTCAAGCTTTCATAGGCAGATCATTGTAGAGTTCAGGTGAAAACTTAATCGATCATCAAATATAGAAGAGTTCAGGAACAAGATTTCTTAATTAGCCACTTATTGCAGCATAGTTGAGATGTAGGCTTTATTTGTCATCCACACTTCACTTGAATCTCAAAATGAGTGGTAAAGTGACTATGGTCTATACTAGCCATACATCGATGCATTAAAAACAACCAGGTAAATGCAGCATCTCTGGCTTACTGCATTTATGCCCATAAATCTTAGAGGCGAAGGCATAAATTGTAAAATTGGAGAACAAACGATAGAATCAAAATAAAGCATTATCTTATCACACCAAAAGTATGGTGAACACCCTTTTTTAACTAGTGAGATTAATCAATGTCCAACTTAAATCATGGTTAACTTCTAGTCAAATTATGTTGCAGGAGTGTTACAAGAATTTATGATCTTATTATAGGATGATGCTCATGGGTAATCATTCTGGAGCATTGGCATTGTGTTATATGAATCTTAAATAATTTACAACTTTGTTCCATGCTTCGGGTGATCATTCCGGAGCATTGGCATTGTGTTATATGAATCTTAAATAATTTACGACTTTGTTCCATGCTTTGGGTGATCATACGTAAGTTTTTGAATGACAAAATTGAATAAAGCTAATGAAAGAATAAGATACTGATTTTTCATTTCTTTGCTTTTATTTATGAATTTTTTGTCTTGTGGCATGAGGGCTAAACAAGTTGATAATTCTTAACAAGTTTGAGATAGTTAAAGGTTATCAATGAACGTAAATTACATCTATTTAATTGAGATTCTAGCTGTTTGTGCCTGTACTTCTTTTATCTGATCTAGGGGAATACCGGAATACTGTCTGGATTCGTATATATACATTATTGTTGATAGATTGTGCAAGATAAGGATATAATTGAAATAGGCGGAGAGATAATATGGTTGAAAAAAATGAGAAAATTTTATCAAACTAGCATCACAAGACCCAAGAACTAAGTGAAACTTCAAGTCTTTGAGATCATGAGTATATACCATAAATACTTTGCCATTGTCTAGCATATGACGTTATGAAAATTATATGATGGAGGCTCTTGACCATATGAATTATGATGAATAAATATACTCAAAATGGATGAATTTTTATGACAAAATAAGCACTTATGAGTAGTGTTTGAATAATTTCAACATTCATTTCAGACAATCTCACACTATTTTAGAACTTTGAAGACACTTTGTAATTTATTTAAGAACCGTGATAATTGTTCCTCTGTCATTTGAGACTATTTGATGGGGATATCAAATTATGGAAAGTATATCAGAGACGTGGCCGACGATCTACGGCCACGATTGCAACGATCTATTTTTGAGTCATCATATGTATTTGTTTTATTTATTTGTTTTATTAGAATTTCTCGTTTTACCCTTACTTAAGGGTCTTGTCGTATGTAAGCCCTAGAGGCAATGTTGTTTTTTAGTTCCCTTTCGTTGTATGAGGCTATATATAAGTCCCTTATGTTTCTTTTGAAGTTAATGAATGATTAAATCAAAAATTCCTGCAACCTTGTGTCTTTTGTAAGAGCTTAAGAGCTTTGGCAAGGAATCCCTAGGAGAGGGAAACGGATCACCCACCAACCTTGGAAGCGTCCGGGTTAGTGGCTCTTTTTCTTCCCTATCTTTTCTTTTCTCCCTCCCCTTCCCTCCTAGCCATCGGCCTAGGGTTTCCCAACCCCACACCCGCCGGCCTCCACTCCAAAACCCAGCTCCACCGCTGGCCAACGCCCTTCACCCCACCCCACCTAGCCGCCAGTCATCCAAGGTGGCTCACCCCTTGATTGGTTGATCCACTTAATCCTCCACCGCCACCTAACCCTAACCCTAATCCTAGTTCTAACCGCCGGCCACCCCTTCCCAATTCCCCTTTGCCTCCACGATTCAAAACCCTCTTCATTACTTTCCTTCTGCACCAAACCTTCTTTGGAAAGCCTTGATTTCAACTATTCAATCATATTTGAATGTTGAAATCTTTCCCAAATTAGAGTTCTATTTTAGGAAAGTTTCCTAAATCAATCCTATTTGAATTTTAAATTAGATTGGAATAAGATTCATCCTTCCTAATTTAGTATGCCAAATCAAGTAGGTTTGATTTCTTTCCCTAAGCCTCTCTCCCCCTCTTGATGCGCCGCCCCCCCCCCCCCCCTCCTTGTCCCCACCACCAAAATGCTTTCCAAAATAAAAACCTCTCACTTGGGAAAGGACTTAAACCCCTCTCTCTCTAATCCTCCATTAAAACCTTCCAAATTTAGGGGATTAATTAGGAGAACGAATTCCTAATTTCCCTCCTCCCTCCAACCTTTAAAATCTGAATTATATTTCCTCCACCTCCCTCTCTCACCTAGTCGGCCTTCCCCTAACACCTTTAAAATATGAACCTAAACTTTCCCAAGCTCCCTACCTTGGCCGGCCACCCTCTCACCCCTTCCTCTACTTGAATTCCTTGGAGAAACTTCTTTCTCTCAAGGCGAATCCACAAGGACAGCAAAGGACGTCTTCCACAACACTTCAACACTATGTATCCTATGCATGGTTGATCCTGAACTCGACTCTGGCTTCGTCTACAATGAACAAGGCTTCGTTGACATTCTCGGATCACCTTTCTTCGACGTTAATCCGGAGGTAGATAATTTTGTCGAGGAATACTTGGAGCGAATCATATTCACCCTTTCGGAAGCCATTGAAGAACAGCTTTCCACCGTTCAGTGGCAAATCACCGCCACACCAAGACAAGGGTGAACTCTTTTCCCCTCTTCAATTTCCTTCCTAATCTTCTTCAATTGTAGGTTATGAAGCAAGCATAAAAATCATGCAAAGCTATCTGCCAAAGCTTAGTAAATGTAGGGAATGAGTGATGGATTTATATGCATCTAATCTCGTTGTTAACCTAGGGATGTTATTGAAAATCCTCTATCTTTGCTTATGTTAAAGTTTCTAATTGTTTTGTAATCCTAACTATTACTGTGTGACTTGGCCTAAACTAAGGCACCATTCTCTTGTTTTCTATTTTTGTTAAGTTGCTGACGTTTTAATTCTTATTGCTCTTACTTGAAAGCGTGTAAGTTCTTATATCAATCATTTAATACATATTCCTACATCACTAGTTCTGCTGATATCAAACATAATCCAAAGCACTATACTTTTTAAGGCAAGCAAATATTTAAGAATATATTAATTTGCTTATTTTAAGGAAGATAATTGTCCTCATAATTTATAAGAATAGGAGGGAATGAGTTCAATTTCAAATTTTATGAGTGATCTGATGAAGAACTTAAGCTAGCAATTGCCCTTGATTATGTTTATTAGTACAACACGCATTACAAGACCAAAGAACCATGGAGAACTTCAAGTCTTCAAGATCATGAGCAAATAGTATAAATATTTTGACACCATCCAACATTATCTCATGAAAATTATCTGATAGAGCCTCTTGAACATATGTATTATGGTGAAGAATAAATGCACTAAAAAGGTATTACTGTTGAACAGCAAACCAATATTATTGATAGTTTCATCAAAAAAATGAGCACTCGTGAATAGTGGTTGAATGATTTCAACATTCATTGGAGACAATCTCACACTACATTAGAAAAATGATGGCACTTTATCATTTAAGAATCAAGATAATTGTTCTTCTGACATTTGAGACTATTCATGCGAAAAGATCAAATATAATCCAAAGTACTATCCTTTTTAAGGTAAGTAAAAAAGGTAAGTAAAAATTTAAGAACGTATTAATTTATTTATTTTAAACAAAATAAATTGTTTACTCATAAATCATATGAATCAGGTAGTATCAATGCTATTGATGGGATACATGTTAATACTCATTTGCAGAAAGAAGAGCAAATTCCTTGTTGAGAAAAACACAAGAATATTATGTTTGCATGTGGACTTAACATGGCGTTTACTTGGGAGGTAATAGCAAATGATGGTAGGATATTTGAAGAATGGGTATCAAATCCACGATTGAACTTTCTTAGTGATTAGTTTAATTTACAATGTATGATGGATGACGTTTTCAAAAGATTAAAAAAAAACAAAAATAGGAATTAATCCAATTAGATCAAAAATATAACCCTAGCGCATGTATGGGGCAGCTTTTTCACGGGTTGATTTTGTAGATGGTTGCCACTTGCCAATATTCTATTAAGCTACAATTTTCTTGATGTTTTAAAGAAATTTGTGGCAAGAAGCAACTTTTTTCAGCAAAAAAAAAAAGATAAATCTAATACCCACAATAGCTTTCAAAAGTTTACCTTTCATTTAAGATTCTATAACTATTTTTAAAAACAAATGCTCCAAACAAGCTCTAAATCACTAATACAGGAAAGTTGCTTTCAATATGTCAAACAATTGAACTTTTTCTCACATCGATTAAACCAAACACCTTTAAACTATATCTGCAGTTCAAGGGGTCAGAAGGCATTACAAAATGGACTTAAGCGTAGAAAAACTTTGAACAGATAGTTATGCATAAATTTAACATATATACCAAGGTTAGGGAACCAAGTTGCATCAGAAAACAGAGCAAAGAAACAATGCTATATATATAATCTTACATTGGGGGTTGAGACACTGGTCCAATAATGCAGAAAGTATCATAGAATCTAATCCTCCAGAGAAAAGAACTGCCACTGGAGCCATTTCCTCTTCTCCAAATTTCTTCATAGAAGTCTGCAACATTGATCTCATGCATCATGTATCAGAAAATTCCATGAACTGACAATGAGAATCAAATGAAATAAGTGTAGGTACAATAATGGTGAGAATGCAAGTACACAATTAAGTTGAACTTGAAATTTGTAACACAGTAATGCATCATTAATGACAGGATTTTGAGGATTTAGTTATCAATAAACAAAATAAGATGCATTCAAAATTTATAGAAACACTGGATTCTTTCACTGTGACCATGTTGCTAATAATCCACAATCATCCTATTCCACTCTCTAATCATTCCCGCAACTATCCATATTCTAATCCATGTTTATTAATAAATCGACCTTCACTAACTAGCAAAACTATGGTATCCACTATCTCGACTAAGAAGCAACAAGGATAGCATGTTCAAATTTTTAATTTGTCCATTAGCTACTGTAGCAACGAATTTCCAGATTGATCCATGGAAGAAGTATTGAGCAGGAGCCGTCCCTAAAATTTGCATATTACACAGTATCTGGCAAAAAGAACACGTAAGCACTAAGCAGCACACGTAAGTGCCTATCACTTGCAATAATAAGACTTCTAAGAATCTTAACCTCAAGTTGTTAAGAAATTCTAACATTATTAATAGAAAGAATTGAAGCAAAGATGGGAAAGAATCAACATTCAAAGATTAACATAATTAAAAGCTCACACCTGAAAGATTGAGTCTATTTTAGAGCGCCTCATCACAGAGCTTCTTAGAGCAGAGAGTAACCTTTGTGCTGGTTCAGAGTGCACTGCACAAAGACATATACATACGGATCAATTAGAAGAAGAATATTTCTAGAAGTAATCAAACTCGTAGTGCGCATAGCAAGGCCCATCTTTTGTAGGGACGAAGTAAAATAATGTCTAATTGGCCATGTTCGCCTACTTTCAAACTAACTTAACAGTTTGGGTCAATGTTAAAGTAGTAGTTTGTAAACTGCAGAAATTAATAAGGTTAGTTGATATAAGAGAGACTTGTATGCCTTCGTGATAGTTTAAAATGTGTGCTATAAAGTCAAATATTTTAAAAATCTAGGGTGCTACTTTAATTCATAGATATAGCTATTAAAATGCTATCATATATTTTCTTACAAATAGGAAAAGAAGTTTGGTTTGATGTCATCTCCCAAATTAAGGTAATATGAACAGCACTAATAAGTCATACTGAGATAACCAAGATAGCAACCTAATTGGATGTTGGCATCATTTTGTATGCACATAGAATATTTCCCATTTATTAGTTTAGCGATGTGATCGTCTTTAACTAGTTCTTAGTCAGTTATGAGATTGAATTGTGGGTTGCATGTTGTGTGTTGTATGTTATTGCACCTCATTTCATGAAATGTCACATCGCATCGTAACCTTGAATCAGAATTTCACACACTGCACCACATTCTTCATGACATAGTTACGCATGCCTCAATCGAAAAGTTGAGATCATGAAGGTTTTGCTAGGAAGTCACTAAGAAGTCGTTCACTTTTGAACTTCCCCTCTCTCAAGCCAAAAAAAAATGAGATCCATCTTCTTTTTTTTCTCTCGAGCAAGAAAGAGGGTCAACGTTCACATTGCAGCCCTTGTAATAGTTCCAGCTCGAAGAAAAGCCCGACTACTCAGGCCTTGGTGAGACCTTTGCCTATTTTAGTCACCCGCATGTGAACACTGGTGGCTCCATCTTCTCAGCAAGCAGCCAAGAGTCATTGTATAGCCAACATGTAGCTGCTCTTACAGCAAAGCTAGATCAAGTGAAAAAATCATAAGCTGACATGCAGATGCAACAAAGTAAGTTGGTTGAGTTGTAGAAATTGAGGGAGTAGTTCAGTGGAAAGCAGCCAGCATCAACAGAGGAGGAGAATCATGAGACAGATTCTGATTAGACTTTTTTTTGTTATTACTGGACATTTTAGTTCTATGTTGGACATTTCATTTCTATGTTTGTATATTTTATTGTCCGTTTTTTATTGTGCAATGAACTTAATGTTTATTTTTAAACTGTCTAATAATTGTTCAATATCATTTTGTGATCAAATATGTTATTATATGCATGTAGCATCAGTGTTTATGTTCAATTTTTTAATGTAAATATGATATGTATATATAGTTTATGCAAAATTTTGTGTAGTACAAAACATGTAAGGGATGGCTATTTTTTTAGTTTCTGGTACAGGTTTATGGTAGATTTCTGATAAAATATTTGTCGTAAACAAAGATACGACGAACTGGTGCTTTCAGCAGAGAAATTTCGTCGGAAATACCGACGAATAAACTGCCGAACAATTTCGCCGGTTAGTTCCAGACGGTTTGTCCCCGATATTTCTGGTGATGCGTTTCCGCCGAAAATTCCTGCGGAGAAACCGCTAGGAAGAGCAATTCGGAAATGACGAATTTGGCTGCACAATTCTGCCGGAAGTTCGTCTTTAAATCCGCCGGAAGTATCTCAGGTGAAATACTTCCGCCGGAACAATGTTTCCTACGCTCATTTTACCATAGACCAAATTTCTGCCATTAATCCATCGGAAATGCAAAATTCTAGGTAAAATTTCTCATTTTTCGACAGAGTTTTCAAGCAAATTTAAGCCGCCGAAAATACAATTTTTTCTTGTAGCATATGTTTGTGACCGGTAGAGTAGGCAACCCCTAAACTGGTTGAAACACCTCTCGATATTATTGTGGGAGTGGTTGAACCATGTCTAGTGCTTCTTTATTCTCCCCATCTTATTCTCCTTCCAAACTTTTCTGCTCCACCAAAAATCCCACTTCTTCACCCTTTTCCCTCCTTAGAAGTGGCTCCAAAGGTCGCATCTTCTCTTCTTCCCTTAAAACTTCCACCTCTCAATCCTCCCCTCATTGTCCCTATATTAGGATTTCCCCCCTTCCCAGTCCGATCAATGGTGCTCTCACCTCTAATGTTGTCGGTTGGGTGTGAAGCTCCAATAATTTCCTCATCATCTCCTCCAAGATGGAAAATTTCTTATCGATCTTCTCAAGGATGACTGAAATTTGAGTTTGAAAATCTAAAATCTTTTCTGCAAAATTAAATTTCAATTGTCCAATCTCCCTTTCCAACACTTCTACCTTTCTCCCCGCCATAGGTACCTAGATCTATGCTCTGATACCAATTTTATATGAAGTAGATGCAATTTCCTCAAAATCAGCGAAGGACGATAAGAAAGTTGGAATAACACGCCAAATCTCTTTTTATTGCAAGATATATGAAAGAAAATAGCAAGATGCAATTGGATCTTCAATTGGAGAGGAAGATCCAACTCTCCCAAATCACTAAGTGCCGATTAGAGCCCTCTCAAAAAAGACTAAATCAAACACAAATTACCTCCCCCAAAATTACAACATAGTTAACCTTAAATAGGCTCCCCTAATTCCCTACCAAATGAGCATCATTTCCCTAAATAATTCTCTCTTAGATTTTGAATCCAAATTTTTTTTTCGTACAACATCCGGCATTGTCTACCCGAGCACCCTCGGTGTTGCATAACCGAGCGCCCCGGTGCTGTGTTCCCGAGGGCAACAGCGCTGAACGATAGAGAACAGACGTCGCAACGGATCAAATCAGAGATTCAAGCATCGCAACGCTCCAAACTGGCATCGCGGCGCTGCGAGACAGACTGGACGATTTCTTTCTCATTTTTTAAAAGGGTTGCGTCCCTTGGGGTTATTTACTTAGCTTTCTCTCGTATTTTGAGTGTGTAGACATTGAGAATGGTGTATGTGAGAAGAAAAGCAAAGAGAGAGAAGAGAGATCTATACTTATTTCTCCCCACTTTTATAGTGAATTTCTTGGTGTGGTTTGGCTCAGTATTTTTTTCCCTAATTTGAATTTTTCCACGTTAAATCCCGGTGTCCTTTACTTTCTACTGGTTTTACTTTCTTGTTTGTTTCTCTGAGATGTTTTACTCTCATCCCAAACAAATTGTAATCAAAACTTTCTTGAACAATTCCCTCTTGATTCGTCCTCCCCTAAACAATTCCCTCCCAATTGTAATTAAAACTTTACTAAATAATTCCCCCTTAATTAATAGCCTTCCTAAATAACTCTATTTTGATTGAGAAACTTCCTAATTCCCTCTCAATCCAATCAGTCATCTTTCCCTAAATAAACATTCCTAATTCCCTCCTAATTTTGATCTTCTATGGTAAGTAATGAATCCACTTTGAGCTCCCCTCTCTCCTTGCCGCCACCCACACTAGTGGGACCCATCCATTACGTTAATGGCCACCTCTCACCATCTTGACTAGTTGCTCCCTTGTATAATTTTACTTTCTTCCCCGCCATACTTCATAGAAAGTTTAGTTCCATAAAAAGAGACCACTTTTTAGCAGATATGATTCCTAATAAAGCAGTAGCAGTAATTTGACTTGGCTATGATGGTGATAAAAACAATGAACATGAGTCATTCTACTTAAAAGAGCAGACCACATAACAAGACATAACTACATCATAACTTCTTCAATTTGGATGCAAGCACAAGAATAAGATGAGAGGCCCACAATGACTGCTAGAAATCTATATGATTATCAGCATTGTGTGCTAAAAATTAACAATGTAAGCTTTATAGTTGATTTAAGAACGTCATAGAAGCAACTGAAACCGGTTTCCCTGTCACTATCCAAACTGATCGGTAAAACAATTATTGTCCAAAAATGAAAATTCTAGCTAATTTCACCTTATTATACTTGAACTCGTCCATATCATAGCATGTACCTGTTAAAGAACAGGCTGGTAATGGAAGTTGACTTGCTTGAATTGGAATGACATGTTCTACCTTGGGATCCACAAGCAATCGATCCCATGAGATGACTCTAGTTAAATGGGGATTCCTCCATCTGTGCTTTTGAACAACACCGAACAGGCCTTCCTTCATTAAGTGAGCATTTTCATTTGAGATCTTGAACTCAACACTGTAAATTCCACAGGGAAGTTCCTCCCAGTAGCAAATTTCATGTGTTGAACCTGTAACTTCATTTGCCATTTCATTGTTAAGTCCATTTATAGAGTTTGAACCTGCAAGTGAAGTACGCTTTCACTATTAACTAGATTTGAACAGATATAATAAATATGGAAAGAAAATTTTATGAAAATCAGTTTCATGTTTTATGTTTATATGAAGAACAATTTGTTAGAAATTATAGTAAATAAGTGTGTTCGAATGTGGGCCGGTGGCAAGGAACGGAAGTTCCCGACCACTCAACCTCGTCACTATTCATTGTTTTATTTTTATACTAGAAGCATTTATATTGAGGCAATATCCAACTAAATACTCTTCCTAAATTCTCAAACTCCGGGAAATATACCTACAACGTCTTTACCTACATACCACTTTATTTCATACTATTAACATATCTAACACCCAAAACTTTAATATTACATTCTTATTACTCATATAAAATTTTAATATCAAATATATCACTCATATATTTCATTCTTACCACCCATACTATCCTATGAACTTTAATATTTCATTTCATGCACCCATATTTGTTCTATGGGTGGTAGGCATGTAATATTAAAGTTTTAGGTGTTAGATATGTAAATAGAATGAAATAAAGTGGTATGTATGTAAATCCCCCATAAAAAATTCACATATCCATTAGTACTTTATGAGGAATAATTCATCATTTATGTATTGGCATGGCTCCTACGCATTTATAGTGATATATTAAAATCTTCCTAAACAAGAACAACAAATTCATGAATCCCCCAAAATTTTGAAAACCTTGACAGTCCTCCCTCAAGCACTTTCAGCTGTACTTCTTTTGAACTAGGCATATGTAGGAAAAGAAAAACAATGAACTCATTGTACGCAAATAATGCTTGCATGCTGGTGAAAATACTCATGCGAATGATGGTGGGCTTCGATATGTGAAATAATGGTTATATACCAGCATATTTTTCAACAAATGAAAGCGGTGAAACTGAAGATAGAATAAATCTAGAGTCAGTGCATGTTGGCCAATGGACTAGAAGACTTCGTCTTCCTAATGCATCTCGACCAAACCACATCGTTTTTGACTTTTCCTGACAAATGTGAGATTGGAAAAATGTCAACATGTACAGGCAATGAGAAAAGGTCATTGGTCAAATCACACTCAGGAAAGTTAATATATTCTACAGAGGAACCTGCCAGTAAATGAAAGCCCATGGGCCTTTAATAGTTGAAAGAACATCAGGTATAGATTTCCCATGTTCAGCGTTAGAGCATCCATTCATGTTGAGTTCAAGGCAGTCAGAAGAACAACACCTTCCAAGTTCATGGAGAAGAAGTTCCAAGTCATTGCTATCATCAGCTACATGTATACCACCAAATATTTCACCTTCAAATAATAAGTCATCGGTCAAAATTGCCAAAAAAAAAAAAAACAATTTCATAAAAAAATGTAACAGTTAATAAGAAAAAGCAATAGTTAATGTGAAAGAAAGATAAAGGTATGGATAGCATTTAACCAGCACTTACTGGTTTCTGATATTAGCAAACTATGAAAGCTAGCTTGCAGGAGCCTATTCAACAGATCTTGCATTTTTAAATGCCAATTATGTGATTCTATATTATATTCAAACAATCTAATACGGAAAACTCTGCATCAAGCCATCAAATCAATTATCAATGAAATATGATCCTCTTTGATCAACTTGAAATTTGTTAGGCTGGTTCACCCCAAACCGGCCCAGCCGGCCCAAGGGCCGACTCAGCTCTACTACAGGAGGTGGAACTTGTCCGCCTCTGGATCTTGCCCGCCCACATTGAGGGCCCCACTAGTCCAAGTCAATTCAAATTGAAAAGGAGAGGGCGGCTAGGGCTTGGAAGGGAAATTAGATTAGGAAAGTTTTTGTATTAAAGAGGATGAGATGTTTAGAGAGGGATTATGCTTTGATTTGTCTCAATTCGGATTTTTTGGCGACTTGGGCTCTGAACTCTCTTGTCTAGAGATTTGGGAGAGACGGTCATCCTCTTGAATTGAGGATTTCTTGTATCTTGTTTTCCTTATTGTTTGGCTTTGATTTTCCTATCGCAATATATTGTTTTGGGCTGTTTTTCACCCAGATTTCGCATTATTCTCGCTGTTTTTCACCAATTGGAGATGGGTTTGCTTGTTAACTAAAGTATTACCCTTAGGGTTACTTGTGAACTCAAGTATTTCCTATCAAAATTTTCTTAGTAAATACTAATATATTAATAGTAAGCTAAATAACTATTATTCTTGGAAAATAAAACATATACTCTAATTTGTTACATTTTAACGAACGCTGAAAGCTAATTTGAGTGAAAAATCAATAGAGAACAGCATAAATGAAAAATCCAGGGAATAAACAATGGCCCGAAGACATGAGGTGAAAAAAAGGTAAAAGGATGCAAGAAAATACACCTTAGGCACAACAAAGCCATTAAATGCCAGTCAAAATTTTTATTGGTAATCATATTGAATATAGTTATTAGCAAAATTGTACTGATTTACCATTATATACAAGAAGATTTCCAGATGCATCCTCTAGAGGCTGAGAAACAGGACTTAAGCCCCGAAGTTGTAGCATCGAACCAATGAAATCTAACTGTGCAATAGAATTCTTTCCATTGACACCTACATACTGTGTGCCAACTGTTTCTAATGCAGAAGAAATCCTACAATTCGCCATTTTTCCAGAACAGAGAAAAGGATCTCGACTTTTATCTACTTGATCATCTGTGACATAAACATAGCTTAAATATTAGCATTATCATCAAATAAAATGGTGAAGTAATAAAAACAAAGATACAAAAAAGTTTAAATTATGACCAAAAAAAGTTCCAGCTTTTTCAACCAAATTTCCGTGTTCTAACTGAATCAAAACCTTCCTGCTACCCAAGCTATCAGGACCTCGTCTTTGCAAAGCAGCCTTGAGGTTATCTATTGTTACAAGAAGTGGCCCATAGTCCTGGAACAAGTAAAATCATCAATGTAGAATTTTGTAAAATTGTTCAATAACACAAAATAAGAACACTACATTCAATTTCATGAAAGCTTCGGGTTTAAATTTGGAATGGATAAAATACAAGAATGTTTCAGATGAAGGAGATTAGCTAAAATGTCTAAATAAAGGAAATATACCTTTTTGGCTTCTAAAGGCAACGCTTCCTTCGTTTCCCTGCATAGATTGGATCCAACTAAGTGAACTCTGCTGATAATTGCAGCTATTCCGCACATTTCCTAGCTCCAAATTCTCCACCTCAGTGGAAAGAGAGCCAGCTGGTACTCTTGATATCTATTTCTTCAGAAAACACGCGGAGATTAATTGAAGAATAATCTATGTGACAAAATGTATATGGTCAACAGCATCCATGAATGCAGGATAATACAAAATAGTCGCAAACCAAGTTGAGCATGTAAAATGCGACTAAGGACTCCAATGGAGCTAACATCAAGCAACCAAAAAAAAAACTCTGGCAGAAATAAAAGAAAATCGACACTTTGGTATGTTCTTTAACAAGTATGATTTAATTAGGTAGCACTCAGTATATTTTATAAATTCGGATTTAAATTTTGGGAGTGTTAAATCCTGAAAACAGCTTGAATGTAAATATCCTTAGTCCAACTTAAATCCTAGAAACTATCCGGTGGTTTGTCGAGCTTTAAATCATTCAAAACTCTTAAATCCTGCTTTTGCAGAATTTACAAAATGGAGGATTTCCCATTGCACGCGCCTCATAATACGAACAAACAGAGAAAATGCAGGAAAAACAAGTCTAACAAGCAACTATAACCTGCCTAAAGCTCCCAATAGATAGCGGAGCAATTCTAAGATGCAAATAACTCCAGGCATAGCAAACCAATACCTAATACCCATTAATCACCCAATTACATTTATTCTTATCACCTCGAACAAAAATCATTTGGCAGGCTTTACATAAATCTGCCTAAAATCCATCTTAAATCCCAAATCAAACGGCCTTTTTGGGGGTGAAACGAAGCCAATACTTCATCTTCTTCTTTTCTTTTTTTTTTTTTTGCTTCGACGCCAAAAGAAACTATAACAGTGGAGAGAGAGAGAGAGAGATGAGAGGTTGTGGGCATAGGTGTTGCCCAGTCACAGGACTAATTAACAGAAGAAGACAACCTCAATGAAGATCTAAACCACTGTCGGAAGCGTCGGATACATCGGTACGGTGGAAGATGACGGTAAGCTGGATCCGGCGGCGGATGGCGGACAAGATTATCACTGAGAGGGCAAATTATTGGGTCAGGTGACCGAAGCCATCTCTCCGTTCGGTCGCCAATAAAAATGCGCCATCTGTCAGTCGTTTTTTTAATTTAATATTAACGCTTTATGTCTTGTCAGAGTTAGCGACCCGACCCGATAACGCTATTCATTTGAACTTTTAAGCTTTTGCCGCCCTATTTTTTCATTTTGAGACCCGCGAAAGACGCAAATATGTGCTGCTGTAGAAGAAAAAACGAGCCAGAAAATTGCAGAGAAGAAATGGACTGCTCAGTGAAGAGGGAGGTGGAAGAGGGAGTGCATGAATCGGAAAGGATGCATGAATCGGAAGGGCTGGTGCATGAATCGGAATCGGAACATGTGCATGAATCGGAATCGGAACCTAACTTAGCCGGAAATTCCTCTGGTTTCAACATATCGGTAAGTATCTTGGAAAAACGAGTTAGAAAGTTGTTTGTGAGCAGAATAAATTTCTTAAGCAGAAAGTTGACGTAGGTTTCAGCTCATTATTCTTAAGATTTTTGATTTTGCGATTTTTTAGCAGAATAAATTTCTTTTGTCGAAAAAGTAAAAAATAAAAAAATCTAATGTTGTTGTTGTTGCTTAGCATTCATTATTGATTTCTAGGATGAAGATGATAAATAAAAGAATGCGCTATAGTTGCGCTATAGTTGCGCTATAGTTGCGCTATAGTTGCGCTATACTTGCGCTATACTTGCCCTTTACTTGCGCTATACTTGCCCTTTCAGGCTGTATACAAAGATGAGACAGAAGCATATGAATGTTTTTGCACTTATGCTCACGATAATGGCTTTAGTGTCCGAAAGGATCATCACAGTTTTTGGCCAAATTCTAGGAAGATAAAATCGAAGGACTTTGTTTGTTCAAAAGCTGGTTTCAAAAAAAGTGATGATCATAATTCAGGGAAGAGGAAGAGATTCATTAGACCAGTTGTCAGAACTGGTTGTCCAGCCATGGTGAGGTTTGTCACTGATGAAGACGGTTACTGGCATGTCAAAAGATTTATTGAATCCCACAACCATGAATTAGCTAGCCCAGCCGACCGACACCTTTTAAGATCATGTAGGAATGTTATTGAGGAAAAAGCTTTCGTCCTAAAATCGATGACAAATGCAGGGATTAGAACCGTTGATGCATATGCCTACCTTGCAGAGGAAGTTGGTGGATGTGAGAATGTCGGATTCTCTAAGAGGGACGCCTACAATTTGATTCAGAAGGAGAAAAGAGCAAGGATTGAAATTGGTGACACTAATTCTTTGATTCAATTATTTAAAGATCGACAAGTTGAGGACCACATGTTTGCATGGGATGTTCAATATGATGATCAGGATAGATTGTTAAATTTTTTCTGGGTTGATGGCAGAAGCAGGATAGATTATGAATGTTTTGGAGATGTGTTAATTTTTGATACTAGTTACAGGCTGAACAAGTATAATTTTGTTTGTGCGCCATTTGTTGGTGTTAACAATCATTGGCAGAATATTTTGTTTGGGGTTGCTTTTTTGTCAGAAGAAACAATTGAAAGTTTTACATGGTTGTTTAAAGTATTTGTACGAATAATGGGTAATAAATATCCAACAACAATATTCACTGATCAGGACCAAGCTATGGCCAGGGCCATAGAAGCTGCATTACCTCACACTCGTCATAGATTATGCCAATGGCACATATTTAAAAAGGTTCCATCAAAAGTTTCCATCTACAATAGCAATAATAAAGTTAGAGGACTCTTCCATAAGTGTATGAGGTGGTGTGATTCTGAGGAAGTGTTTGAGGAAGCGTGGAATGAAATGATCAAGGAAGGGAATCTTCATAATCATGAATGGTTGCAGGATCTTTATAAGATAAGGAGAAAGTGGTCAACTGCTTTCAACAAGGATTCCTTTTGCATGGGCATTTTATCAACGCAGCGTAGTGAGTGTACTAATAATGTGTGTCATGGCATTTCAAAGCCAACAAGTTCATTAACTGATTGCTTTCTTGGCTTGGAAAAGGTACTGATGAATTGGCGGCGAAATGAGCAAGATGAGGATTACAAATGCAGTCAATCTGAAATTGTTCCCGTGATAAAGAACAGCTCAATATTAAAACAAGCTGCTAGATATTACTCAAGAAGAATATATTCAATTTTTGAGGAAGAATTTATAAAGGCTGTGGGAGAAATGAGTATAGATTTTGTCTCGACTGATTCTTCAAAGTATATAGTCAACTACATAGAGAAAAAGAATCAAAACCATCCTTGGGTTGTTCACTTTGATGCAACAGAAGGTAACATTCAATGCAGCTGTAAGAAGTATGAAACCATGGGATTGCTGTGTTCTCATTGTTTGAGGGTTTTTAAACAGTTGGATATGGCTAAATTCCCTGAGAAGTACTTATTACTTCGTTGGTCAGCAAGGGCTCGACAAGTTTTTTATTCAGGTTACTTCCTTAATTCTCAAAGAAGTAATAATTTCCAAAGTGGTAGGGGATTCATATTCAGAAATCAGGTGAGCAGGTTTGCATATCAAATGAGCACGGAAGCTCAAGGGAATGAAGAGGCAGAGGAGTTTATTCTTTCCTCATTGCAAGACATGTATAAAAAATTATACTTAATTCTTGGTGGCAAGAAAAGAAATCAGAAGGATGTTGCTAGTTCCCAAGGTGGAACTGCAAATTTGAAAGATCCTCTAAAGCGTAGACCTAAAGGCATATCAAATGCAAGACTGAAAAGCCATTGGGAGAAGAAGAAACGGCCTAAAAGTAAGTTTTTAATAATTTGTTAATTATTTAATTCATAATCCTAATACTAAAGCTCTAGTTTCTTACAGATAAGAAACCTTTGGTGGGGGATAATCCATTGGAGGAACCTTCTTCAACACAACCTTCTTCAACACAGATGAACTTTTCAAGCATGCCTGAATGTTTCAGTGAGGAATATATAACCGGCATACCATCATGCCAACCTGGAGCTGAATACACCAAGTTGATGATGGATTTTCTTTCTTCGGAGTTGGAATTTAATGAATTTGCAATGTAATAATATTTATTTGGACTTAATGATTTCATTTATTGGTTGTAATAAAAAATTTTTTATAAATCATCTATTTGGACTTATGTAATTTGGTTTTTTTTTATTTTAAACTTTTTTAAGCTAAATAATTACGAAATATATGGTTGCCCTATACTTGCGCTATACTTGCGCTATACTTGCGCTACGGTTGCGCTATGGCTGCGCTATACTTGCCCTAAGGTTGCGCTATACTTGCGCTACGGTTGCGCTATGGTTGCGCTATACTTGCGCTATGGTTGCGCTATACTTGCGCTATGGTTGCGCTATGGTTGCGCTATACTTGCGCTATAGTTTAGCTATTGTTGCGCTTTACGGAATATAACAGATTTTAGAGAATGCTCATTAATAAACAGAATATAACAGTATGTGCACATTTTATACAACAATCAAAAAGTATATAAAAATATAATAAAATGTACATTTATAAATCATGGACAATATTTACAACAAGTTACAGATTGTTTACTTCTTTGTTTGTAGAAAAAGAAAAAATGCAAACTCTGCCCTAAATTTAGGCATATGCTTTTGCCAATCTTTAAGAGCATTCCTCCATTTGATATCAATGCCTCTGTTGGGCAAACCTGTCAGAAAATTTCAGCTGTTAAAAAGTTCAAAAAACATATAGCTATAAAAAATTCCAAATTCAAAATATTACCTGTCAACAAAGAAACCTCGTCAGTAGTGAATTTCAGAACATGTCCAAGGACGATGAAGCCCTCATCAGCAGGACTCCAGAATTTAAGAATCTCAAACAGAAGTGGTATACACTGCTGGAATGCGGGGAACATCAAAAATTGATGAATGTTCAAATTCTTTAATGTTTGTTCCACTTCATCATCTATGATCTCGGCAAAAGCATCACAATGTTTCCGGAAAGCAGTAACATAACATCTAGATGTTACTGGCCTTTGATAGGGAGTCCTCATCTATAACAAAAAGAAAAATCAGAACTATATAAATAGCGCAACCATAGCGCAACCATAGCGCAACCATAGCGCAACCTTATATTTCGTAATTATTTAGCTTAAAAAAGTTTAAAATAAAAAAAAACCAAAAAATTGAAAACCACATTGAACATATATTCTAGTTTTACAACTATTACTAAACCCTAAAACTTAGAAGATAGCGTAAACCTTTCGTATCATTTGCTTCATCCATTTACGAAGAGAAGAAGCGTGAAAAATCAGAAAATAAATATTTGAAAGGAAACATTGGTAAAATTATAAGTAAACCAAACCCTAAAATTTAACGGCAATATAACTTTAACGCAACGAAAGCGCAAGTAAAGCGCAAGTTAGGCGCAACCATACCTCTTCCTGATTGCTGGTCTTCTACAGTATCGTCGTCTACCTCCGGCAGGAATAAGCAAATGCAGAACCGAAGGTAATGGAGGAATCCGAGAGCTCGAGTAACAGTGAAAATGTCGCTCGAAAATAAAATGCGCGGCGTTTCCATTCTTTCTTCGCCAATAGAATAGCGTTATCGGGTCGGGTCGCTAACTCTGACAAGACATAAAGCGTTAATATTAAATTAAAAAAACGACTGACAGATGGCGCATTTTTATTGGCGACCGAACGGAGAGATGGCTTCGGTCACCTGACCCAATAATTTGCCCACTGAGAGAGGGAAGCGCGCGCAATATTACATGGGTTTGGGTTTCCGGCAAAATTTAGTGCTTATTTGAGGTATATCAGAAAAAAAAAACCAAAATAGTACACAAATTATTTATAAATGATGAATTTAATCTCAATTTATCCGATTATCACAATTTAGTCTCTCAACTACGTAAAATTGATTCAAAATAATCTCTTATATTATAATTGTGATATAAAATTAATTCAAATTTATTTTCTCGACTCTAAAAAAATTGATCACAATTTAGTCTAAATAGAACTTTTTGAATTAATTCTGTATAGTTAAAGGACTAAATTAGAGCAACTTTATACTCTAGGATTAATATGACTATTTAAGAATAGTTTAAGGACTATTTTAGATTTTTTTTTTTTTGGTGTAAATATGGGCGAAGCCCTTTCATTAAGAGACAACTAGTTACAGCTGTAAATAAAAACTAAGGAATTTCTAGAGTCAAAAGAAAAGCAAAATATGGCCAACAGTGGCTTTGTGTAACTAAATACACAAACAAAAAAAGATTAAGGATCATAAAAGGAGAACTAGTTAGGTTTACATAGCCTTTGGACGGGCTCAACCAAAATGAATTGTCGGTAGAATAGACCCCTGGTTGCAAAGTTTGAAGCAGCAGCAAAACGAAGGGACCGGAATAAACTCTGCCGTCCAAGGGGAGAAGAGGCAATTCAAACATCATTGCCCCCCAATATCATAACACCAAGTCAAAAGGATAAGAAAAAGGCAACAAACTGTTCTTGAGCAACCGAAATCCAGCATTCGAAACAGAAACCCACAACATGATAACAACAATTCATTACAGCAACTGCATGAAATATTCAGATTTTTTCCATCTAGAAATTTTTGCAAACACAGCTCTTCTGATCAAATGAAAAACCGTAATGATTGAAGCATGAGAATTCCCAAATTTTCTTTCATTTCTTTCCTTCCAAATCATATAAACAGTGCAGTAGGCCATGATGCAATGAAAAGGTCGAATCTTAGAATTTACCTCATAAAAGTTTTAAAAAACTTGAAAGATGTTAGGCCTGAGTAGGTGGCCCTTCAGGGAAGGCAGCACATTAGTAATAATAGAATAAGTGTAGTCACACTCAAAGAATAAATGACCGATGGTTTCAGAGTATGAATTGCATAAAACACAAATAGAGGATTAACCAAAATTCCTCTCAGATTTAGATTATCCGCCGTTTTTAGACCATTAGATAAATCCATCCAACAGTAAGTAGAAAACCGTAAAGCATGTTTTTTGTGCCAAACAAAGTGGTGCCAATTAACCTTGGGTAAGTGCTTATAGAAGTAATTAACCAATTTTTTAAGACCTGTAGTATTTCCCTCCTTCTAGACAAGACAAATGGAGTTATCCACCTTAAACTGCATCAGCACATCCTGAAGGGTATTGGAATGGTCAAAAGGAACCATCCAACCTTCCTCATTGAGAATAACATTCAACAAAGCATTGAGAGGAAATTTTCTTAACAGTGGTAGAAGAGCTGGCACTTCCTCAACTTTTTTGCCCCCAACCCAATGGTCCCAATACAGAGAAATTGGGAAGTAATGAGAAAGATTAAAACAGAGCATGTCCTTAGCAACCATAGCATGTATACAAAGAGTCTTCCAGAAGGGAGAGGCTCTAGACGATGATGGTTTCCAAGGGGATGTATATTTGGATAGGTGCCAGCTAGAAACGAGGTTCGAATTGTTATAAATTTTGAAAAGAAGAGCATATTTATACCCAAATTGAAGAGCTTGTAAGGACGGGAGGCCCAGACCACCATGATGTTTCGATTTACAGGTATTCTTCCACGAAATCATGTACAATTTCTTAAGGGTCCTGTCACCAAAATAAAGAAACTTGGCACAAAGTTTATCAATTTGTTTTAAAATAGATTTGGGTATGATCGAATCTCTAATCCAGTAAGCAATGGTGTTCTAGATGGTAAAGCGGAGACATTGTAATCGTCTAGCAAAGGATAGAATTTTAGCCTTCCATCCAGACAGTTTGTGACAAATAACTTCCATAAACTCAGAAAAATCCGTCAACTTTAAATTGTAAGGGGATATAGGAATACCCAGGTATTTGATGCATTTGGAATGAACATATATTTTTAAAGAAGAACAAATGGCATCAGCATTGGGATAGTTAGGAGGAAGTAGAATAGTGCTCTTATCATGATTGATGTAAAGACCTAAAGCAGACGAGAAAATATCCAAAGTCTGAATCAAAATATCACAATTATGCACACTATCCTTACCAAAGATAAGAAGATCATCAGCGTAAAGAAGATGAGAAATGTGATTGGTCCCAATATGAGGTACTTGAAAGCTAGCATTATCATCCAGAAGACAGGAAAAGGCGTCCATAACCACATTAAACAGAAATGGGCTAAGAAGGCAACCTTGCCTAATCCCAACAGTAGAGGGGAAGTAACCTTCGAGTGCCCCATCAATACATATAGAAAACCAAACATCATTAATGCAAGCTTCAACCCATTTAATAAATAAACTTGGAATATCTTTTTGCAAGAGCCTAGCCAAAATGAAATCCCTAGAAACTCTATCAAAAGCCTTTTTGATATCAAGTTTGGCACACATAATTCTGAAATTGGAAGTGGTTCTGGAGTGAAATAATAATTCTTTTTTCAAGAATTATATTGTCAGTGGATATTCTCTTGTGGATGAAGCTAGTTTGATTCCCTTTGATGATGATAGGCATGATGGGTTTGAGACGAGCAGCTAAAATTTGGTAATGACTTTGTAGATTGTATTGTAGAGGGAGATTGGTCTGAAATCAGCTAAAGAAGAAGCATGATTGTTTTTGGGGATGAGAGTTAGCAGTGTTCTTAACCACTTTAGGCAAATAGCCACTATGAAAGAAGGCTTTGACAGCTTTACACACAAAGGAGCCAGTTAAGAGTCAGGTGCTCTTATAAAAATCAAAATTGAAGCCATCAAGTCCAGGAGAAGAACAGGAGGCTCCCGAAAAAATGGTCATTTTAATTTCTTGGTTGGTAATGGGCTTGATGAGATTGTCAACCAAATCATTATGAATTGTGCTACCCGCTATCCCCAAGATGATAAGCTTGCGGATTGTAAAGGTTTTGAAAGTGGTTAATAGTAGCTTTCACAGCATCAATATAGGAGGAAGAAGCCGTCGACATGGTCAGAGAAAGAGCCACTTTTTGATAATGTTTTCTAGTGTGAATTTTAGAGAAAAGAAACTTTAAGTCATCCTCCCCATGAGACATCCACTTCATTTTAGCCCTTTGAATGACCCAAGAGGTCCAATTGGCGTTGGCATGAACAAGTTGATTGTTGACATTTTTTAGTGCAAGGGAAATTTCTGGATTGTTACAATTCAGACTCAAAATATTGAGGAAATGTTCTTGCTTTTGTTGTAAATCCTCCAAATGTTTGCTCAGATGATTGGAATTGGCCCAGTTTTTTCCTCTAATGGAGAGCTTCAAAAGTTTGAGCTTGTTATAGAAATCAACCAGAGGATGTCCAAGAGGTTTAGCAGCGAAAATGGGAAAAAGAGTATATCAGAAATGGTCAGATTTTGCCCAATAATTCTTGTAGAGGAATCTGTGAGGGGAAGAGGTTCTCTCCCCAGGATGTAGAACAATAGGGCAATGATCGGAGCAGGAAGGGCTCATGACAACATAGTGGGAATTAGGGAAGGATGCTAACCAATCATCATTAACCAGCATCCTATCAAGCTTTATGTGAATAGGGGTATCCAATCTCTGATTATACCATGTGTAGGGGTTGCACATAGAAGCTAGGTCTTTAAGCTTCATAATCTATTTATTTATTTAAATTAATAAATTTTACTATTTTCATCATTAATATAAAAATAAATTTTTAATATAAGCTCTCTAAAAATTCTTAAAACTCTTTAAACTAAAATGGTTTATATATGTATAAGTAATGTTGAAATTATTCTTTTTCAATGTACATTTTACATCTTAAATCACCAAACATATCTTGAGAAAAAAAGTTATTATAAGATTTTTTATTTAAGAAAATTTTTTTAAGGGTTTTTTAATTATTAGTTTTTTTGGGCAATCATAATGTATGATAGTATATTAAATTTAATTACTCTTGAGAAATAAAATTTTTCATTTTATCAAAAATATTTTTTATTATAGAGCACATTTATTTTTGAATAAAATCAATAACATACGAGGGTTATGATATGGTGCGCTTAAGGCTCAATGAGTCACACAAAATCTATAAGAGAATACAATACATAATTAACAAAATGACATGTATGAAACTCTTGTCAATAGGGAGATATCAACTTAATTTCAAGTCATATGTACAATCAAGTTATAGGAATGACATCATGGAATCTCTGAGCTGTATATTTTCAAAATATATATTGAAACAATGATAAAAATGTGATATAGATTGTGTATGAAGACTTTGATTTTATTGGTTCAAAGGCTTCTTAATGACACAAGTACGAGAGGTTAATTACCTCTTCCGAGAAATAGAGACATTTCGATAGATGTTAGCATAAACTCTTATGGATGTGTCTTCACATTGGCTTTCTTAGCAAAAGAGGAGAGATGATCAACTAATGTACTTCGAGGTTTAGGTTAAGGGGATTGATGACTTGTCTAATCAAGGTCACTTGCTTGTATCATCCCAAGCAACTATGAGACTTGGTCCTCTTAGCTAGCAACGATAGCTAGCCCAAGTTGACTAAAAAGTTATCATTAGCAACCATGAGTTGCATCATCTAAAAGAACATCATAAACCAAATGTAAAAGTTGGTTGGGTGGACACTCTTTGATCTTTTTGCGCTTTAAAGGCTTTTTGTTATACGAAATGTATCCAACAGTGTTAAAAAGCTTACGTGCATGTTCTTACAGAAAGAAAATACGTATAATGATTGTAATAAAGTAATGCTTGGTACTTTTCAAGCTAAGCTTTTATTCTTAAGTCATTTGTTATGTCCTGAATAACTTAGAACTTTTGAGATGTACTTGTTAGATGATATTTAATGTAACTTTCTATGCAGTTGTTGACCTCATTTTTGTATGAGGTCTTCAATAAGATCATGAACCCAATCCAGACTCAAGCCAATACAAACCCATTCAATTCCAGACTCAAATCCAAGGCCCTAAGGCTTGGTCCTAAAGGCCTTTTCCAGCAAATCTTTGAATACTTTAAAACCCAGTGAAATGGACTTTGATTCAGGCTCTGTCAGTTTCATACTGATGGGGTGTGTCTCTAGTATCAACCCTCCAAATTTGAACCCATTCTGAGACCTCTAACCCCATAAACTAAATTAAACTCCAAAAGCTGTAAAACCTTCAAATATTTACAGCCTATGCCACTGGACCTGTCACTTTGAAGATCTTGACCCTGGAGTTTTCTCCAAAGCATGCAATCACTTCCAGACTATTAATCCTAATATGTTGATCAATAAAATGTATTTTTCTGGACTCATTTCAGCCCCCAGTGGACCTGAGGTCAAAATGACCAAAATACCCCTAAGGGGGCTCAAATGGTAATTTCAAACCAAATGAACTCCAAATTAAATGCAACCACTTCTAGCAAGTTCTAAATGTCAAACTGAACCTGTTGAACCCATTCCCAGCTCCTGGGTCAACCTGGTTGACCAAGTCAATAGGGTTGACCCAAATAGACCCTTAAGTGCCAAAATGGGCATTTTGACTGATTTGATCTCCCTAGACTTTGGGACCACTTCCAATGGCCTCCAAATACCATTTCAAACCTGTCTAGCCCAGACCTACACTATGGTTCAACCTGGCTGACCCTGTCAACCCAGTTGACCCAATTACCCCTCAAGGCTCTTAATGGGTCATGTCAACCCATTTGATCTACTTAACCCCTTCAAGCCCTCAAACCAGCATCAGAACTTGAGTTAAGCCCATTCAGCTCATTTGGAGTCAAACCACACTGACTTTGACTCACCCAACCAAACCCAATTTGAGTCAAAATCAACTTGAGCTAAAGCAATCCATACCTCAACATCCAATCCAGGGTTTTGTGTGGTCCTCAAATTCATGCACTAATCCCTAGACATATCTAGATCTCACTCAAACCCATTTGACTTTTGTTGACTGGTCAAAGAGTCAACAAAAGTTCAAATAGGTTTAGGTTGAGTCAACATGACCCATCAAACCCAGTCCAGTCTAAATCAAACCCCATCTAGCCCTTGGGAGACACCCTATAGCCTGCCTCACTGCCACCTCAGCCCCCTTTGACCAGTTGACTGGTCAACATGGTCAACTCTTAGCCTAGACCTCTCCATCCAATCTCTTTCTTCCAAATCAGACCCAACCATACCTATCCCGCCATTAGGAGGGATTCTACAGCTTGCCTAGGTGCCAACTCAGCAGCATTTGACCTGTTGACCAGTCAAATGGTCAATGGGGAATTTGAGAGAACTCTAAGTAATCGAACCCACTTGAGTTCTCTCTCCCACTCCAACCCAGGCCCTTCCATCCAATTGAATCACTTCCAGAAGCATCTCTGGACTTAACCCAACTCAACCCAGGCCCTAGCTTGCTCCCTAGCTCGTTCAAGAGCTCAAATGGGCTTGTTTGGTCAACCCAACCAAGCCCCATTATCCATTCTGATCCAGGCCCTTCCAGCCTCTGGAATCGCCTCCAGAAGCTTCCATAAAGCTGCCCTAACCTCCCCAGCTCCCAGCTTATTCCCTAGACCCGAGCTACCCATCTAGTGGTCCCCTCCACTTGAGAATGACTTGGAGTCATTTTCACCCGGCCAGCCACTCCCCACTGCTCCTCTAACGGCCAGGGCCAGGTGTCCTCCATCTCAGCAGCCCCTCTGATGCATCCTGACCTCTCCTTTTGGCTCCAACAGAAGAATAGGGAAAGGAGGCACGGTAGACCCTCATTCCAAGCAATCTCACATTCCAGTCACTCCCCAGAGGCTCTGAGTTTTCGTTTTGAATCCTTAGAGACTCCTTCTCACATCCCAATCAACATCCAGTCATTTGGAGCTCACCGGCGACGACGCCAACGAAGGTTCGAAGCTAGCTCCGTCCAAATCACTTCAACTCCCCATAGAGACTTCCTCCGAGCTCGAGGCCTTCAAGTAATCAATACGTGGACAGCCAACAAGTTCAACCGTATTTAAAGCATCCAAATCCATCAATCCTAGCTCGATAAAATCGAAACCCTAGATAATACATAGGTTATCAAATAGGTTTCTAAGGAATCTATATTGAGCTCTAAAAACTACTCCCCATTCTTTAGCTCACCGACTGTCGCCAAGATCTCAGTTTGCATGACATTTAACTCATTGTTTAAGAAGTTTTGAACAAAAGCTAGGTTTAGGGTTTACGGCATTCGGACGGGGAAGATAGAATCAGGATCGTTGATTCGATCCTTTTGATATCAACGGTCAGGATTCAACGGTTCGTTCCATTCGGCCCGGCTCATGCAAAACATGAGAATAAGTTGGTTCAGATGGATCAATCCGATCCATCCATTACGAACGCAGGAGCGTTTAATGACCGTCTGATCCCTGGAATGAAATCAAACCACGGGATTGGATCCCGTCCATTAGATTTAATCCGCGGCTGATCCGACGATTGTTGACCCCTGCTGACTCATTTAAGTGGCGGACCCCATTTGACAGCCACCGTCTGAATGATCCCATCATCTGCTGCTGCGTGTAGACCCGAAATTAGGATTTTATTTTAATTTGATTTAATACACAAAACTTTAAAAAATCATAAAAAATAAAATACTCAGCCTTTTTTTTTTGTACAACCACTCATTTTTCTCGGAATAAAATTTCCTATTTTATAAAATTAAAATCAAAACCTGGTTTCCATTATTTTGAAAATTATATTTTAAACCCTTGGTTTTTCGAATTTATTTTAATTATATTTTATTTAAATATCTAGTTAAATCAAAGGTTAAATGGCATGATATCTAAGGTCCAGTATTTATACTTTCTGAACTTTGGAGAATTTTTAGAGCACAAATTGAATTTTAAAATGAATTTTCAAATGTTTGACCCATCCTTTGGATCAAATATTTAAAACCTCATTTTACAAACCCTATCAATCATTCAACCATTGCATTTAGAAGCTTTGTGGAATCAAGGGAAGATGATCTCTCATTGAAATCCAAGTGCAAATTGAGGTCATATATTTTAAGGGAATATAGCTCCTAATATTATAAGTATCTACTTATATTCCCCTTAAACTATATATGATTATGATTTCAATTTGGATGCCAATGTAGATTAGGTATGGATATTCCATATATATATCTTTAAATAATTCCATTTTATTCATATGTACACCTCTCTTAATTTAAACCCCTTAAGTTATAAGTTACTCTTATAATTTATAACTTTGATGATTCACTCTCTTTCATTCCATAGAGCATTAGGGAACTTTATATTGTTCATGATTGTTTTGTTGTGCTTGTATTTAGTGTCCAAAGGGTTAGATAAACTTCGATTCCAATCCCTACAACTTAGTGACATTAAGGACAATAATTAAGGACTTGGTCTTAGCCAACTTAGCCAAATCTAAGAATAATTACACATATATCCCTTTTGGGATTGAACATAAATATAGAAAACTAGTGTCATATATCCTTTTAATCAAATACACTTTGATTTGACATTAATTGATCTCAAAATAACTAGTAGATTTAGGTGTTTTTCTCTTTAAAAGTTTTAATGTTCAATACATTCCAATAAATCAAATAAAACTCCTAGAAAATTTAAATCACTCTTAATCAATCTCAATCAACTTTAATCAACCTTGAAACAAACTTATAATCATTCAAAATCAAAACAAAGCCTTAAATTCCACTAAATTAAATTAATCTTTAATTAACCCTAAACCTTCCAGAAAATGTAATAAATTCATATTAAATCCAAAAAATATAAATAATACCTCTAATTGACCAGAATTAAATCCTCAACCAACGAAAAATAAAACCAAAGTGATTTGACAGCAAATTAAAGCTTAATTTAATTTTAAGTAAAATCCAACATTTAATTGATTTAATTAATTAATAATTATTAAAAATTCCAATAAATCCCCAAACACTTGGAAATCCCTCCTTAGGTCATCCCTGACCTTTGGAGATAATTTCAAGAGGTTTGGGATTCATTTGGAGCAAAACCATAAAAAAATGGCCTTAATTAAACAATTTCAAAAAATTCATTAAATAGCCTAATCTTTGAAAAATCATAACTAATTCAAGAAAAATCCAAATTGACCAAACTCAGTTTCATTCAACTCATAATAAGGCCTAATATTTATTAAAAATATAAAAATTCCAGAAAATTTTTAAATTCAAAAAGTCAACATATTGGTCAACTATAGGTTAAAACTAGTTCAAAACTTCAAACCTTCATAACTAAATCTAGAAAAATACAATTTTAGCAAACTTACCTTCTAACTGATCGTCTTAAGGTATAATATTTTAATAAAATGTTAACTTTACAGAAAACACCTTTTAATAAAAAGTCAATTTTGGCCCCCATTAATTAAATGATTAAAATATTCTAATAATTCCTAAAAATTCAAAAATTGTTTTAAAACTCTAAAAATGACTAACCAACTTCTAAAATCAATAATCTAACTCTTTCAAATAAAATTCTTTAATCTTTTATTTCCTAACTAACTTAAGCAATTTGACTATACCGGGTATCACTGGGTAACTCAGGCCTACGAGGCTATTAGCTTAGCCCCAAGGAAGGTGAAATAAACTTCACGGCCTCGGTGTGAAACAAAGGTGGGATCCAACCAATGTTAAAAATAAAATCTCTTTAAATCAAACCTCAAGTCCTTAATAATTCAATAAACCCCCAATTCTTAAGATTTCTAAATATTATTAATTAAAATCTATTAATTATTTAATTAAATTCTAAATTCCTTTAATCTAAATTAGTTTGATAATTTGATTGGTTAAGATTTCTCTTAATCAATCAGATTTGATAATTAATTTAGATTAAACGAATTCGGGTCTTTTATGCCTGAAGTTGGATTCCTTTTAGAGGACTTTGGGCATTTTGATTTCAAAAGACCCTTAAAACATTTAAATAATAAAAAAAGTTCTCCTATGGGTTGTGCACGACTCCTTTCAGGAAGGCACTAATCCATTTGGATTTGGAGATCTCCGAACAAAAATAATAAACTACCGACCTTATACAACGTGCTAGATCCCTTCAGGAGGGCACGTTGTATACATTTGTAAGGTCCCTTTCTCTCTCCTTAATAAATTTTAAGGACTCTCAAAATAAATACCTATCTTCTGTCTAAGACGGGTATTTATTCTGGAAGTCCTAGGATTTATAAATTGAAGATTTCCTGCACTTAGGGAATTATCAATCTATAAATTCTTTATAACTAAATTAAATAACTCCAACATTTAAAATTGGAATAATTCTTAATAAATTCAAATATACTTTACTTAAACTTTAACCAAATTCCTTTGACCTATAATAAATCAATCCTAATAATACATGCAATTTGAACAAATAAACCAATTAGGACTTACCCAAGCCACACAGCTTTCTTCACACATTTAGATGCTTGCTAGGACAACCAACTCTAGCCTAAGTTAGGCCGGTGGTTTGTTTTGTTTTATTTGCGGGTGTCTTGCCTAGAGGGCACCTAAGTGTGATTGCTTACTTTTCTGTACTGCATATCATAGCATATTTCTTTCCTGTCTGTACACCAGAGAGCGGAGTGAACAAAGTGAGGACCGTGTACTTACTTTTTTGTCTTTACTTTCCTGCATTTATAACTGTACACAACGCACTCATAACATGCACCATTATATAACTGCTTTATTTCCTGTCTTTTATATTACTGCAACAGTAGAATGTTCCTAGAATCTGATGTACTATTTTTTATTTCCTAGAATTGTTGTATATAGATTGAGTCTGTACAGCGTTTGTAGTCTATAAAAGAATTAAAGATAACTGCTTATAAATATACAAATGGGGCTCCAAAAAGTAATGTCCTCCTTCAGAAGGACGTTCCTTTTTGGAATTTCATAGAATACCCGGTGTGACGCCCCAAGATCTAACTTGGAAAGAATTTCAATCAATTCATTAAAACCAATTACCAGAGCTATCTATAACGTCAATCAAACAGTCTATCAATATCTATAACATTTAAAACATCAATGTACAAGTCGATTCATATCTCAAAACATCATATACAATACTCAGGAACTACACTAAACCCACAAGTACTGAAATCTATCCTGTCCTGAGTACAAAAGAATCAAAATCATCAAAAGAACTAAAACCTGAAGATAGATCCAGATCAATCTCAATCTCCTGCTCCCTTGCCCTGACCTGAAAATATCAACCACATATAATGAGCTTTACAAAGCCCAACAGGTCACCTAATACCTATAACTGAAATCAAAGCACGGTGCTGCTATCAATATGCATGTCAGTCAATCAAATCCATAACAGTCAATGGTCAATGAGTCTATGCAATACGAAAATCCAATCAGTAGTCAATGCAGTACAAAAATCAATAGTCGATAAAATCAATAATCGATGCAGCGATAGAAGAATCGATAAATCAAACTCAATAAATCAATACGTCAATGCTCAGAAGAATCCGTCGATCAGTCAAATCAATCGTATCGAATCAATCGATCAAATCAATTAGAAAAGCAGTACAGTAAAGCTCAATCTATACTAACAATGAATCAAATGCAGCAGGTTCATATGGTGCAGAAGCAATAGTATCAATGAATCTATAATTAATAATATTAAAGAATCTATAGTATTCATGTCCATAGCATTAATGAATCAATACAATATTTATATTCATCCATGTCAATATCTATGCTCAGTAGTATCAATGCTCAGCGATCAATCAATGAAATCGTACAGTAAAAGAAAATCCGTCAATCCAATCAAATCAATAAAGCAGAAATCGATAAAGCAGTAAATCCATATGTCAATACAATAAACATGCATTCAATACAATAATACTGAACAAGTACAATCAACTGGCTATGTTGCTGTTGTAGAATCCATATTGCTGTTGTAGATATCCATACGTTGGTTTCAATAAAAAGAGTCGTCACTCTATTGCCCGTCGGCCGCCCGTCGGCATATCTACAAGAACTCCTTATGACTCCCATCCATATATCCATAATCGATGTTTAAAGGAAAGCCCGTCGGCCCACCATCCTGTACAGGTCAATTCAATCTCCAACCAACGTTCAACCAGGTTCCACTTGTGTTTCAGTACCAATAGTCAAGTCAATAGTCAATTCAATAATCAATTCAATAATAAATATTAAAGCAATCTAGAACAATCATATCAATATTCATACGCATATCAATTCAATCTATCAATTTCAGACAAATCAGAAATCATACGAAAATCGGGCAGAGTAACGGCAGTCTATTAAATTTACACAAAAATCCTGCAAAAATCACAATTTCCCAATTTCTCCAAATTACAATAGAATATTCACGACATCAATACAAGACTATTACTCTACTGAATCCATATCAAATCAAGTCCTGATATTTTTCTATTCAATTAAAATCGCGTAAAATCAATTCCGACCGGTAAAATCATCGTAGAAAATACTCAAATCGTGTACAATATTCATATCTATAATATTCTAAAAGTTGTGCGGTAAAAGTTGTGTCAATACAAAATCAGGTCCAAAATTCTACTACGAAAACACAAAACAGTGCACAACTCGGTCAAAACACAACATCTTTGAAAACAGAAATAGGATTCGGAGTCCTTACCGCGAGATCTTCAATTATCCCAACAGCGGCGATGGACGAAAAGCGCTCCGGGCCTCCGAAATCCGACTTTTCTCTTTGATACCTTCTCTTTCTCTCTCCTCAGATATTTTATAAAATATCAAATGATTTTCTCTCACCTCGAATCGAGCTGATTTCTCATATAAACTCAACAGATCGGCCCGGCCGATCGCCACATCGTCCTGGCCGATCATAATAAAATCAAATCGGCCCGGACGATTTTTCAGGCTGATAATTATTTTTCCTTGGACGATAAAAACCCTTATTCTCTGGATTCTTGTCATATCTGATCGTCCCCGGCCGATCCAAAATCGGCCTGGACGATCCAGTCCAGAATTCACTCCAGAAATCATTCCAGAACTCAGCTCTTTCAATGCACTGATCGACCTGGCCGAACTCAACATCGTCCCGGCCGATCCTGGGAGGAAAATCCAATTCAGAGAGGTAAATCAAAGGACAAGTCCTCACACCCGGAGCCCGAAGACCACAAGCAGTTATATTTAATTCTATTTGCTCGTAGGCTTAGAACCCAAGTTTGTTGTCGGTGTGTCCTGGCCACTATTACTTTACTGCAAATTCTGGGGTGTAACCGATGAAAATTATATAAATAAAATCAGCTCTTTTATATACAATTGCTGCATACATCATTCACATACGAGTAGATTTTTTATTTTTGTAAGCATATCTCTCTGCATCTATTTTAGATTCTTTAATAATTCCTTGATTCCTAGGATAGAACTATCTTAAAATCTTGCATCATCGGTGAATTGTTATGATTAGAATTGTTAGCTGGCAGCCCACTCTAGGCAGGTGGTAAGTCCAGATTGTATACACTTCTCTCTGCACATTCCTCTTTCTAAATCAATTCTAACTCTTCTAAATATAACTCCATAATCTAAAGCCTGATCGTGAAAATTTAATTATGCCCAAATATTTAATTAAATATATATATAATTTTGGAAACTATTTAGTCTTCATTTAAATCGAGAGTGTTCTCTTAGGAGATGTAATTAACTACAGGGGCTTGCCCCTGTAGGGAATCTAGATCCCAGAATAATCTAAACCCTATCTAAGTTCTTTTTTGAGGTAGGGGAAAGATCTGTGGAAGTAGATTAGATTTTATTCACATTTAGGAGTTATCTCTATAATTAAAAAACGGATAGATAGTTGATTTGTTTTCGCTAACAAATCAAATGTCTTCTATATTTAATTATAGAAATAAACTTACAATTCGTTAATCTAATCAGGTCGATTAGAGAATGTACTCGTCATCCCTTCATGATGATTTGAATATTCTCTATACTACACCTAATTAGGAGAATGAATTGTACTGCTTCTCCCTTTAAAATCAATAGGAGGATATTAGTCTGTTCTTTGGGGCAGTATAATACCCGACTATGTAGATTTAATCGGGAGAAATATATCCTAAATATAAATAAAGAAAATCGTGTGAGAAAATAAAGGTCTTATTTTTAAAAGAAAACCCTGCTTTATCTATACTTTTATTTAGGAACTTTTATTACATCCGGTGCAAGGACGTAGAGGAACGTCCAGTCGGAGCCAAATTTCTGCCAAAAAACTCGGTATGTGCTCGGTACAACTAGGTATTATTTGATAATAACAATGAATACCGCTCTTTGCAGACCAATACAGAGTTATACCGAGCTATATCGAGAAATTCCGAGTTGTAACGAGTTTTTTCTAGGAAAAACTCGGTACAACTTTTGTATAACTCGGTATTGCTCAAGATAGCTCAAAATAACTCGGTATTGGGTCTTCACATGATGTTATTCCTCGTTATTATTTGATATTGTTCGGTGTTTGCTCGGTACAACTCGGTATTTGGCTAGAATTTGCCTCCGACCGGACGTTCCTCTACGTCCGGTCGGAGGACGTAATAATTGTTCTTTATTTAGACACATTCCTTACAATCAAGAAATAGATAGGTATTCGATTTATTTTCATAAGTAAATCAAATATCATCTATATGCTTGATTTTAGGGATGAATCGAACAACTCACTAGTCTAATTAGGTAAGTAGGGAAGATACTGATCATCCTTTCGGGTGATTTGTATACTCCCTGCATCATACCCGATTAGGAAAGCGAATTATTTGTTCTCTTTCTTTGGAATCGACAGAAGGATATCCGTCTGTCCTTTGAGGCGGTCTAATATCCAACTATACAGATTCAATTGAAAAAGAATGTCAAAAAAAATATAAATAAAGCAAACTATTTCCCATATCTAAATAAAATATATTTTATTTTAAAATGATTTTAAAAATCCTCCTCTCTTTCCTTTTCTTTCTTTATTTAAATAATATAAATTTATCTTATTTTATAGATTTTATTTATTATATTAAATTAATTAATTATTTATATAAAAAAATATTTTTAAAAATAAAAATAAATAAAGTTAGAGATATTTTATTTTCTCACAGCAGTCTTCCTATTAATATCTCCTATCATCCAACAATATTTATCATAAATTTTCAAAATCAAGGTCAAACATTTTGTCAACCTAATTAGGCCAAACAATGCCATTTTTTATAGCTACCAATTCACCACTCTAAATTATGATAATTCCTACTACCTCTATGTAAATGTAATAACCCAAACATTTTAAAATGAATTAATTTTAAAATATGAAAATTTTGGATTGTAGCACTACGACGCTAGCTTGGATAACGTAGCGACGCTTTATTCTCTATTCTATAATAATATATATTTCAGCATATAGCACAACAACATTGTGATATGTAGTGTTGTGGCACCATGCACGAAATGAAGTTTTAATATATATATATATATCTCAACCACGCCATCCCCTCCCCCATCCCCCATTTCCCATTGTCAGGGAAGTAAGGAGAAGAGGGAAGGGAGAAAGGCAAGAGTGGAGAGAGAGAGAGAGAGAGAGAGAGAGAGAGAGAGAGAGAGAGAGAGAGAGAGAGAGAGAGAGAGGAATGAGAAGTTGCTTCGGGACTTTTTAGTATGTGGCTTTTGTTATGAATATTATTATGGTCATTGTAAGTGACCTTTTACTCTACATATGTTCTCAGTTATTTCTATTTTTATGATTTTTATCTCTTTTGAATATGCTAAAAATATATTATTTCTTGATTTAGCAAGTTTTCGTTATATAATTTGTTATAAATTATAGCTATGATTAATCTAAACAATTTTTATATGCTCATACTGCATATTCTCAAGTTAAAATTATAGATATGAATTTTTGTAGAAAGTGAATGGTAATTCGACATGCATAAAATTATGATAAGTAGCTTTCACCGGTTTATATGACATATATAATGACAAATGTATGGATATGCATTTAATAGCATAATATGAACATGATAAATAAATGATTTGGATCATGTATAAATAAGACATGGGAGCTCAATGTACTCAAATGCAACGCTGAAAGGTGATCTGATATGAAACATCGAAGGATGAATTGATTGAGATTGATATTGAAATGCAGCGCTACAAAAATAAATTATACAAGATACATGAAGAAGATATACATGATATAATAATATATGCAACATGCATGATATAAGGCATACGACCCATGGTATGATGAAATTATTAAATGATACAAGAAATATGATTGATATGCAGCAAGACTAATATGGTATTGATACCAATACATAAAATATGATTGAAGTTGATATATGACACATATTGATAGTTTGGTTAACTTGATATAAAAATTACATGATTTTTTATGATAGATTACGTTTTATATGGATATGATTTCTTGCATATTGTTTCTATTTTATGTATTGATTTTAGTTGTAAATTTGTTGTGACTTGTTGGACTTTTGTGCTCATAATTATGTGATTTCTTCTGTGTTTCTAATAAGGGCAAAGAACTAGTAGAGTGAAGTTGATTTGTGCAACAAGTTTGTGTTTTATTTCCATTTTTGGTAGTTCTTCATTTTGTTGTCATAATGTATTTTAGTTATGGGTTGTTTTGGTTAAATACCATGCCTATTGCATATGTTATTTCTAGATATGGATCAATGTATACATATTGTATGAATAACAACTTATTTATGTGTTCCATTATTTATATTATCTATATGAAATTAGTAAGCTATGGTCGATGATTAAGAAGATTAAATAAATACAAATATTTTCAATTTAAATTATTGGGCGCCACACTCCATATCTTAACGACAAACACGTCTAAACCATTTCCAATGTTTGCATATTCAATATTTTGCAAAGCTTTATTATTCAAGATCACTAACAAGCTCTTGCCCAAAGAGGAAATCCTCTTATTTGGCCAACTCTATCCACTCCACAGTAAGCCCACCCTCCATTAGTTTCAACCCTACATATGCTAAGTGATAATATGCCATTTCTAAACAAATACAAGCGAGATGATGAAGCATTCTTTGAATACACATGGGGAAGGCTATAATGGGAGCATATTCTTAAAAAGTTGAATAAGGATATGATGTAATTTTAGGCCATTGTTTTAAAGAAGAATGCCCATCTCTATACATAGTAATTGGATAAGCCATATCATGATAGTGCTGGGCTTATAAAGTCACCTCAAAACTAGTGAGAAATGTACCAATGCCTTGGATAGAAAGCACAAAAGAAGTCGAGTTGGAAGAATAATAAAGTGCTCATATGTAATTTTTTTTTAATAATTGCTAATAAATAAAAATATAAGTAATAAGTTAAATATTATATATTTTTTTGGTATCAGGTTAAGCTAAATGTTACTGTGAAATTGCTTTCAAACTTGTTTTAAATTATGTTTTGTATGTGATTACCGCCTTTAGGCTAGCTCAGAGAGTTGATGAAGAATATTTTATTAAGTTCATTATGCATACTCCTTCTCAATCTTTACTAGTTAGATTTATAAGGTAGAAGGTGGCTCCACAAATTTTATAGGAGAGTATAATAGTAACGCTAAGGAGAAAATAAGAGAAGGAAATGAATAATAACCAATTGTTAGTCAATTCTGTCACTCAAATAAATGAGGAGGATAGCCAAGAGGTTCTTGATATTTATTTTATCATTCATTCAAGGACTTAAGGTGATGTAATGTAGAAGTAAAGAGATGTTAACCCATCTTTTGCCATTGTAAGTATAAATACTATGATGTAAGAGGTAAGTAAAATTAACCCATTTATTGTTGTTGCACATAGGGATCACTATAGGAAAACCAACAATTTGCAGTGGACTTTACGGCGGAATATTATTTGTCGAAATTCCCGACAAATTTTTTCCAACAAAAAATATTTTTTGATGTGACTTTTAGCGTCGTAATGCATTCCGCTGTAAATCTATCCCATATTCACTTGTTTTGCGGTGAATTTGTCCACCGAAATAGGCCTACTTTCCTATAGTGGATGATGTGAAGTTAAGAGATAACTAAAGAAAAAAAAAAAAGAGAAAGAAATATTTAATTAAAGATTTTAAAGATACATCAGATAAGAGACACAATCCAATGGATCCTTGCATCATTGAGCTTCTTCATGTGACTGATGAAGAAAAATAACTCCAAAGAAAGGGAGATATGAGTGGAGGTGCACATCATGATTTCTTTTGTTAAATACACATTGCATGGCTAAATAGTAAGTTATTATTTAATTAATTAGTTTGTTAATTCAATAAGTTTTTAATTGTGTAATTAATTATATTAACAACTATATTTTTTATATTTTTAGCACATAAATACTTTGTATTGCCTAATAAGGGAATGAATATGAATCTATCAAAAAATCTATTCATTAGGCATTATCGCCATTTATAAATTATTCCATTAGTATTACATATTAGCATTCTTTGCATATAATAAAGATGTCATGATATATGTTATTATAGATGAATGAAGTGAAGTTCCAAAGATCTTAGGTGGATGTAGATCTCACATATTATCCAATAAATTTTGTTCTAATTAATTGAATAATATATGAGAACTCATTGCATACAATGAGCACGATGTTGAACAATTTTCATTGTAGAAAATTGTAATATATATATATATATATATATATATAATATATATATATATAATATATATATATATAATATCTATAATATATATTATAATATCTAATATATATAAATAATAATTATGTATTGAGTATAGATTCCTTTTATTAGTATTTCCCATCATTATTTGAGTTATCATTGTTATTTAATTGTAAACATGAATTATTATCATCCAAATTTCTTTGGAAGAGCGGAGGACACCCAACACACATATGAGATTCCCAAGAGACTACAGAATGTGTGTGACATAAAACATCATCTACCTAACTTCAAAATATAACATTCTAGAAGTTATATAATATCATATACTATTCTATAAAAATCATAATGTGTAAATTTATTTTATAACAATATAGATCCATAGCTTTATATAAAAATATTCAATTATGGAATTAAGTACATGACAAATGATTCTCATTTAGTTCTATTTTTTATTCATTTAGTTTTATAAATGATGCGCATTTAATAGTTTGTCTATTAATTTAGTTCATTAAATGTTAACATTCATTTTAACCATGTTATAGCTTTTGTGATTACAACATTATTTATAAATTTTATAATGAGCTATGTTGTACCTATTATGAATACACTTTGTTATATAATTTTATAATATAGTTTGTTATTTCTTATGGCGAATGAAATCTATTGTATCAAATCATACAATATATTATTTTTGTTGATGATAGAATGGACTCTGATATATCAACATTGTAGTTTGTTATCTTTTTATTTATGATGATTTCAATTTACTATTTTAGTTTTATAATCTATTATGTTATTGCGATTGCACTTTGTTGAATCATGTTTTTAATTCATTTTTGTTGTATATTATTAAAACCATGTTAGAACATGGTTCAACTATTGTTTGAACTATGATTGATCATTGCTTGAACCATATTTGAATGATGTTTAAACCTTCATTAAATTAAGTTTGCATAGTATTCAAATATTCTTCCAACACTGTTCCAATCTTCTTTGATTCATATTTGAACCTTGTTCAAACAATTCATACTCTTATGCTTTGTTGGAACACACTTTTGAACCTTGTTTGATATGTGTCTAAGTTTTCTATCAAATGTTATTCTAATATATCATAATTTGATACTTGTTTGAAATTTATTTAAAGTTTGGTTCATAACTTATTAGAAGCTTATTTAAAAATATATTTAAACCAATAAACTTCTTTTTTTAATGATCATAAGCCAACATATACATGAAAAAATATTGGAGTAGCTCTAGTGACATATAAGATTATAGAGAGTTGTCTTAGATGGTTTGATCACATGAAACGACGACCTTCCGATGACCAAATTAGTTGAGTAGATATATTAAATTTGATTTATGTTAAGAAAGGTAGAGGTAGCCCTAAAAATATTTGGTTAGAAAATATTAGAAATGATATTTCTTTATTATATTTAAATGAAAAATTAACTCCTAACATAATACAATAGAGGAAAAAAATATATCATGCACCCGACCCCATGTTGTAGGATAAATGTTCGATGTTGTTGTTGTTGTAGATCATAAATCAGTAGCTCATGAATACGATAAGAATAATTTTATGTGAAGTAAATTTTTAGATATATTTTATTAAGAACATAAGCATGAAGTATATATCTATAATTAATGTTTCGTTTGTGACAACTTTCTTACTACTCTTTAAAGCTTCTTACTAGCACAAAGTTTTTTTTTTTGAAATAAAATTGTTTGCACAAAAAAATTATTTTAGAAAATAGTAAGAAACCTATCTCAAAGAGTTGTCAAAATTTGACCCGACCCGGACACCCCATTTTCCATACTGGTCGGAGTCGGGTTCGAGTTTTCAACCCGTTTGCAAAACCTGATCGGGTTGGGTTGGACCCGGAAATCTGAAATCAACCCGGGTTGACTTGTGAAAATGGTTGTTGTATCTAGTGCGTGAGCATGACCTCGTCTGGATGTATGGTCGCACAACTTGTTAACGTTGACCTTGCACCCATAGGTAGAACTAACACCTCCTCAACCCTTGCTGGCCTCACCTGCCACCGTGCCCCCTCATCTGTCGTCGCACTCGCACGTTTTTGAATCAAATGGGTCTGCGGGTCATGTCGCGTCAACCTGGTAAGCCACGCGGGTCGGGTCCAGGTTGAAATACTTGATTAAATTATGTTTGAATAATATTTGAATATTCTTCCAACAATGTTCAAATCTTCTTCGATTCATCTTTGAACCTTGTTCAAATAATTCATACTCTTAAACTTTGTTGGAATACTCTTTTGAGACTTGTTCTATATGTGTGTAAGTCTTCTATCAAATGTTATTCAAATATATCAGAATTGTATATTTGTTTGAAATTTATTTGAAGTTTAGTTCACAACTTATTAGAAGCTTGCTTGAAATATATTTAAACCAACGATTTTTTTTTAATGATCTTAAACCAACCAGGGGCGGAACCAGCCATAATTTTTAGGGGGGAGGAACTTATAAGTAACCGTTCGCATATATGTCGGGGGTTCGAGGGGCAGCGCCCCCTGGCGGGGTTCGACCTGTTCGGTCAGGTCGCGTGATCAAGGGGCATCGCCCTTGTGGGGGTTTCCGGGGGCAGCTCCCCTAGAACAAATTTTGATTTACTATTTCTCTTTGTAATTGGTTCATCATTCCCTAAAAATAATATATCTACATAATGTATTTAATTATATTGGGGGCAATTGGTTAAATGCTAAAGTATTTTAATATTTTTAGTGGGGGGGTGGGGGGGTGGGGGGGGTGGGGGGCAATTCCCCCCTTAGCCACAAAGGGGTTCCACCCCTGAAACCAACATATACGTGAAAAGATTGGAGTAGCTCCAGTAGCAGATAAGATTAGAGAGAGTCTTAGATGATTTGATCACATGAAACGACGACCTTCCGATGACCCAGTTAGTTGAGTGTATATATATATGTATTAGATTTGGCTTATGGTAACAAAAGTAGAGGTAGACCTAAAAAATATTAGTTAGAAAATATTAAAAATAATATTTCTAGATTAGATTTAAATGAAAAATTGACTTATAGCAAAACACAATAGAGAAAAAAAGATTTATGTAGCCGACCTTATGCAGTGCTATAAATACTTGATGTAATTATTGTATTATCATAAATCAGTAGCCCATGAATACAATAAGAATAATTTTATGTGAAGCGAATTTTAAGATATATTCTCTTAAGAACACAAGCATCAAGTATATATTTACAATTAATGTTTCGTTTTTGACCTTTCCTACAAATTTCTAAAACATATTTTTAACAATTTTTTTTATTTTAAAAAAATTTATACTAAAATATTAATTTAAAAATAATAAAAAAAACAATCACAAATGAAACCTAACACTATTGTGGGATGCAGGGTAATTCTTTTTTACGTTAGCATAATTAAAAATAAACCAAAATGTGCGATGGCCAATGACACGGCTACACTAAGGGGCTGTTTGGTTGTCTGAAAAAGAAATGCAGTGTATAGTAAATACAATGTAAAGTAAATGTAATGCATTTCGAATATTTTGCTCTGTTTGACTGTCTGCAAAAGAAACGCAGGAGTTTTGTTTCCCTTGTTTGGTTAGGTATATCCAGTTAAAGTAAAATTAACTTTTTTTAATTATTTTTTATAGGGAAGAGAACTACCTTCGATTTAAATTTGACTTAAAAATATTAAATTTGACTTATATTTAAATATAAATTTGAATTTAAATTTAAATATATTTGGAAAGTTTAAAAAAATATATTTAAACTTTGACTTAAAAAGATTTCTTTAAAAAATTTTTTAAATCTACACTAAAAAAAATCATATATATCCTGAACTTCGGCCATCCTCTCGCAAGTGCTCCGGCAAGCACCACACCGCCTCGCCTTCTCCAATCCTCAGCTCCGCCGGATACCTCTGGTTCAAATCCAACACACACCCCGTCGCTGCACACCTCCCCTTCCCCCTTCGACGATCATCGCCAAGTTGAATCCATCAACAAGGCTAACGTCGTAGAAATCAATATTGTTTCGCTCTCCTCACCCTCCGCCATCGTTGCTGTCTTCACGATCTGGTCGTGCGCCGCCTCGTCATATCTCGGCAGTGCATTCTCCCCTGCCAGTCCCACTCCGACTCCCATCGCCGCAGCAGCCACTTGCCTCACCAGCTCCTCCGGCCGGCACATCGCCGGCTCTTCGGGCTGTTCAAAATCCTCCATTTCCACACAGGTGAAGTTTAGCACCGCGCCGTGTCGCCCAAGCATCTCGGTGATGGGCTTGTACCCATCGTGGAATTGCGTGTTGTAGTACCCGGCGGTGAGCTCTGGAGCGTGGACCTCGTGTCGTAGTGCCAGTGGATGCCAGCGACCTTTACGGAAATCTTAACGCCAGTGCCGGCGAAAATAGCAGTGGCGGCTGAGAGAACCCGTTCGCCGTGGTCGAGAAGAAGGCCGGAGTACCAGGAGAGAACAACGAAGGAGAATAGTACTATGAGTGTTTAGCTCTGTGTTTTTGGAGCAGACGAGGCACGTTTTTGGAGAGATTTGAGGAGTGGATAGAGGCGGAGGCGGATCCGATGAAAATGTCGAAACTTCCGATCTGACAGGCGAAGGGAACTTCGTCGAAGGAGCGAAGTCGAACAAGATTGGAACGTCGTCGAAGGACCGAAGTCGAAGAAGAACGAAGGAGCCGAAGAAGCCTCTCGTGAAATGAAGCCGAACAGCAGGGCGACGACGACGATGCCAACATTTCTTTCGATGAATTTATAACCCGCTCATATTGAGCGGGTTTCTAATTCGCTCAAAAACAGACTCTCTAATACACGCCTAATACTTCGGATGATTTCCTTTTGTTCCGCTCAAAATTAACCAAACAATCAAATTTAATAAATACATGTAATTGTTTTACTTTACACTCCTAATTCAGGCAACCAAACAGCCCCTAAACTGTTTTAGGGTCCGGGGTTTTGCAGCATGCCCTTTCCCGATATAAAATTCGTCCGAACAACCGTGCGTTGTAAAAACCCTAGCCCAACCGTGCGTTGTAAAAACCCTAGCCCTAAAGTCCTAAGTTAATCGAACAATCGAGCTGTTGATCGCAATGGCAGAAGCTGGGAAAGTTAGTGGGAAGATAAAGGAATTTCTCAACTCCCAGGTCAATAACGAGGAAAATTGGGCTGTGAACATGGTAAATATCTCCACCCAACCTCCTTGTATTTCCGTTAGGGGAGTGCAATATTCATGTTGCGTGCCTAGTGAATGATGGTACCAATCCGTCTGATGTTTCTTTTGATTCCTTTGATGATGTTGATTTTGGAAGGTCGTTGTACATTTGGTTTGCCTGTCTCGGAATTGCCTTGTGTGCTATGATTAACTAATTTTGTAATAAATGCAGCGTAGTTTTGTTTGTTGATCGTTTTCTTCGTTCCTGGTATATTATTACCCTTTCCTGCGGCAATTTTTTCTTTATTTTGCATTCGTGTGGATTGTGTTTTTGTTGCCTTTGTCATCACTCTTACAGCTATATAGAACATCGTTTCTGTCATGTTATTATTGATATTTGAGTTGAAGGTGCGACTGTTATTGCTGCAAGTAGAGAACTTTTGAATGTTTCAAAAAAAAAAAAAAAGCAGAGAACTTTGGAAAGTTTTAACATGGGTGTTGTGTTTGATCTAGTTATGAGAGTTTTCAAGTTATGCTTTCACCGTTTTAATTATTCTTCGCAAACTGCTAAAGGCAAGGGTAAGTCATACCTGGGTTGTCTTTGCAAGCCTATCTCTTTTTTTTTTTTGCAAGCCTATCTGATTTTTTAGTCATATGCATGTTCTCTTAGAAGTTCATTTTGAGCCAAAGGTACCCCTATGATTTCTTGGCAAGCCCCTTTTATTTGTTTGTCTTTATTAAGTAAATTATTAATGGTTTAAATTACAATTTATTAATCAGGACTAATTTGATATTTTCAATTTTTGAAGTGTTAGTTTTGTCAATTTTAATAAAATGTATTTTGATAAATATCGCCCATAGTCTTGTAATGGAGTTAGCATGGATGGTGAAATAAAAAATGGTTCCATTTTGGCTTCCTCTGTTGGGATTGATATTTCCCTTATATTGTTTTCCCCTTTTTTTTTATCTCTACTTTACATCTCCCCTATTTTGGCTCTTTATTTGTCTAATTTTTCAATCTTTTTTTTTTCTCATGATCCATCTAGTTCTTCCTCAACATTAGATTCTCTCATGCTTAAATATCAAAAATAAAAAAAATGCATTATAATATATTTTCATTACATGCTTTTCGTTAATTTAGTATTAGAGTAAAAAAAAAATTATCATTCTTTAACTCTTATTAATTCTTCTTTTCCCATTGATTCACATCATAACTATGCCTCATTTCTATACTTGCAATTGCATCAATGGCTCTCCATTATTAGCTTCACCATTATTAAGAAGTGCATTGATTAGGTGCTCTAGCTAAATATTTATCTCGATAACCTCCCTGCCATATTCTACATAAAAGATGTTATTGTTTTCTAGCAAATCAATTACCATATTGTAGTTCCTTATTTGCTTTCTCTCGCTGATGATTCCCACATCCAGTAGCTGCTGAACAACATTGATGCCCTCAAACCAAATATCACATACTCACCCACTGCTTGAGTACCTGTTGCAATTGATCTCCATCTTCAACAAACATTTGCAAACTCATGTCTTTTGCAATCCCTGACTCGCTTACAAATTTGTGTACATAATTGTTATGAAGAATAAGAACTTCTACTTACAAATTCCTATCCTGGCCATCTGCAAACCACTTGTATGGTCTGCTTTGTTCACTTCACTCACATGCATGAGTGCTTCTAGTTGCTCGTTTGAAATTCACATCTATTATAGTCCACAAACCACACATTTTTCCTTTCTTTCTCATTTTTGTTGCTCGTGCATCAATATACATGTTTCTCGCTCATCAGTGTTTGTAATTTGCATATGTGCCGATCACTCGCCGCATTGCCCATTGCATCTACTCACAATCCAATCTCTTTCAACCGCGTCTAGTTCCGCACGTCACCCGCATCATTGCTTACCACTATTGTCAAACTACATGCTATCCGACCATCCGTAAATTGCTAAAGTAATTTGCAAATTGTACTATCTTTTTAAGTATAACTAATTCACCTATCATAATTTGCTTATCGCTATTGCCGAACTACGTGCAATTCCACCATTTACAAATTGTTAGTGTAATTCACAAATTACAATCTCTTATTTATTAGCTGCACTCATCTATCTACCATATTTTGCCTTTTGTTAGCCACCACTTTACTTAATTGGTACCTTAATCAAGTGGGATTAGTCTAGAAGTGTGTTTGAAGACTTCTAAGCATCCATAAATTTTTAAGGAGTTTTTTTTTTAATGTTTTCATGGAAAGAAGAAAATACTTATATCATTATTGGTACATTATTGATGATGGAGATGTTATTTCCCCTCTGTCTCTTCCTTCTTGAGATGGATTTTTCATTCATCATCTTTTTTTTGGGACAGCCTTTTCATTAGCCTTTATTTTTTGGGATAGATATTACTAAGCCACAACATAGTTGACCTCCAATTCTTCCAGCAATAATCATTCAACTCTTATGGGTAAATTCTTTGCAACTCATGGAGATTGCTATATTATAAATTTATCTTTGTTCTAAGTTTGCAATCTTTGTTTTCCCTTTTAAGCTAGTTATTAATGACTTAAAATGGCATTCATTATCGAGGACTAGTTTAATATTTTTTATATTTATTTAGTGACAATTTATTAATTTCAGTAAGGCCCCGTCTCTATAAATATCCAATGTGTTGTAATTGTGTAAGATGCAAGATAAATTAAGGAAAGGTTTTCTTCTCCTCCAGGGTTGATTATTGCGTCTAGGATTGCTCATGCTTTCATCGTCTCTATGTCATTCCTCCCTTCCTTCGAGGCATTTATTTGACTAATTTCTCAATCATCTTCTTCTATTTATCTTCCGGGTCTTCCTCTCCATTTGTCATATGTATAACTCATATCCATGCCATTGTAGCAAGGAGACAGGCCCCTATGATAGGGTAGCTAAAGTCATGATAGTATCATCTAATGGGCACGGTAAAGTTCACTATGCTTTGGAGTTGCCGCACCATCACTGGAATAAAGGAAGAAAAATTGAGTGGGTTTGGATCTTTTTAACATTGCAAAGTGATAGGCTTTGGTTTGCTCACTAGGATAGTTGGAGCCAAATGCCATCATCTTCTTACATAATAAAAAAAAAGATAGAGTTGTCTTTGCTTTAGTATAGCATGGAGAGTCGGACAAGTTCCAGCATACTCATGATATTGTTTGAAATCATACGCCATCTTTTCCATATGAATTGAGGGAGTTGGACGGGCTCCGATGTACTCATGGAGTAGTGTAAACTTTGCTATTCCTTGTGAGTTAGTAACGTTAGTTGCTATTAGACACATTTTTGAAATGGGGTGAAGATGGGTTGGGCACCATGTAGAATTGAACATGGATGAAGGTGAAAGTAACTCATTGCATTAGTTATATATGTGTTGCGAGCTCTAATGAAAGTAGGCAGAGTTAAATATATCTCATGACATGAATCGAAATTTGGACATCATCATCTTAATACAAAGTGAAGAATCGAACATGGATGATCCCCTCATTAAGATGTTATGGTTAGTTTCATAATGTTGAGATGCCTTTCGAAAGAAAGTCAACATTTAATTTTTTTTTTAAATTTCCATGCCAAATTTACCATAAAATGGGTTCTACCAGATTGATTGATGTGGCCTGTATGAACTAGACACTTGATTTATTTTGAACGACACAACACATATTAGTGTAATTCCCATGTGCCCAATGGAAGAAAAGTCTTCAAATGATAGTTTTGTTGAGATTTTATGGAATTTAATCTATGTTTTGGAGAGCTAAGATCAAACAGTCTATGCTATTCTAGGGAGTTTTTCCCTCTCTTGTTCCTTATGATGAAGGCAATTTCACTTAGATGATGTTTCTGCATTGTAGGCAGTTTAATCTAGCTGAAGGTTTGAGTGAGATTTTGCTATTAGCATCCATTGACTTCTTAAGCTAAGATGGCCTTTATTAGACTTGTGGCCTTTGTGGGCGCTTTCAATCTTCCACAAGCAAATTAAAAAACCTTAAGGCTAATTCTGAAGATTAAAATTCTCATCAGACATTTTTATGAGATACTAATAATATATTGCTTTTGATCATTTGTTTTTTTATCATAAAGCTTTTAAAATGGGTTTGAAAAGAATTTTCTTATTTAAATAACGTTTTAGAGGTTTTAGAGGAATTAGATGGTGATGCATATATCTTCATTATTTTGATCAATGAATTATTTGTTTGGACTTTTTGATGAAATTGTTTTGAATGAATATAATAAATCCCCTATAATATGGTCCTAGAAAGGACCGACAAAGTGTCACATTTATTGACTTGTGAATCCTAAGTGATGCAAGCAAAAATTTGGGAAAAGCTTCAAATTTTTGCGAGCAAAAATTAAACCTTCATAGGAAATAGAAGATATACAAAACTCCAAAAAACTAGACAAAATACAACAAATAAACCAAAAACAATTTTACTTTTATAATATAAAAGGACTTACAAACTTTGACACTTACAAACGATACAAACATTAACATAAACTTCTAAAGCTGCTTGTCAAATGTTGAAAAGAAAGATATAGATGGGGTGGTCACTTGCGGCGAGAAGAAAGATATTAGAAGACGAAACGAAACATAGCTCGCAAGCTATAGAGAAGAGAAGAGAAGATGGGGGACATAGCTCGTAAGCTATTCCCAAAGAAGAAAAAACCCTCAGATTATCTTACTCAAAAAATCAGCCCACAACACACCCTTTTTTGACAAAAAAACACCACATATTTATAGGAAAGAAAGGGGAGCCAAACAGCCAACTTCAACATTTAAACAAACCAATTAGGTAAGGGGAAGAGGAAGGGCAGCATATATCACAAAACAGCTCCCAAAAATTAACACAGGAACCGGGTAGGAGAAGCCATGGAAACACAGCCAGGGAGGGACCCGAAGAGCCAACACAGGAACCGGGCTGGAGAAGTCACGAGAAAGCAGCCAGGGGGAAAACCGAAAAGGCAACCAACACCCAGCAGTTCACGGGAACAACACAAAGAAGAAACCGATGAGACACAAGAAGGGGAAGAGGCAGCCACGGGAAATAGCCAGGGAATCAGCCAAAAAGGCAGCATAAAAACTGGGTAAAATAGCCAAGAAATAAACCAAAAAGCCACAAGGGGAATAAATCATGTCTATCTTGAGAATTTCTTGAGAGAGTATACAAAATGTAGACAAATTTCAATTCTGAAGCTTCATATTTGACCCGTATTGTTGCCTCCCAAGTTCATATGTGAGGTGCTATTCCTTTAGAAAGGTTTAATTTTAGGGTCATTTTGAGTATGCCTTTCATAAGGTGATACCCATAATAGATAAGTTGACCCATTGTTAGGAAGTACCTCTAATTTGAGAATAGTTGCTTTTCATTATTAATTTTGCCCCCCTTTACTTTAAAAATTCTTAAAGTTTTCTAAGCTCTTTATTCCCATTAAGAGGTGGAAATTTCTCAATGAGGCTGCCTTAGAATCATTGGATGCCCATAGTTAATAAAGGGGTTGACACGGTGCTTCACCCTTTTTGGTATTGGGATTTGGGTCCGTCCTTACCTTAAATTTGTCTGTACTTTGTTTAAGACATTTATTTATTTTTTATTTTTTGTACTTTGTTTAAGACATGCCTAGGAGTTATAGTAAGTTTTTTCATCCATAACAACACTTCAATGGTTAAGTAGATGCCCATGATTCTACAATAATGATGTTTTTCAAAGCCTAGAGGGGGGCATCATTATAACAAGGGGAAGGAATCTCTTAGTAATGTTGGAAACTCCTAGTAAAGGGGAAGGAACCTCTTAGTAATGTTTGAAAACTATTTTGGGTTATATTACACATGGTAAGTTTGTACTATGGCATCTTATTGCAATCTTCTATTGGGTGAGCCTATTGGAAGATCTCCAGCATAAAACTTTAATTATTGTGTATTGGAGCATTGTTTTATTGGAGAAGAGATTGAGAATTAGAGTAGAATGCAAATGAAAGTTATGATAACTCAAATTCTATTTATAGACGAAGGTCATAGGTAGTTGGGATTAACTATAGTAGGTTTATTAGAGAGGTTCATTTACAAAGAAGGTGTCACCACATCGACACAGAACTCTTGATGACATTCTCTATCTAGCGAATGACGACTTCGTTGAGAAATTATCCCTTATTTGCTTAGGTTTTAAAGCACATTTTTACTGTATAGAAGGAATGTTATGCTGACCCTTAAAGATGCATGCTATGTAGTGAAGTTTGATGATCATCGTACATAATAAAAAAAAAAGGAATAAGCACCTCATCAACCTCATATACAACATGTACATCTGAATGCATGATATGATAATTGTAATGCTATGCTGAATAGACAAAGACTTTTCACGACAATGGATAGAATTTTTTTTTAAATGTTGGAGACAACAATGGTTATATATATATATATTCATAATTATCATAAACTTCAAAATTATTTTTTTTTAAATTTAATTGTTACAAATAATAATATAAAATAAATTTATAACCCTCATAAAGTGGTACTTCCTAAGTCATAAATAACAATTTTTTTTTATTATAAAAATTAAAAAAAGGTTTGGAGCAATGGAGCTTTTGATCCACCTTCATGCTTGGATGCTTGTTAGTTTTGCCTACTATCCTTGTTTGTGTGTGATAGAGTTGCACATAAAGGAGAGGGCGATTGTAGTTGCTACACTGCTGCCTTGGATGAAAATTAGGTTGGCCCCTTCTCGTTGCAAGCTGTTAGCCAAACATTGTTCAATCAAGTAGTCACACCCTTGTTACTCGTTGGTGTGTGCTCGTTACTTGCTAGTGTTTGGTTATTACGTCGCAAGTTATTCAGAGTGTTTTGGAATTCTTGGAGCCCCACAACTGCCATTGATCTTTGTTTCACTAGCTGTTTGTGGTAAACAACTCCATGAGACATATTCATTGAAAAGTGGTAGGTCATTATCATCATTTTATAGCAACCTTGAGATTTACAAAGTGGTGTGCTCATATCAACGATTTAAGATATAGTGCCGACGGTGGTTGCCACTGGACCATTACTAATTGCTTGGACTGTCTAATCGAGTCAGCCTAAGATTAGCATCATCTAGCTCCCTTTGATCATTGGAGGGCTTGATTTGCACCATTATTTGTTGATAACTATAAGCAATAATTTACCATATTTTAAATATGAACCAACATGCCATCTTTAAAATTAAAAAAATAGTCTTTCATTTAGTTCATTTGGAGCCATTATAAATGATTTTTGCAGTTTAAAGAGCAGCTAAGAATTTTGAAGAATTACTACAAGGCATCGCTGGTGCTTTAAGATTTACATTGAATCTGGTCGAATTGCATCGTTAAAGTAGTGATAGGATTTGCGACACATCGATTACAAAATTGAGGCTGGCATCACATATGCCTCCCATGAGAAGTGCATTGCTACCACCTCCTAGAGCACCAATGATACTCCCATAAAGTAATTAGCGACGACACCAATGATAGCGTCTTTTTTTACATTGTATTAACACATTCTCCAATTATGTGGAAATGTGATACATGATAAAACCTCCTTTTTGTTGGTGAAAGTTGTTTAGTTATCTAAGGCCCCACAAATTTTCATATTTTGAATTTTTCATGTAAAAAATTATCTCTGCTCTTTCACTTGACTCTATGCCTCTGTGTGATTGATAGTTATTAAGATAACAAAGATAAGTCCTCTCTCTAGCATGTTGATCTCCGCACACAACTTGTTGCATGTGTAGGAAATCTTTCCATCCATATCGGTCAACTAAGAAGTTAATGACTATTTGAGTATAAGGCACTAAACCCATTTATTTAAACATTTTTCTTAATAAGGAATTGGCATACCATGCAAAACACTTGGGCATCACACTTCCTCACGCTAGATGAGGAATCGATTAGCTAACCAAGAGCAGCATAGCTAGGCCTTGACACCTCTGTTGCCTTAATAGGTGGAAGAATTTCATGGTAATGGTGCTTTTGTGTTATCCTCCCTTAATGATGATGTTTGGTCTATGGAGTCACAAAAATGAGATCCTTTGTCTTTTGCATGAACCCTGTCAATCATGACTATTGCATCACAACCTTCTCGGGTTTAATCTTTTTCCTAATCTATTGTGCATTGAATATCATCATCCTGACAACATTCATATAGTGGCATTTTGTTAACAAGTTGATCACTCTCTCCTTTGCATAATAACAATATTTATCGATATTGCTAGCTCGTTTCCTCTATCTGACCTACTGGAATTGTCTTCTCAAGGATGAGGTTACGGGGAAAACCTACAACTTAAAATAGAGGTAGATTTTCTCTCTCTTGGGGAATGTGAATCATTTGGCATGTAATTGTGGGTGAGTTGGGCTTTTGATGTTGAGAAGATTTTTTTTTTTGAAGCGATGGAGGCGGAGGAATCTCAACTTGTTGGGAGTTTCCATCACATGATGTTATTGAGATGACAATCCTCAATGTGTAATGGTTTATGTTAGACCGGTCCAGCCGGTCCGTGCGGGACCGGTCCAGCCGGTCAGTGCGGGACCGGCCCAGCGCAAACTGGGCGGAGAAATCTCCGCCCGCGGAGATGCCGAGCAAGCCGCACACCGTGCGAGAGCTTTTTAAGAAGCTTTTTTGAGGGTTTTGAGAGGGAAATTTGAAGGTAGGGACTGTTTAGGGATTTCCTTTTGATTTTTATGCATTAAATAGTTTGTTTTCCTAGGGTTTGGGCATCTTGAATTTGGCTGAAATTTGAGATTTATTAGATTTAGGTTTTCTTTGGGCTCTAGCGGCGTCTAGAGATTTGGGAGAGATCGATCCTCTTCTCGAATTGAGGATCAATTGTATCTTGCGATTTTATTCATTGTCTAGTGGAATACAAGTCTCGCTTTGAGTTTTCTTTCACTTTTCTTATTGCTGTAAACAGCAGTTTTTATGTGATTTCCTGCGGTGGACAGCAGTCCAGTCATTGTTCTCGCTGTTTTTCCGAAGGTTGATAGAAAATACTTGAGATCTACAAGTATTTCCTATCAAATTGGTATCAGAGCAAGTCGTGGGACCGGTGGAGGGCTGATTTCGGCAAATTTCAGCGGTGAGTAATTGCCCGGAAGGAAGGGGAATTGCTGTTTTTGAAGTTCTAAATTCAAAATTTGTGATTTTACAAACTCAGGATTGTGATGACGGTCAAAAAGGTGGATGCTTTGGAGGAAAGACTTGAAGAGAAGATGAATCAAATTAAAACGACGGTGGATGAAAGGATTTCCTCCATGGAAGAGCAAGTTGCCGATCTACGAGACATGATGAAAAAGATGTTAGAAATCCAGAACCAAACATCAGCTTCTGTGGCGAAAAGAATGGAGGGAAAAAGTACGAATTCTGAAATTCGTAGGGAGGAAGAGGAGGTGGAGATTGTGGAAGGAGAAGGAAGAAGACCCCATCTAGAGCCTATCCAGAGGGAAGACAGAGGAGGATATGAGGAACGCCAGGAGGGATACTATGGTTGGCGAGGTGCTGATTTTGAGGACAGAATGGGGGATTTTTGAAGAGGGTTTGGGTTATGGTAGAGCAAGGGAAGACCGGGAAACATGGGGTGCACCTAGCACTTGGGAGAGGGGAAACTATGGAAGAATCCGGGGCAATGGGAGCGACCAAAAGGTGAGGAAGTTGAAGATGCCCATATTTGAAGGAGAAGATGTGTATGGGTGGATTTACAAGGTGGAGCAATACTTCGCCATCAATGGACTGATGAGGGGGAGAAGCTGACCGCAGCCGGACTGTGCTTGGAAGGAAAAGCCCTGTCGTGGTATCAGTGGAGGGATCAGAGGAGGCCTATCAGGAACTGGAGGGAATTCAAAAACTGTATAATAGAACATTTCCAAACCGATCAGGGAGGAGATTTCTATGAGCAGTTCTTTGCTCTGGTGCAGGAGGGATCAGTAGCAGACTACCGTGAGCGGTTCGAGCACCTGGCTAGTAGGATGGAGCGATTATCAGATATCGTATTGAAGGGGAACTTCATGAATGGGTTGAAGGCAGAGATCCGAGCGGTAGTGAAAGTTCTGATGCCTAGTGACTTGGAGGAGGCAATGAAGTTGGCACAGTTGGTAGAAAATCAGAATAATCTGGAGAAGGGAGCCAGGAGCAGCAGCTCAGGAGGCTCTTACAAGACTACGACCGCTGTTTTAGCACCCAAGGGGCCTGCATCAGTCAACATTAATGAGACCACCAGGGAGAAGCCATTAGGAGGAGGGAGTGGGGATAACTTCAAGAAGCTCACTGAGACAGAATTACAGGAGAAGAGGGCAAAAGGGCTTTGTTTTAGATGTGATGAGAGGTATACGCCGGGGCACAGGTGTAAGGGCCGAACTTTTCAAGTCCTTACTGTTTGTGATGAAGAAGGAATGGAGGGTGTCGTCTTTCCACCTTGCGGACAAGGTGTCCTCAAGTCAAATTTGATATTCGAGAAATGACTTATAAGTACCCTCGATGGTGACATTCTCCCCCCTAAAGGCGTGTTGATGTCCCTATGCTTGAACAATAATTTGTGACTGCTTAGTGAGTGGGCGTGGGAGGATTTCCCTCATATGGCAAAACTATTGTCTATTGGAGAATGAATCGGTAGAGTGAAGATTGACACTCATTATATTGGAGATTATTCATTGCACATTTACATGGACAGTTAAGCACAAATATAAACTCATAATTTTATATGAAAAATCTGAAAAAAAAAAGTAATCCTTATGAGTTTTGACACAGAGTGGTGCAGATTGTGTCCTTCTTTGATCGAAATGCGATTGGATAATGTAGCCCTTGGGCTGACCTAGCTGGTGGAATTGGGGTTAACCCCTAGCGATTGACAATGGTCCAATGATGACCATTGTTGATGAAGTCTCCAATCTAAGATGTATATACACCCGCTTTGTAGGTCATAATGTCATGATTTCATTATAAGTGATTTTTGATGATTAGATGGGTGCAAATTATTCAAAGAAGATTGTTAAGTTGATTTTGGGTTGCCAAAAAATGGAGATAATATTTCACAATGTTTTTTATGTCGGCATGTTCTAAAAAAAAAAAAAAACACCATTTGCCGTAAATGCCTTGCAAAATGAATGTTTATGAAGGTTGCCATGGCTTTGAGAAACCGAAAACTCCTTGGACGCTTGCTTCGTAATGGTGCCGTGCTGGTGTGATTAAATCGTGCCGGCATGCACTTCACGGTCGATAGTGCCAACATGATAATTAGTTAATTACCCTGCCCATGACTACTAGCGAGGCGAAGGTGTCATTCATGGCTTCTATCATCACTTCCTCCTTCGAGTGTGGCTTTGCCGCACAAGGAAGGGCAAGCAGATTGTTTGTACATCTGGACCAACTATTTCGAGTACTTACTTACATTCGTTCAGTTGTGCGCTGATAATGATTTTCTTATAATGCCATTTTTTTGGGCCTATAAGCTGTAGTAATTTGCTAGTGAGAATGTTAAATTATTATTATTTTTATTTAAAGTATCAAACTTCATATTTTGTTACTAATATTTTGGGAATTGCAAAGCAACTTCCTTAGTTGTTGTTGCACTATCATAACTTCATGCCTTTCTTGACTTTGCCCAAGTTTTTCAAAGAAAGTTTCTTGATGCCCATTAGGAATTAGTTAATCTTATACCATGACACCACAGTTTGAACGAGATTGAGAAAGGAAAACCAGTCGCCGAAATCATTTAGGCTTTGTTTGGGATGGCTTTTTCACTGATTCTTAAAGCAGCTTTCAAGTACAAAAATTTTAACTTTTGTATTAAAAAACTGTTTTAAGAAGCAGGATGAAAGCCGTCCCAAATGAAGCCTTAATGGGCGCTCGTAAAACGGTTTGCTGTGGTTTGGGTGTGCTATCATTTTGGTATGCGGTATGTGTTAATGCGTGACTAATTTTGAACTTTGCGTCAATTAAGCCACTTATTGCATTGATTGCATTCATTTACTTGCTAATAATTTTATGCTTGAATAATTACTTCATGAGAACTGAATTTTCTTTCTAACTGCTTCAGAAAATTCTTCGAGCTGCTGGACTATTTTTTGGCTCAATATTTTTAATGCGCAATTTTGGGGATCTCATGGCAATATGAAGTGGTTGTCATATGATATGAAGCCACTGCTTGATAGACTGGAAATCATTTCCCCCTATTCTACATTACTATTGTATGCGGTCGAATATTTATATATATTTGCTGCTGTGTCATGCAAAACTTGATGTTCTCATTACTCTTTAGTTGATTGGCAACTGTTTTTCGTTGTACTTGAAAATTTTGACTTTATATTCATCATCGTGTTTGTATTTGGACAAATGTGTTGGTTATTTTTTTATTTGAAGAAAATGATTAAAATTTTATTTCAAATCTAGTTATTAATAATATGCTTATATCCCAGTTCAATTATGGCTTTGTTTGAGACCGTTTTCGTTCTACTTCTTAAATCAACTTTCTAGTAAAAAAAATTCTAATTTTTATACTAAGAAGCTGCTTCAAAAAGCAATAAGAAAGTCGCCCCAAACAAACCTATATCTCGATCAAAACACTCAAGGAATATTGTTCTTAGATCCTCCATATACTTTCAGTTAATAGTATTGCTAATTTTGTCCTTTTGTTTGAGATTTTTTTCTCTTAGTGGAATAATAAAGTTGTGACTAGAAAGTTGAATCGGATGAAGGCTTCGTTTGGGGCTGCGTCTTAAAACAATTTTTTAGTAAAAATTTGTTTTAAGAAGCAGTAAGAAAGTCCATCCCAAACGAGGCCAAAGTAGTTTAGTTTGATTTTGGCAACAACGGATTAGTTTTTTTTTTGAAGGTTTGGTTAATGTTATAGACATATGACGATCAAAGAGATTTTGTAATAAGGCTTCATTTGGGACGGCTTTTTTATTGCTTTCTAAAACGGAGTTTTAGTACAAATTTTTTTATTTTTGTATTACAACTCCGTTTTAGAAAGCAGTAAAAAAGCCGTCCCAAACGAAGCCTAATTCATATGCTTTTTGTTGAATTTGAGATAGATGGATAAAGAACATGTGGCTTTCTTTTATTTTCCCATTTCTTTCGGTGAGACAAGTTTCTATTTATGGTTAAATATCCCCAACAACTACAATAATGCAGGAAAATACCTGCAAATTAAATTTATTATTTATTGCAATCTTTGTATTATAATAACTGACATGTTATAATCATAAAACTTCATTATTATTTTTTATTTTTTGACATAGAAATCTCAATATTCTAATATAAATAATATATGAGATATGCATCTGTTCAAGATATAAAGAACTTCTCTTCATCATCAAGAATATACTTTGGCATAGTTTTAGGCCATCTGAACTACTCTTATTGATCTACAATACTGATAAATTGCTCTAGCTTGAAAGGACTTGAAACAACTGCTAATTTTCATCTTAGAGGATTAAATGCTTCTACTTATTGTTTTCACTGCACTTCTTTTGATGAAAAATAGCTTTGCAAAACAGTAAGAAAGCCGTCCCAAATGAAGGGATGACTTTATTACTGGTTCTTAAAGCGGGGTTTCAGTACAAAATTTTTTAATATTTGTATTAAAAAGTTGTTTTAAGAAGTAATAAAAAAGCTACCCCAAACGAATCCGTAGTTTTCTCTTGTGGCTGTGTTGCTTCTTAGCTAATGCTTTGTGAGACACAATAGGCTTCATTGAATTCCATCAAATATGACACAGAACAGTCTATTTGTTGTTTCAATTTGTTGAAAAATTGTTCATCTCATTGTCATTTTCTGTGGATGCTGCTTTTATAATAATTTTATTTTCAGAATCAAACTGAATGAGGATACAAAATAGAATAAAAAAAATTAATTTTGTAAAACATAATTTCCAAGAAGTTACCAAATGAACCCTATTGGTCAATCATGAAAAAATACAAAAAAAAAAAAAAAATGAAAGATGGAAGCATTATTGAAGGCCGGTCAAGCATATGTGCTCATTGAGCTGATCTTTTAAAATAAAAAGACATTGCGAAGGGAAGTTAAAAGGAAACGCCTATTTTTAATGATAATATTAATAAATCATCTTCCTTAAGGTATGTTATTATTTTTTCTTGTGAAATAAAAGACTAAGTAATTCACTAACATTCATCCTTTTATGAGTTAAAACTTAAAAGTTCCATTTGTTTGTTGTGAAATTTAATCTTAAAAAAATATGATATATATATATATATATATATATATATATATATATATATATATATATATTCACTAACATTCATCCTTTTATTCAAAAACAAACATGAATGCGCCACATCAGAAGTACCGAGCCGCGGTACTGTTCGATACCGAGCAGTCCTCGAGGACTACCAAGCACGGTACCGAGCAAGAATTAATGTGATGCATTCGAATTGTTCTCCAAATAACGTTCAGCATCCGCACAGAATAATTAATATCACCCCGTAGACGCCAGAACTCTCAACCATTAACAAAATAAAAGTCATTAATCATTAATTTATTTATTAAAAAAGCAACACGTAAGCCATCCATAACTTTATAAATAATAAAATAATAAAATACTATTAAATAAATAACAATAATAATATTTTTATTATTATTTATAGTCCATTTGATCATCCAACCTCCCTTCAATGATTGACAAGTCAATCTTGTCTTTGTTCCAGCAATTATCGAAGGAGCGCCACGTTACAAAGCTGTGGAGATCGCCGAGAGATCTCGCAACTACGAAGTAAGCGATGGCGACGTTCGAGGTTGGATTAGAAAATTTTTGACGTTTGTTAAAATTTTTATAATATTTATTTTATTATTGATGTGTAAATATCTTAACATTTTATTATTTTATTATCTATTCTATAATAAATATTATTATTATTTTTTATTTAAAATTGAAATGATTGATGTTCCGTTAGAATATCTAACATAGTCCTTAGGGGTGTTAATTCGGGTCATCGGGTCAAGTTCGGGTTTAATCTGAATTGATTTGGGTGGGTTGATTAGAACTCAACCTATTTTTGTAAAAGGGTCAGGTTTTTTCACCTGAACCTGACCCGTTGGGTTACCCGTTGATCCGACCCGACCCGCGAACCAGGGTGCCATGTGCTGGTGCTCGCTGCCCTGTCCGAACGCGAGTCCTCCTCCGTGTGTGAGTCTGCGTCAGGAGTCGAGCCGTGTGCAGGGAAGGCATAGTAGTGCGGGGTCGAGCCTCGTGCGGGGAACGGGGGAAGGCCGAAGGCTGACAGGGCAGCGCTGCAGCCGGTGCGGGATGGCAGGAGTGGAGCCGTGCGGGACAGTGATGCGGCTTGCGGCCCGCGGGTTTGAGTTGCGAGCACAACTATGCAGGCCGGCGTGGGAAGGGGTCGAGTGTGTTAGCCGTCAGTGCGACTGTGCAAGAGTAGAGCTAGCAGGTTGAGCAGCGAGGTTTGCTTTAGTCAATGATGTTCGTTCGCACGACGAAGTCCTGAGTCAGACTCTAGAATCGACGCGAGGCGAGTAAGGCAACCAGCTTTTCGGTTCACCTTGTTTTTTTTTCTTTTCGAGTTTCCAGGTCAACCCGAATCCGACCCGTACGGTAAATGGGTTGACCTGAACCAGGAATTTTCTGGGTCGGGTCTGGGTTGGGTTTTGAGTTGGGTCAGATTTTGACACCCCTAGGCTTCGTTGGAAATGCTTTCTTATTGCATTGTAAAGTTGTTTTTTAATGCAAAATCTACTATACCAAACGAAGCTTAAAATTGTTCTAATGGTTTGGACAATTTGTTTACTGTTTTTTAAAGCAATTTTTTAGCAAACAAATTTTTTATACTTAAAAATTTTGTATTATAAAGGTGCTTTAGAAAGTAGTAAAAAAGAAGTCTTAAAGAAGCCATAATTTTATCAAGGTATAAATATTTAATTTAAGTATTATTTTCTGTTAATCCCTCAGTTCTCCCTTTTAGCCCTCTGGTATTTACAAGATGCCAAGTGGAGCACGAGCTCTTAAAAACATGTGATTAAAGCTTTAATTACGTGTTTAATTAGGGAGGAAGAGATTAGGGCAGGCCAAACATGAACTAATTTAAATTAAATCATGTTGATTTCATTAAATAATTTGGAATTAGAAGTAGGGTTTCATTTGTGACAGTTATTGTCATTATTTTTTCGCTCCTTTCAATATATTTTTTTATTAGAAACCTGCTGTAAAAAATAGAAAGAAAATTGCTCGAAACGAAGCATAATTCATACCGTGAGCCAATTTCGAGCTAATTTACTTATTGAAATTAACCACCATTAATTTTGGGGTTGTATATGAATCTGTATGCTAAGCTTGTATGCTAAACAAGTTAAGCTTAATTAGTTTAAGGCTTCATTTGAGATGAATTTTATACTGTTTCTAAAAGTAGCTTTTTTGTACAAAAATTAAGCTGCTTTAAGAAGCAATAAGAAAGTCATCCCAAACGAAGCCTAATGCTTCATTTGGGACGACTTACTTACTGCTTTTTAAAATAGCCTTTTAGTATAAAAATTTTTTATTTCAAGAAACTTTTGTACTATAAATCTGCTTTACAAAGTAGTAAGAAAGCTATCCCAAACAAAGCCTAAAGCTCGTTTAAGATCGCTTAATAAGCTTGAATTTTTTTTCATGAATTCGCGATTGATAAACAGATAAGTTCGAATATTTTGATGTTCGATTCGGTTATGATCATGAACAATATTATTTTAAAGCTCAAAAATAAATTTGTTAAGAAAATCGATTATAATTTGCTAATATGCTATTTAATATGTGATTATATGAGAATTATATTCTTTTTTATATTAATTTTAATATTAAATAAGCCATTTCTAATGCATACAATTAACATTAAAAATTAAGCAAGTTGCTCAACAACCATCATTAGTCGGTAAGTTGCGCTTATTTTATATTTTATAATTGCTAATGGCAATGCTGTAGAATTTTACAAGTGGAAGAAAGCCATCTGTACGTGGGAAAGCTCTTGTGCGCTTCGCATATATTTTTTTAAGTGTGATGGGGGCAAGCGTCCGCTTAAGAACAATATAGTATTTTAAATTATAAGAAGATCTAAATGCAATTTAATAAAAAAAGAAAGAGAATTTATGTAAATAATTGGAGCATTGCAATGCTGAGTTTGTGAATGTTAATGCGGGCATGTGAGCGTTGTGGCACTAGAATAATCGTTGTTGTATTGAAGGCTCTGTTATACAGTAACTCTGGATTCACCATGTGCGCTGCGACGCTATGCCTTTAGTAGTATATATATAATTTCTTCACTCACTCGCCTCCCTCACCCCTTAAGTAGTGGTATGTCGTGGGAGGAAGAAAGTGAAGGGGAAGGAAGAGAAAATTCTGATTTTGATCGCCGATTCACTTCGCCACTTATACGAAAATTGCTCAGATTGTGGTTGGTGATTTTTACCTATCACTATTTTCAAAGACTTTGATTTTGACTATTTGAACTCTTTAATTGATTTTATTATTTTTTTTCGGATTTAGTGAACTTCTATCATGTAATTTTTTATATATTGTAATACTGATTATTTTGAACATTTGACTGGTTAATTTCATAATGGCATCAGATAATATAAAAATTATTATAATTTATATGTGATATATCATCAAAAAATTATCTTGATCGGACACGAATCTCGATGCAAAATCAGCTTGAAAACTTTCAAAATTAAAATTGGGACAATCCGAACTCCGATTTAAGCAAACTTATAGTCGAACTGAGCGTCTTGGAAATACAAACCCAACGACACCAAATTCAACTCGATCCGAGCCCAGATGAGTACAAATCAAGGACCCGAAGCACTGTTGAAAGGTTCAAACCACAATTTGAGTTACCAAACGGTCTTCGATTTTTACGAGCTTATACTCGAATCGAATGGCTCGACGAGGCGAATCCAACGAACCCAAGATAGACGAATTCCGACATCTCTAAGACCTTCAAATGTCTAACGAACGGTGCACGATCGTAGGATTCGATATCGGTCGTCCATTCAACCACTCCCTATTCACCCCTGATCTCACGCCTATTTATGAGCTATGCCACTCCAAAAAATATATAAATAGACCTCTCATTCTTCACAAAGGAGGGGGGGGGGGGGGGGGAGCAAGAAGAGAAGGAAGAAGCTCCTCCTCGACCACCAACGGAACCTCGCCGGACCACCACAGGAGCTCGTCGGACCACCGCCAGAACCTCGCCGGACCACCTCAGGAGCTCGTCAGACCATCGTCGAAGCTTCGTTGCACCACCACCTCAAGACCCGACGTTCAGGCCCGACATTCAGGCCCGACGTTCTGGCCCGACATTCTGGCCCGACGTTCTGCTGAAGGCCCGACATTCTGCTGAAGGCCCGACGCTTTGCTCAAGGCCCGATGTTCTGCTGAAGGCCTGACGCTCTGCTCAAGGCCCGACGTTCTGCTGAAGGCCCGACGCTCTGCTCAAGGCCCGACGCTCTGGCCCGACATTCTGGCCCGACGTTCTGGCCCGACGCTCTGCTCAAGGCCCGACGTTCTGCTGAAGGCCCGACGCTCTGGCCCGACATTCTGGCCCGACGCTCTGCTCAAGGCCCGACGCTCTGGCCCGACATTCTGGCCCGACGTTCTGGCCCGACATTCTGGCCCGACGTTTTGCTGAAGGCCTGACACTCTGCTCAAGGCCCGACATTCTGCTCAAGGCCCGACATTCTACTGAAGGCTCGACGTTCTGCTGAAGGCCCGATGCTCTGCTCAAGGCCCGACATTCTTCTCAAGATCCGACGCTCTGCTCAAGGCCCGACGCTCTGCTCAAGGTCTGACATTCTGCTCAAGGCCCGACGTTCTGCCGAAGGCCCAGCGTTCTGCTCAAGGCCCGAAGTTCTGTTCAAGGCCAGATTACCAACTAACACTCAAACTTCCAGGTGACACCGGGTCTAACACCAGACTCCTATCGAACAGTTACTAGTTGTAATCTGATCGCTCTTGGAGGCAATTTAGCCATTTGTAACCGACTCAAATTCTAGTGGAATCATTTTCAACTGGGCTAGGCCCCGTGTTTTTCCCCCTTTTTAGGGGTTTTCCACGTAAAAACTCTGGTGTCTCTTATGAATGCTACACCCTCTCACATATCTGATTGTGTGCTGGATCTTCGTACAATGCTAAGACATTAAACTATATATTTCTCTACCGCCGCAAATATTCTAGAACGCAACAATATGATTTGCATAAAATAATAATTTTAGTATTTTAATATAAACATACTGTTAATACAAGCATTGTGAGTGAATATTAATATGCGATTGGGCAAAAATTGTTTGCTATTATTTTTACAATATTGTAATAATAATGGGTGAAAACAAACTAAGGCTAATGATTTACTAATGTTGATGGAGACTGACTAACTGACTTATACAGTATAGTGGGCCGACATATCTTCCTTTAAATATAGTGGTTTGATGTTATTCTCCATTAATTCATGTGGTTTATTGATTGAAAGTTTTAAGAAGTTAATTAATGAGCCAAAAGTTACTGACATACTAATTATTAAATAATGAAAAAAATATTGTGCAAGCTAGAACTCCTTACTTATTTAGTGTGATTACCAAAATGCATGTTATTGCATTGTTGTCACTGTACTGTTATACTATTTTATTGATTATTGTTATTTTTGTTGTACTATTTACTATTATTGCCACCAATTTTATTGATGTTGATACTACAACTGATCCACTGTTACTGTTACAATTATTGATTCACTATATACTAATTGTTACTTAGCATGTGATTCCTTTACTGAGTATATGATATAAGATTCTAATTAATATTGAAATAAAATATATGAATATCATGTGTATACTCTTATATAATTTTCTAATAGTACTGCATTGCCATGTATTCCAATAGCCTTTATAGATGTTTTAATTTTATTGATTTATATGATTTTCTTATTGATTTGTTCGTATTGCCACGACATATTATTTAAGAAGGATTATTTAATGCTTTATTAGTTCGACATTAGTACTAGTTTACTAGTTTATAGATTTTCCTATTTCAATATTATACTATTTTATTGGCCTCCATATTGATTGTTATATTGTTTCACAGATTTTTCTGTTATTGCATATGGTTTACTATTTCTACATAAATCCTTAATCATGTTGATTGCTGTTGTTATGAACTAACTAATAACATGCATATTACTTTTTTCTTGTGTTTTGAGTTCAGATGGAATTAGTGACATGCTAAGATTTTTAGCTCATCATATGTGGTTTATATGATTTCAAATAAGAAAAAAGAATTCAGAGTGTGATATTGATCAGTTACTTAATTCCTCGGGTTTTATTGTTATTAGTTTCTTTTTGTATTTATATATTCTTTTGTACACATGAGTGAAAAGATGGGTGTTATATTTGTATGACTCACAGATATTGTTCATAATTTTTGGAGTATGAAAATAGATGTATATTAATATTTTGATTAATAGATTTATTTCCTTTGGTATTTATTTTAAAAAGAAATTAGATAGATCTAGTTATTGTCAATATTAAAAAGATAAAAAAATAATTATTTCTAAATTAGATTCTAGGGCGTGACATAGGATCTCGCCATTCAGCTTGTCTTAGTCATCTCCACTTATGAGATTTGGTGGAGGTGGCCGCCTCCAAAAATCTGTTATCAATTTCTTCAACAACAGTCAATCTCAAAAGTAGAAAGGAGAACGAGGAGATGAATAATTGAACAAATGATTATCAAAATGAGTATTTGGGTCGAGTTCGGATAAAACTTTGAGTGAACCCAGGTCTAATTCAGCTGACCTGGACCCGACCTGGTTTTGTAAACATGTCAGAAATTCAAACTTGGACCCGAACCACAGGGTCTTTGGGTTGACTTGATCAGACATGCAAGCCCGTTAATGAGTTAGCGTGAGCTACGGACTGTGCTGCGAGCGAGGGTGGCCTAGCGGGATTGTGCGAGAGCACGGGTGCGATCGCCCAAACAGGCAAACGTGTGGGTGTGAGTGGCATAGCTGGTGAGAGCTTATAGGCCCGTGCGAACGGGTGTGGGCAGACTACGTATGGGTGATGGGGTGCATCGAGCGCGGCTGAGGGATTAGGCGTGCACTGTGTGCGGGGGCCACAAGCAAGGGCGAATAGTGTGGGTGCATGTCGCGTGAGTTATGTGCGTGGTGCAGGAGCAACCAGACAGCCTGATAGGGGGTAGGTATGAGTCTATTCAACTTGATTCTTGGTTATCGTGTTAACCTGAACATGACCTGAATTATAAACATATCCTAAATAGGACACAAACACAACCCATTTCTTTATCAGGTTGACCCGAACCCAAATTTTTTGGGTCAGATTTTCTAGTCGTGTCACCAATTGGCACTCCTAATTGAACAACATAATGATGGAAACATGAGGAAGAAGAAAATTCAATGCCTCCATCACAAATCACTAGCTAACGAGTGAAGAGAAAAGGATGAAAACTCTAACTTCTTGCTACCTTCTCCAAGAGCTACCTGAACTTTTGTAGGAACCACTTGAGCGCATCGCTTCCTTCTTCACATTATGGAGGGCTTCATTAATTTTGATAAGAGTAGAAGAGATGGAGAGTGGCGACTAATGATGGTTGAAGGGTAAAGGATCCACAGTGTGGTGATAGGGTTACAATATTCTCACAAGCATATGCTGTTTTTTATTTTATTTTTGATATTTTGAATGCTTTGTATGCAAACAATAAAATTAAGATGTGAAATTTATAAATCAAATAGTTTTTAAAGTGCAATGCAAGTTACCCTAATAAACATAAATCTAGACCATGGCTAAGAAGGCTATAAACTTAACTTGGGCAATGTTAGTAAAAATCCAATTTTGATGATTCTAATGATTTCAATGTTTACTCTTTGATTACTATGTATGAGAACACATCTAAAACTTTAAAATAATAATAATTAAATATAAAGATATCAGATTTATTTTATAATTTAATTTTCTAATATTCCATACTACATTCATAATTTTATAATTATAAAATAATTTTATTTTATAATTAGATGTTGTAATTCAATGTTATGATAAGAGATTCTTGGCCCGATTAGGTCGATTACATTCAAGGCTATGTAGATTTGATGATTAATAACTCTTTGAGATGATAAAATCATGAAATTAGAACAAGGTTATGTCTGTAATTTCCAAAAGTTTATTACTTTATTATAAAGTTAGGCGTCATTTTGCAATTTTTTTATTAGATTATCATATTTTTTGGAGGTAACATAAATCAATTTTAAGATGTTTATTGGAGAATAGGGTATCTATTTATGTTATATGAAAACAAAAATATTGGGATTATAAAAAAAAAAATCATTATTATTTCTTAAAACCAATTTTATTAAAAAAAATTGATAATTAGTAGATAAAATAAATATAAAAAAATAAAATTGAAAAAGTTAAAAAAAGACAACATCAACAACAAATTATGAATTTGTTTTTGTCAAATAATATTAAAAATTAAAAAAAAAGACTATATAAAATTAATTTTAAATAATTGAGATAAAGTTAATTATATTTTCTAATTCATCTCTTTAGACTCGGTGACTTTTGGGTCAAACTGGGCTGAATTTGTGTGGCCGATTTAACGTCACAATCCAAGTGAATAGGGGAGTCCAGAGGCTCCATCCATGTGGCAAGTTTGGAAATTTCGTCCAACTTAACAGAGAGCATTTGCTTTCCAATACTTTAATAATTAATTGTTGGATTCAAATGAGTCAAAGTCGACGTCCAGTTCTTTTGATTTGAGTTTGATTTTGATTTAATTGAGTTCAAACTCGAGCTCGAGCTCAAAGTTAATTGTACGAGTTCAAGTCAGCTTCTGAGTTTTTTTTTTTTTTTTTGAACAAGAAAATTACATAAGGAAGACCCCCAATGGGCCACATCAGATGCTTACAATCCAAAAAAAAAAAAAACGCAATCAAAGAAGAGATCAGAATAATGAAGGTTGAAATCAACGGACTCAGACCAGCATCAGGTTGCCAGGGCGGGGCCATCCACTGGTTAAAAACTAAATCGAAGGGCCAACCAGATTGCCAACCAACCCTGGCCATAGTCAGCTTTTGAGCTTATTTTATTAAGAAAGCGAGATAATAAAGAGTTTTTTTAAATATAAAATTTAAATATTTTTAATAATGTGGTACTTAAACTGATAAATGATGATACATTTTAAGTGTGTTTTACATTAATAATTTTTAAATGAGTCGGATTGGGAGCTAAACTGGCTTAAATTTAGCTTGTTAACTAATCTAGTTCGGTTCACGAGTTCGGTTCACGAGTCATTTATTGAATTGAAGAATTGAGGTTATAAACGAGCTAAGATTGAGTGATTTTATAGAACTTAATATAATTTGACGTTTGTTTGACTTACTCGAAGAAGGATGACTTGATGCCACAAGTTTATATAACGAATGTTTATTGTTTGATTTGTTGAGTGGCTATACAAAAAATGATTTTTTTTTTCTTGAAATTTTTACTATTGTATTATTTTAAATAGAGAAGCAATATTTCTATTCAATCATAAATCATACACTGAAGTTTCATTTTCCCAAAGGTTGATTTGATCGATATTAGGGAGTGAAAATCAAGTTGTGATCAACGCTAATTCAAGCAAAGATTATCGTGGATTTTGTGGCCGTGGAATGATCCATAGAAAGAGGGTTCAAAATATTCTAATAATATAATGATAAATTTAGAATCTTCATCCAGATTTAGATTGGATGATTTCTAATAACATAATGATAAATTTGAGATTGTTATCTAGATTGAGAATGAATGATTGTTTGAGAGATAGGATCTTTGATGAGCTTAATTATTACATGCAGACGTCGAACGTCGTTCGGAGGTCAACCAGAATACGTCACGTCACCCATTCGCTCAGGGATGCTCGGTATCGCTGACATGTCGCATTCTGGTTGGTCTCTGGACGACGTTCTACGTCCGGTCTCCGCACAAAATAATTTATCATTTGAGGAAAGATAGAGAGGATGACCATGCTTCCAAGATTTATTATGGGATGCCAAGATTAGGGTTTGATAGAAGGGAAGAAAATTTATGAGAGATTGAGGAAAGGGGATCGTTAAAAGGAATAAATTTGAATGGTAGAAAATAGGGTTGTCAATTCCTGACACGACCCGCTAACCCGACCCAAACCCGACCAGAAAAATCCGGGTTCGTGTCAACCCGTGAAAGAAACGGGTCAGGTCCGGGTTGAAGGATTTGACCCGTTTATATATTCGTGTCGGGTTCGGGTCAACCCGTCAACCCGCGGGTCGACACGATTAACCCGCTAAGCGACTCTCGTTTTAATAAAAACTAAAAAGCCGCGATTCCGTCATTCCGCGCGAGACTTCGAGAGACGAGAGTCGAGAGGGTTCTAGGGTTTCATTTCTCGGTTCTCCTCGCTCTCACGCTCTGGCTTTGGGGTGGAGCCGTGGAATCGACGAATCGTGGAGGAGCTGATGGAGGTTTCTTGATATATTCTTCTGATCTTCTGAGTTCTGAAACATCTGGCTTCGGTCCTTCGGAATTCTTCCTTGAATCCTCTTCCTTTCTCCATTTCTCAGTTGCGACTTGCAACGGTTGGTAATATCTTGAATAACTCTTAAATCTTTATTATTTGAAGTGTTGGTTTGATACTTTGATGGTGGTCAGTTGTTTCGATTTCTATTTGACTTAATTTGGTGGTCGACGTGAATCATTAGTAGTGCGAAAGCAAAACTGTGAATCTGTGATGGCCTGATGGGTTTTATGTTTATGTTTAAGTTCTTCTTCCTTTAGTTCCTATGAGTTATGAGTATAAGACTACGGCTTTTGAAGTGCTTGACATTTTCTTGCTAAAAATTTCCTCTTCCATCTGTTATACTGTTAGTTAGAGTGTCATTTAGTGATTTACTATTACAGTTTTCCAATTTCTTACTGTTGAGATTACGGCTTTCTTTGCTGTTGAGATTACGGCTTGGTAGTTGGTCGCTTGGGCCTCTTGGAGTTGTCGGGTTGCTGTCTTGCTGAGTTGCTGTAAGCCTGTGATGCTGTATAACACTATAACTGATTAACTGTATTCATGTTATTATCATATTATGGAGTATTGGAATTTTCTTGCTGTATAAATGGTCGAGTTCTCGACCAATATCGAAGTGCATTGAAACAAGATATTGTGGAAGCGTTGGTATGCACAAAAGATTGGTTGTTTGGTGATCAAGGTAACAATTATTACTTTATTGAATTTAGTGTGTAAGTGCATAACTAGAACTATAAAACTATAAAAGGTAACAAATTCATATACTGCTTTTGTAGTAGATACAACAGATCCAGAGCTTGATGAGGTGACAGATGATATAATGGTTTTAATTTCGACGGAAGTCAAACGATCAACCCTACAGACTCAGTGAATTTAGCATCTTAACTCTTATGATCTTATCCTTCACTGCTTTATGTTCACTGTTTTATGTTCTATGTTAAAACAATCTGGACTATCTGGTTTTTTATCTTCACTGTTTTATATTTTTTATGACTTTATGTTAAGCTTGCTGCTGCAGTAGCCGGTGCTGGTGGCTAACTGGCTTTATCTGTATTCACGGTGTATTCTATCATTGACTCATTGTTTTGATTAATTTCTTCTTCTCTGCTTTATGTTAAATTTCTACTAGCCGGTGCTGGTGTTGCTGAATGCCGGTTTAACTGATGGTATAAGTGTATAGCTATAACTTGAGCCGTATGGTAATTTGTTTTGCTGTGTTGGACATTTGGAATTTAATTGTTGGAGTGTTGCTGGGTTAAACCGACTGTTTTGTTGTTATTGGCATCTGCAATTGAATATTTTCGGATTTGGACAGTTGGAATTTAATTGTTAACCTTGTACTGTTGGAGTATAAGCATATTGTTGATGTTATTTGAATGTTTTGGGCTGTGTGAGATTCTGAGCTGCAGCTTGCAAAATCTGAGTACTGAGCTGTGTTGGACAGTTGAATTTTTGCTTGGAAATTGGAATCTGAGAATTGAGCTACAGCTTGCAGCTGCTGAACTGCTGCAAGATCTGAATTTAATTGTTAACCTTGTACTGTTGGAGTATAAGCATATTGTTGATGTTATTTGAATGTTTTGGGCTGTGTGAGATTCTGAGCTGCAGCTTGCAAAATCTGAGTACTGAGCTGTGTTGGACAGTTGAATTTTTGCTTGGAAATTGGAATCTGAGAATTGAGCTACAGCTTGCAGCTGCTGAACTGCTGAAGTGCTGAATGGGTGATGTTTATATTTTATAAATTATAAGGCGATGATGAAGAACTTGGTGAAGTTATGCATTAGTTGCGACAAACAATAAGATGCAACCGAGTTATAAATTGGTTTGGTTTGAGCAGATACTATTTAATTGAATAGAACATTACCAATTTGTAACTTTGGATGACATATTTTTTGTTCTTGTTGCAGATGATGTTTCTTTGCTAGGTTCATCCTGAGCCTACGGCCCTACGGCTTTCGCCTTTCACCTTTCATCGCTAGCCTTCTAGGGTGCTAGTAGTCAACAAATTGTTGCTTTTATTTGTTTATTTTTTTGCAGCCTTGCAGGTTAAAGGGTGAAAGACAAAAAGGAGCTCGCCACTCGCCATGCGGCAGCCACCAGCCACCATCTTGAGCCTTGAGACTTGTAATCTTGAATTTTATTGTAACAATTTATGTATTTAAGACTTTTAGTTAAATTTGTCAATCACTCAATCCGTAACTTGTAATCTTGTATTTTATATTTTTATTGTAAGTATTTAAGACTTTTAGTAAAATTATGTATGCATTATTGCATTTTTCCTTTTTAACAGCAAAAAAACATAAAAAAACAATTATCGGGTTGCCGGGTCGGGTTTACTCGGGTCGGGTTAACCCGGCAACCCGCGAAAGACAGAAAAACTGGTAATTGTTCGGGTCAGCGGGTCGTGTCGGGTCAACCCGTAACCCGCTCGGGTCGGGTCAGGGTTGGAAGGTCTGACCCGTTTGTAATAACGGGTCGGATTCGGGTTGACCCGTTTAAATTTTGGTCGGGTCGGGTTCCACCGAACCCGACGGGTTGACCCGAACTAACAGCCCTAGTAGAAAATGCCAACAAAAGAAACTAATGTAGAACTTTAATAGGTATATATATTGTTATGGACAGTAGGAAGGTTAGCCGAAGGGGAAAAAGCTGAAGCTACGATTTGCCGGACTCTGCTAGGTTTAGGACCGAGGACTGGCGACTTACTTAAGTGTGTCTACCAGAGAAAATAACGCCACGTTTCAGCTTCATTTTTTAACAACTCACACGTGTCACCAGCCAGATGTCACTATCCCCCACCAGGGGCATTATCGTAAAATCACTCTCCCTCCTCTGTGTCAAAACCAAAACATAGCTCATTTCTTTCTGTCTTGACCCGTTTCTGATCCGTCTCGCTTCTTCTCCGGCCATCAACGACGGAGTTCCGGCAAAACCATACCTTTCTTAATCATCTCTTCTTCTTTACTCCTGTTTTTGCTAAAGATGTTAGCTTTTGTGTGTGACTAGTTCTCGTTTTAATGGATATCGAGCTGGTGAAGCAAGAAACGGAAGAGCTCTCCTATCCCAGGGACCTTCTTCGGCGGCTCTCCGGCGCAAGATTCAGCAACGACCATCCTCCTGTGAAGCGTGAGATGGAGCCAGAGCTAAGCCTGGGGCTTTCTCTTGGGGGATGCTTTGCCGTGGAGCCAAGAGAGATGCGACTCGTGCGGTCCTCGTCTATTGCGACGCTCTCAGTGTTCTCAAACGAGCCAGCCTCTTCATCTCTTGTGCGAACTTGCTCTCTTCCCGTAGAGGCTAACGAGGAGAATAGGAAGCGGAAGGAGATGCAGAGCTTGAAAAGGCTGGAGGCGAAGAGGAAGAGAACGGAGAAAAGAAGTAGTTCGAGGACGCCGATGGCGTCTGCGGGGAGTGGGGATCCGAAGGAGGAACCGATCGGGCGGGGGCGCTGCGGAAGAGCAGTTCTGAATTTGATGGAAGAGCGTTGGAAGTATGGATTCGTGGTAGAATTGATTTGATCAGTTTCGCCTTTTACTGTATTTAGAAGAACAGAAGGTGTTTGTTTATTGGTCGCTTTGACTACAATTTTACCTCTGTTTAGAGCTTTTGGGGTTGGGGGAATTGGTTGGTTTTAGTTCGCTTTACCTCTTTGGAAATGAGTATTCTTCTTTTGATTAGATCTTTTCTCTTCTTAGTTACCGCATGTCCAGTCTCTTCCTTAGAAGTTTCGTTTCTTGATTTGAGTTTGCTTTCTGTTACTATTTAGCTTCAGGAGATGCACAAGTATTGAGCTTTTTTGATTTTTTTTTTCCCTTTATTGTAGTGCAGTTATACTGTGTAGATATGTTATTGAGGAATGTTTGGCACTCATGAAATTAAAGCATTTTCCTGACATATCTTAATATGGAATCTTATATATAAGAGGAGGATGGTGCACGAGAAGGAGGTGGGCCAAATCACATCTTTTAATGATTTATGTCAGTCATGTACAGGCTGTTGAAATTGTGCTGAATTGAGTGGGCGCAAAGAGCATTTCTCTGTATTTTTTACAGTCTTCATTGAATTTTGCTGAATCTTATTTCACATTCATTTTTTGAGTATTGTATGAGATGTCTACTTTATTTCATAAACACTTCTGCACAGTTGTAGGATATATGCCATCTTTTCCCTTGCCTCTTAAGATTTGCTTGAACGCTTTAGTTTACTTCAGAGGTTCCATACAAATAACTGTTCTGTAGTTTCATTCTTTACTTATGCCTCAAAACTCCCAAAATTTTAAGTTGAGCAATGTAGTGGAACGTATTTCCAACCTCTTTATTCACTTTTAGATTTGCTTGAACGCTATAGTGTAATCTCTCTCTGTGGGCTTCCTCTCTAGGGAAATTAATTATGTGCGAACTCTGAACGTAGAGGATCGTTTGGATCCCGCATATGGAGTGCTTAAGAACTAAGTATTGACTGTATATTTAATGCATATTTGTAGATATGCAACAAATACTCACTAAATACTCAGTAAATACTCACAACTAATGATTGGCTTAGTATTTGCTGCATATCTATAAATATGCAATAAATACGCAGTCCATACTCAATTCATACGCAGTCCATATGCAGCATCCGGATGATCCTCTACGTTCAGAGTCCGCAAAAAATAATATAGTGGTCATGGAGATAAAGTTCATAGTTACCTGTTTGTTTAGGTTCCTGTTGGAAAATTTAGGATTACAATTTGCAATATGCAAGGGTTACTGATGCCGATTGATCGGAAAACCACTCCAAGTTTGCTATGAGAATACTGACGACACTCGGGGGGCCTGATTGGTCTCAATCTTGATGGCATTTCTTTGGGAATGTATTTGCTATCATGTTTCATGCTTTTATTTGCATAACAAAGCACTAGGATTCTATTGAAAGAATGCATATTAGGTTCTTTTTGCTGATCCACTTACAGTACTCAAGCAAAACTTGATTTTTCGTCATCGTTTGTTTACAGAATCTGAGATCTCAAGCTTAAGCAACTCTTCAGTTGTTACTTCATTGCCCCGACTCGGGTCACAAGTCAGCTGCTGCAGATTCATTCCACCGCGGCTCAAGATCCCTCAATTCCTTGCAAAAATGCATAAAGCATTGAAGAGAACTACAAGCAACTTATACAGACCGAAAGATATGGGAAGAAATATAATGGATGAGATGCCTTTGTGTCAGTTAAAGGAGATGGCCCCAATGGTAGGAAGATTGATGGTTTCCTTTACAAGTACAGGAAAGGTGAAGAGGTAAGGATTGTCTGTGTTTGCCATGGCAGCTTCCTTACTCCTGCTGAGTTTGTCAAGCATGCTGGAGGAGGCAACGTGACTCATCCTCTCAGGCATATTGTTGTTAACCCTTCTGCTTCAGTTTATTTCTAATGCTTCATATGCAGACTTCAGATGACTTCGGCTTCGTTTGGGGCGGCTTTCTTAATGCTTTTTAAAACAATTTTTTAGCACAAAAGTTTAAATTTTTATACTAAGAAGCTGCTTTAAAAAGCAGTAATTCGTCCCAAATGAAACCATCATCAATTAAGCAAGCTTGATCTGTTACTGAAGTACCAAGAGGGAAGGGAAGTCTCCACTTTCTGTCCCTTTTCTATTCCCTTGTCATAATGTATCTTGCCTTTTATTTTTTCTTTGATGAATGAGAGAAGGATAATGAAGAGTTCCTTAGTTTGTTGCTTGTTTGATTCCTTCCACTTTTCTTGTACTGCAGGCGATGATTTACATGTTTACTTGTTGGTATCCATGGGACCATGTCTCTTAATGATGTTCAAACTTGTCTTCTTCTTTTCTTTATTCTTGTTATTGCCGTAATGTCTCTTACTGCAAAGAACATGACAAATGAAGAGCTCCTCTTATCTCACCTGACTTCACTCGTTGGCCTTGCTTTCTTCCTTTCATCCCATTTTTATGGATATTCTGGTTTTATACGTCTGTTGTTGGTGACTATGGGAAGGGTGAAAACGAGTCAAGCCGAGCTAGACCTGCTCCTGCATTGAGTTTGATTACTTGATTGAGTTTGTGCTCAAGATTAATTTTATGAATTCATGTTGACTCATGTGCCAGCTTATCTATTATAAAAGAAAAAAATGATTGATAAAATGACAAAAAAAAAAAAAAAAGTTACAGAGTAAAATAGTTAGAAATCACTTGATATAAGTGATATATAATTTTAAAATATTTTTAATAAGTTGGGTCTGGCACAAGCTTGATACATTAGCTCATCAAACTTAGCTTATGTGCCATCTATCAAGTCAAGTCTGAGCTGACTCGCGAATCGAATTCAGTCATTTACATGCCTTACTATTGCTCTAGTGCTTTTGGAGAGGTCAGGTTTGGACTGAAACATATTTTTCATCAGCTAATTAATTAACCTTTAAATTAAATGTGACACTTAGGGCTTGTTTCGAAATTTCCAACTTCTCTTTTCTTGAATAGTAGAAATAATTTTAGGGGTGTTTGGCTTAGCATCTGTAAGAAAAAAAAAACTATAAAAAAGCTTCTAGAAAAGCAATTTTATGAAATTTAACTGTTCTATTTAATTATAATTTAAATTAACTATGCACTAATTAAGATTATTGTTGCATCTTGGAGCATTTGCAGCGGTAGAGAAGTATAAATTTTAATGTTTTAGCTTTCTACGAAGATAAAAAATGCAAACATTTAAAAAGGTAGGTTGCAACATTAATAAGAGACCCCAGAGTTTTTATGTGGAAACACCTGAAAAGGGGAAAAAATCTTCACTAGTATTTGTAGTTGATTACAAATAAGGCCCTTCCTTGGGGGGAAGATCTTGGCTTTATGTAACAAATATACATCATATGGAGTGCATTACTTGGTGGGAATAAGAAACATCACAGTTAATGTGTTCATTTGATCGGACTGACAATAGTCGATGGATGCGGATGTTGGAAATATGAAACTCCTTAAGTAACAAAAGTTAAACTCTTAAACATTGAGGCGCTTTTTGGTGTAATGGTTGAAATTTCATTAAGAAACTCCGCAAATAAGCGTGATTATCCCAGAGTAATTTGGAATGGGTGACCTACTGGGAAGTTACACCAACATGACAAAACTGTGAGGCTTTTAGGCCAAAGCGGACAATATCTCAATAGTTAAGAGTTTGAGCTGTTATAGTAAAGACCGTAGCCTGGCGATAGAGGTCGGAAGGACCTTTTTCAGGTGGAAGTCCAACAATAATTGGAAGCAGGGTGGAAGTCTGACATCAGTGACTGGGCAGAAGTCCGATGTCAGTTGGTGTCGAGCGTAATTTCAACAATAGTTGTGAGCCCGGTGGAGGTCCTACAAAAGTCTTACGGTAGTCGGTAGCCGGGAGAAAGTCCGACGATAGTCGGTGGCCGAGCAAAAGTTTGACATCCTCAATGGCCGGGTGGAAGTTTGATGGCTGGTGAAAGTTTGACGTTGGGCGAAAGTCTGACGTTGGGCAAAAGTCCTACGTCGGGTGGTGGTCCGACGGAAGTCCAAGCATCAGTTGGTGGTCTGACAGAAGTCTGGCGTCGGGTAGTGGTCCGGATGCAAACATCTACTATATACCAAACGACAGCGTATATATGTATCTAATGGTTTGGACAATTTGTTTACTGTTTTTTTAAAAGCATTTTTTAGCAAACAAATTTTTTATACTTAAAAATTTTTATTATAAAGGTGCTTTAGAAGTAGTAAAAAAAGAAGTCTTAAAGAAGCAATAATTTTATCAAGGTATAAATATTTAATTTAGTATATTTTCTGTTAATCCCTCAGTTTCTCCCTTTTAGCCCTCTGGTATTACAAGCAGATGCCAAGTGGAGCACGAGCTCATAAACATTGATTTACAGCTTAATTACGTGTTTAATTTAGGGAGGAAGAGATTAGGGCAGGCCAAACATGAACTAATTTAAATTAAATCAGGTTTGATTCATTAAATAATTTGCAATTAGAAGTAGGGTTTCATTTGTGACAGTTATTGTCATTATTTTTTTTCGCTCCTTTCAATATATTTTTTTATTAGAAACCTGCTGTAAAAAATAGAAAGAAAATTGCTCGAAACGAAGCTAATTCATCCCGTGAGCCAATTACGAGCTAATTTACTTATTGAAATTAACCACCATTAATTTTGGGTTGTATATGAATCTGTAAGCTAAGCTTGTATGCAAAAACAAGTTAAGCTTAATAGTTTAAGGCTTCATTGAGAGAATTTATACTGTTTCTAAAAGTAGCTTTTTTGTACAAAAATTAACGCTTTAAGAAGCAATAAGAAAGTCATCCCAAAACAGCCTAAGCTTCATTTGGGACGACTTACTTACTGCTTTTAAAATAGCCTTTTAGATATAAAAATTTTTTATTTTCAAGAAACTTTTTGACTATAAATCTGCTTTACAAAGTAGTAAGAAAGCTATCCAAACAAAATCCTAAAGCTCGTTTAAGATCGCTTAATAAGCTGAATTTTTTTTCATGAATTCGCGATTGATAAACAGAATAAGTTCGAATATTTGATGTTCGATTCGGTTATGATCATGAACAATATTATTTTAAAGCCAAAAATAAATTGTTTAAGAAAATCGATTATAATTTGCTAATATGCTATTTAAATAATTGATTATATGAGAATTATATTCTTTTTTATATTAATTGTTAATATTAAAAGCCATTTCTAATCGCTACAAATTAACATTAAAAATTAAGCAAGTTGCCAACAACCATCATTAGTCGGTAAGATTGCGCTTATTTTATATTTTATAATTGCTAAGGCCATGCTGTAGAATTTTACAAGTGGAAGAAAGCCATGCTGTCAGTGGGAAAAGCTCTTGTGCGCTTCGCATAATTTTTTTAAGTGTGATGGTGCAAGCGTCCGCTTAAGAACAATATAGTATTTTAAATTATAAGAAGATCTAAATGCAATTTAATAAAAAAAGAAAGAGAATTTAGTAAATAATTGGAGCATTGCAAGCTGAGTTTGTGAATGTTAATGCGGGCATGTGAAGCGTTGTGGCACAAGAATAATCGTTGTTGTATTGAAGCTCTGTTATACAGTAACTCTGGATTCACCATTGTGCGCTGCGACGCTATGCCATTTAGTATTATATATAATTTCTTCACTCACTCGCCTCCCTCACCCCCTTAGTAGTGGTATGTCGTGGGAGGAAGAAAGTGAAGGGGAAGGAAGAGAACATTCTGATTTGATCTCCGATTACTTCGCCACTTATACGAAAATTGCTCAATTGTGGTTGGTGATTTTTAACCTAATCATATTTTCAAAGACTTTTTTTTGACTATTTGAACTCTATTAATTGATTTTATTATTTTTTTTCGATTTAGTGAATTCTATCATGTAATTTTTTATATATTGTAAAGATATATTTTGAACATTTGACTGGTTAATTTCATATGGCATCAATAATTTAAAAAATTAGTATAATTTATATGTGATATATCATCAAAAAATTATCTTGATCGGACACGAATCTCGATGCAAAATCAGCTTGAAAAATTTCAAAATTAAAATTGGGCCAATCCGAACTCCGATTAAGCAAACTTATAGTCGAACTGAGCGTCTGGAAATACAAACCCACGACACCAAATTCAACTCGATCCGAGCCCAGATGAGTACAAATCAAGACCCGAAGCACTGTTGAAAGGTTCAAACCACAATTTTGATTTACCAAACGGTCTTCGATTTTTACGAGCTTATACTCGAATCGAATGGCTCGACGAGGCGAATCCAACGAACCCAAGATAGACAATTCGACATCTCTAAGACCTTCAAATGTCTAACAGAACGGCACGAACGTAGGTATTCGTTGTATCGGTCGTCCATTCTCAACCACTCCCTATTCACCCCTGACTCACGCCTATTTATATAGCTATGCCCACTCCAAAAATATATAATAGACCTCTCATTCTTCACAAAGGAGGGGGGGGGGGGGGGGGAGCAAGAAGAGAAGGAAGAAAGCTCCTCTCGACCACCAACGGAACCTCGCCGGCACCACGGTCAGCAGCGAAGCTGTACACGGACCACCGCCAGAACCCCGCCGGACCACCTCAAGCTCTCAGACCATCGTCGAAGCTATCTCGTTGCACACCACCTCAAGACCCGCGTTTCCAGCCCGACATTCAGGCCCGACGTTCTGGCCCGACAATTTGGCCCGACGTTCTGCTGAAGGCCCGACATTCTGCTGAGGCCCGACGCTTTGCTCAAGGCCCGATGTTTCTGCTGAAGGCCTGACGCCTCTGCTCAAGGCCCGACGATCTGTAAGGCCCGCACGTTCTGCTCAGGCCCGAGACGCTCTGGCCCGACGATTCTGGCCCCACGTTCTTGCCCGACGCTCTGCTCAAGGTCCCGCGTTCTGCTGAAGCCCGCACGCTCTGGCCACGACATTCTGGCCCGACTCTGCTCAAGGCCCGACGCTCTGGCCCGACATTCTGGCCCGACTTCGGCCCGACATTCTGGCCGACGTTTTGCTGAAGGCCTGACACTCCTCACGCCCACATCATGCTCTAAGGCCCGACCATTCTAACGAAGGCTCGACGTTCTGCGAAGGCCCGATAGCTCAGCTCACCCACATTCTTCTCAAGATCCGACGCTCTGCTCAAGGCCGACGCTCTGCTCAAGGTCTGACATTCTGCTCAAGGCCGACGTTCTGCCGAAGGCCCAGCGTTCTGCTCAAGGCCCGAAGTTCTGTTCAAGGCCAGATTACCAACTAACACTCAAACTTCCAGGTGACACCGTCTAACACCAGACTCCTATCGAACAGTTACTAGTTGTAATCTGATCGCTCTTGGAGGCAATTTAGCCATTTGTAACCGACTCAAATCTAGTGGAATCATTTTCAACTGGGCTAGGCCCCGTTTTTTCCCCCTTTTTAGGGTGTTTTCCACGTAAAAACTCTGGTGTCTCTTATGAAGCTCACAACCCTCTCACATTCTTGATTGTGTGCTGGATTCTTCGTACAATGCTAAGAATTAAACATATAATTTCTCTACCGCCGCAAATATTCTAGAACGCAACAATATGATTTGATAAAAATAATATTTTAGTATTTTAATATAAACATACTGTTAATACAGCATTGTGAGTGAATATAATATGCGTTGGGCAAAAATGTTTGCTATTATTTTTACAATATTGTAATAATAATGGTGAAAACAAACTAAGGCTAATGATTTACTAATGTTGATGGAGACTGACTAACTGACTTATAGTATAGTGGGCCGACATATCTTCCTTTAAATATAGTGGTTTGATGTTATTCTCCATTAATTCATGTGGTTTATTGATTGAAAGTTTTAAAGATTAATTAATGAGCCAAAAGTTACTGACATACTAATATTAAATAATGAAAAAAATATGTGCAAGCTAGAACTCCTTACTTATTTAGTGTGATTACCAAAATGCATGTTATTGCATTGTTGTCACTGTCGCTGTTAACTATTTTATTGATTATTGTTATTTTTGTTGTAACTATTTACTATTATTGCCACAATTTTATTGATGTTGATACTACAACTGATCCACTGTTACTGTTACAATTATTGATTCACTATTACTAATTGTTACTTAGCATGTGATTCTTTACTGAGTATTGATATAAGATTCTAATTATAATGAAAAAAAATATATGAATATCATGTGTATACTCTTATATAATTTTCTAATAGTACTGCATTGCATGTATTCCAATAGCTCTTTATAGATGTTTTAATTTTATTGATTTATATGATTTTCTTATTGATTTTGTTCGTATTCCACGACATATTATTAAGAAGGATTATTTAATGCTTTATTAGTTCGACATTAGTACTAGTTTACAGTTTTATAGATTTTCCTATTTCCATATTATACTATTTTATTGGCCTCCATATTGATTGTTATATTGTTTCACAGATTTTTCTGTTATGCATATGGTTTACTATTTCTACATAAATCCTTATCATGTTGATTGCTGTTGTTATGAACTAACTAATAACATGCATTTACTTTTTTTCTTGTGTTTTGAGTTCAGATGGAATTAGTGACATGCTAAGATTTTTAGCTCATCATATGTGGTTTATATGATTTCAAATAGAAAAAAGAATTCAGAGTGTGATATTGATCAGTACTTAATTCCTCGGGTTTTATTGTTATAGTTTCTTTTTGTATTTATATATTCTTTTGTACACATGAGTGAAAAGATGGGTGTTATATTGTATGACTCACAGATATTGTTTCATAATTTTTGGAGTATGAAAATAGATGATATTAATATTTTGATAATAGATTTATTTCCTTTGGTATTTATTTTAAAAAGAAATTAGATAGATCTAGTTATTGTCAATATTAAAAAGATAAAAAAATAATTATTTCTAAATTAGATTCTAGGGCGTGACATAGGATCTCGCCATTCAGCTTGTCTAGTCATCTCCACTTATGAGATTTGGTGGAGGTGGCCGCCTCCAAAAATCTGTTATCAATTCTTCAACAACATCAATCTCAAAGTAGAAAGGAGAACGAGGAGATGAATAATGAACAAATGATTATCAAAATGAGTATTTGGGTCGAGTTCGATAAAACTTGAGTGAACCCAGGTCTAATCAGCTGACCTGGACCCGACCTGGTTTTGTAAACATGTCAGAAATTCAAACTTGGACCCGAACCACAGGGTCTTTGGGTTGACTTGATCAGACATGCAAGCCCGTTAATGAGTTAGCGTGAGCTACGGACTGTGCTGCGAGCGAGGGTGGCCTAGCGGGATTGTGCGAGAGCACGGGTGCGATCGCCCAAACAGGCAAACGTGTGGGTGTGAGTGGCATAGCTGGTGAGAGCTTATAGGCCCGTGGCGACGGTGTGGGCAGACTACGTATAGGGTGATGGGGTGCATCGAGCGCGGCTGAGGGATTAGGCGTGCACTGTGTGCGGGGGCCACAAGCAAGGGCGAATAGTGTGGGGCATGTCGCGTGAGTTATGTGCGTGGTGCAGGAGCAACCAGAACAGCCTGATAGGGGTAGGTATGAGTCTATTCAACTTGATTCTTGGTTATCGTGTTAACCTGAACATGACCTGAATTATAAACATATCCTAAATAGGACACAAACACAACCCATTTCTTTATCAGGTTGACCCGAACCCAAATTTTTGGGTCAGATTTTCTAGTCGTGTCACCAATGGCACTCCTAATTGAACAACATAATGATGGAAACATGAGGAAGAAGAAAATTCAATGCCTCCATCACAAATCACAAGCTAACGAGTGAAGAGAAAAGGATGAAAACTCTAACTTCTTGCTACCTTCTCCAAGAGCTACCTGAACTTTTGTAGGAACCACTTGAGCGCATCGCTTCCTTCTTCACATTATGGAGGGCTTCATCATTAATTTTGATAAGAGTAGAAGAGATGGAGAGTGGCGACTAATGATGGTTGAAGGTAAGGATCCACAGTGTGGTGGAAAGGTACAATATTCTCACAAGCATATGCGTTTTTTATTTTATTTTTGATATTTTGAATGCTTTGTATGCAAACAATAAAATTAAGATGTGAAATTTTATAAATCAAATAGTTTTTAAAGTGCAATGCAAGTTACCCTAATAAACATAAATCTAGACCATGGCTAAGAAGGCTATAAACTTAACTTGGGCAATGTTAGTAAAAATCCAATTTTGATGATTCTAATGATTTCATGTTTACTCTTTGATTACTATGTATGAGAACACACTAAAACTTTAAAATAATAATAATTAAATATAAAGATATCAGATATATTTTATAATTTAATTTTCTAATATTCCATACTACTTTCATAATTTTATAATTAATAAAATAATTTTATTTTATAATTAGATGTTGTAATTCAATGTTATGATAAGAGATTCTTGGCCCGATTAGGTCGATTACATTCAAGGCTATGTAGATTTGATGATTAATAACTCTTTGAGATGATAAAATCAGAAATTAGAACAAGGTTATGTCTGTAATTTCCAAAAGTTTATTACTTTATTATAAAGTTAGGCGTCATTTTGCAATTTTTTTATTAGATTATCTATTTTTTTGAGGTAACATAAATCAATTTTAAGATGTTTATTGGAGAATAGGGTATCTATTATGTTATATGAAACAAAAATATTGGGATTATAAAAAAAAATCATTATTATTTCTTAAAACCAATTTTATTAAAAAAAATTGATAATTAGTAGATAAAATAAATATAAAAAATAAAATTGAAAAAGTTAAAAAAAGACAACATCAACAACAAATTATGAATTTGTTTTTGTCAAATAATATTAAAAATAAAAAAAAGACTATATAAAATTAATTTTAAATATTGAGATAAAGTTAATTATATTTTCTAATTCATCTCTTTAGACTCGGTGACTTTTGGGTCAAACTGGGCTGAATTTGTGTGGCCGATTTAACGTCACATCCAAGTGAATAGGGAGTCAGAGGCTCCATCCATGTGGCAAGTTTGAAATTTCGTCCAACTTAACAGAGAGCATTTGCTTTCCAATATTTAATAATTAATTGTTGGATTCAAATGAGTCAAAGTCGACGTCCAGTTCTTTTGATTTGAGTTTGATTTTGATTTAATTGAGTTCAAACTCGAGCTCGAGCTCAAGTTAATTGTACGAGTTCAAGTCAGCTTCTGAGTTTTTTTTTTTTTTTTTGAACAGAAAATTACATAAGGAAGACCCCCAATGGGCCACATCAGATGCTTACAATCCAAAAAAAAAAAAAAAACGCAATCAAAGAAGAGATCAGAATAATGAGGTTGAAATCAACGGACTCAGACCAGCATCAGGTTGCCAGGGCGGGGCCATCCACTGGTTAAAAACTAAATCGAAGGGCCAACCAGATTGCCAACCAACCTGGCCATAGTCAGCTTTTGAGCTTATTTTATTAAGAAAGCGAGATAATAAAGAGTTTTTTTTAAATATAAAATTTAAATATTTTTAATAATGTGGTACTTAAACTGATAAATGATGATACATTTTAAGTGTGTTTTTACATTAATAATTTTTAAATGAGTCGGATTGGGAGCTAAACTGGCTTAAATTTAGCTTGTTAACTAATCTAGTTCGTTCACGAGTTCGGTTCACGAGTCATTTATTGAATTGAAGAATTGAGGTTATAAACGAGCTAAGATTGATGATTTTATAGAACTTAATATAATTTGACGTTTGTTTGACTTACTCGAAGAAGGATGACTTGATGCCACAAGTTTATAACGAATGTTTATTGTTTGATTTGTTGAGTGGCTATACAAAATGATTTTTTTTTTCTTGAAATTTTTACTATTGTATTATTTTAAATAGAGAAGCAATATTTCTATTCAATCATAAATCATACACTGAAGTTTCATTTTCCCAAAGGTTGATTTGATCGATATTGGGAGTGAAAATCAGTTGTGATCAACGCTAATTCAAGCAAAGATTATCGTGGATTTTGTGGCGTGGAATGATCCATAGAAAGAGGGTTCAAAATATTCTAATATATAATGATAAATTTAGATCTTCATCCAGATTTAGATTGGATGATTTCTAATAACATAATGATAAATTTGAGATTGTTATCTAGATTGAGAATGAATGATTGTTTGAGAGATAGGATCTTTGATGAGCTTAATTATTACATGCAGACGTCGAACGTCGTTCGGAGGTCAACCGAATACGTCACGTCACCCATTCGCTCAGGGATGCTCGGTACGCTGACATGTCGCATTCTGGTTGGTCTCTGGACGACGTTCTACGTCCGGTCTCCGCACAAAATAATTTATCATTTGAGGAAAAGATAGAGAGATGACCATGCTTCCAAGATTTATTATGGGATGCCAAGATTAGGGTTTGATAGAAGGGAAGAAAATTTATGAGAGATTGAGGAAAGGGGATCGTTAAAAGGAATAAATTTGAATGGTAGAAAATAGGGTTGTCAATTCCTGACACGACCCGCTAACCCGACCCAAACCCGACCAGAAAAATCCGGGTTCGTGTCAACCCGTGAAAGAAACGGGTCAGGTCCGGGTTGAAGGATTTGACCCGTTTATATATTCGTGTCGGGTTCGGGTCAACCCGTCAACCCGCGGGTCGACACGATTAACCCGCTAAGCGACTCTCGTTTTAATAAAAAACTAAAAGCCGCGATCCGTCATTCCGCGCGAGACTTCGAGAGACGAGAGTCGAGAGGGTTCAGGGTTTCATTTCTCGGTTCTCCTCGCTCTCACGCTCTGGCTTTGGGTGGAGCCGTGGAATCGACGAATCGTGGAGGAGCTGATGGAGGTTTCTTGATATATTCTTCTGATCTTCGAGTTTCGAAACATCGGCTTCGGTCCTTCGGAATTCTTCCTTGAATCCTCTCCTTTCTCCATTCTCAGTTGCGACTTGCAACGGTTGTAATATTCTTGAATAACTCTTAAATCTTTATTATTTGAAGTGTTGGTTTTGATACTTTGATGGTGGTCAGTTTTTTCGATTTCTATTTGACTTAATTTGGTGGTCGACGTGAATCATTAGTAGTGCGAAAGCAAAACTGTGAATCTGTGATGGCCTGATGGGTTTTATGTTTTATGTTTAAGTTCTTCTTCCTTTAGTTCCTATGAGTTATGAGTATAAGACTACGGCTTTTGAAGTGCTTGACATTTTCTTGCTAAATATTCCTCTTCCATCTGTTATACTGTTAGTTAGAGTGTCATTTAGTGATTTACTATTACTTTTTCCAATTTCTTACTGTTGAGATTACGGCTTTCTTTGCTGTTGAGATTACGGCTTGGTAGTTGGTCGCTTGGCCTCTTGGAGTTGTCGGGTTGCTGTCTTGCTGAGTTGCTGTAAGCCTGTGATGCTGTATAACACTATAACGATTAACTGTATTCATGTTATTATCATATTATGGAGTATTGGAATTTTCTTGCTGTATAAATGGTCGAGTTCTCGACCAATATCGAAGTGCATTGAAACAAGATATTGTGGAAGCGTTGGTATGCACAAAAGATTGGTTGTTTGTGATCAAGGTAACATATTATTACTTTATTGAATTTAGTGTGTAAGTGCATAACTAGAACTATAAAACTATAAAAGGTAACAAATTCATATACTGCTTTTGTAGTAGATAAACAGATCCAGAGCTTGATGAGGTGACAGATGATATAATGGTTTTAATTTCGACGGAAGTCAAACGATCAACCCTACAGACTCAGTGAATTTAGCATCTTAACTCTTATGATCTTATCCTTCACTGCTTTATGTTCACTGTTTTATGTTCTATGTTAAAAACAATCTGGACTATCTGGTTTTTTTTATCTTCACTGTTTTATATTTTTTATGACTTTATGTTAAGCTTGCTGCTGCAGTAGCCGGTGCTGGTGGCTAACTGGCTTTATCGTATTCACGTGTATTCTTCTATTGACTCATTGTTTTGATTAATTTCTTCTTCTCTGCTTTATGTTAAATTTCTACTAGCCGGTGCTGGTGTTGCTGAATGCGGTTTAACTGATGGTATAAGTGTATAGCTATAACTTGAGCCGTATGGTAATTTGTTTTGCTGTGTGGACATTGGAATTTATTGTTGGAGTGTTCTGGGTTAAACCGACTGTTTGTTGTATTGGCATCTGCAATTGAATATTTTCGATTTGGACAGTTGGAATTTAATGTTAACCTTGTACTGTTGGAGTAAAGCATATTGTTGATGTTATTTGAATGTTTTGGGCTGTGTGAGATCTGAGCGCAGTTGCAAAATCTGAGTACTGAGCTGTGTTGGACAGTTGAATTTTTGCTTGGAAATTGGAATCTGAGAATTGAGCTACAGCTTGCAGCTGCTGAACTGCTGCAAGATCTGAATTTAATGTTAACCTTGTACTGTTGGAGTATAAGCTTATTGTTGATGTTATTTGAATGTTTTGGGCTGTGTGAGATTCTGAGCTGCAGCTTGCAAAATCTGAGTACTGAGCTGTGTTGGACAGTTGAATTTGCTTGGAAATTGGAATCTGAGAATTGAGCTACAGCTTGCAGCTGCTGAACGCTGAAGTGCGAATGGGTGATGTTTATATTTTTATAAATTATAAGGCGATGATGAAGAACTTGGTGAAGTTAGCATTAGTTGCGACAAACATAAGATGCAACCGAGTTATAATTGGTTTGGTTTGAGCAGATACTATTTAATTGAATAGAACATTACCAATTTGTAACTTTGGATGACATATTTTTGTTCTTGTTGCAGATGATGTTTCTTTGCTAGGTTCATCCTGAGCCTACGGCCCTACGGCTTTCGCCTTTCACCTTTCATCGCTAGCCTTCTAGGGTGCTAGTAGTACAAATTGTTGCTTTATTTGTTTATTTTTTTGCAGCCTTGCAGGTTAAAGGGTGAAAGACAAAAAGGAGCTCGGCACTCTCGCCATGCGGCAGCCACCAGCCACCATCTTGAGCCTTGAGACTTGTAATCTTGAATTTTATTGTAAACAATTTATGTATTTAAGACTTTTAGTTAAATTTGTCAATCACTCAATCCGTAACTGTAATCTTGTATTTTTATATTTTTATTGTAAGTTATTAAGACTTTTAGTAAAATTATGTATGCATTATTGCATTTTTCCTTTTTAACAGCAAAAAAAACATAAAAAAACAATTATCGGGTTGCCGGGTCGGGTTTACTCGGGTCGGGTTAACCCGCAACCCGCGAAAGACAGAAAAACTGGTAATTGTTCGGGCAGCGGGTCGTGTCGGGTCAACCCGTAACCCGCTCGGGTCGGGTCAGGGTTGGAAGGTCTGACCCTTTGTAATAACGGGTCGGATTCGGGTTGACCCGTTTAAATTTTGGTCGGGTCGGGTTCCACCCGAACCCGACGGGTTGACCCGAACTAACAGCCCTATTAAAAATGCCACAAAAAGAAACTAATGTAGAACTTTAATAGGTATAATATTTTTATGGACAGTAGGAAGGTTAGCCGAAGGGGAAAAAGCTGAAGCTACGATTTGCCGGACTCTGCTAGGTTTAGGACCGAGGACTGGCGACTACTTAAGTGTGTCTACCAGAGAAAATAACGCCACGTTTTCCTTCATTTTTTAACAACTCACACGTGTCACCAGCCAGATCACTATCCCCACCAGGGGCATTATCGTAAAATCACTCTCCCTCCTCTGTGTCAAAACCAAAAATAGCTCATTTCTTTCTGTCTTGACCCGTTTCTGATCCGTCTCGCTTCTTCTCCGGCCATCAACGACGGAGTTCCGGCAAAACCATACCTTTCTTAATCATCTCTTCTTCTTTACTCCTGTTTTTGCTAAATATGTTAGCTTTTGTGTGTGACTAGTTCTCGTTTTAATATATCGAGCTGGTGAAGCAAGAAACGGAAGAGCTCTCCTATCCCAGGGACCTTCTTCGGCGGCTCTCCGGCGCAAGATTCAGCAACGACATCCTCCTGTGAAGCGTGAGATGGAGCCAGAGCTAAGCCTGGGGCTTTTCTCTTGGGGGATGCTTTGCCGTGGAGCCAAGAGAGATGCGACTCGTGCGGTCCTCGTCTATTGCGACGCTCTCAGTGTTCTCAAACGAGCCAGCCTCTTCATCTCTTGTGCGAACTTGCTCTCTTCCCGTAGAGGCTAACGAGGAGAATAGGAAGCGGAAGGAGATGCAGAGCTTGAAAAGGCTGGAGGCGAAGAGGAAGAGAACGGAGAAAAGAAGTAGTTCGAGGACGCCGATGGCGTCTGCGGGGAGTGGGGATCCGAAGGAGGAACCGAATCGGGCGGGGGCCTGCGGAAGAGCAGTTCTGAATTTGATGGAAGAGCGTTGGAAGGTATGGATTCGTGGTAGAATTGATTTGATCAGTTTCGCCTTTTACTGTATTTAGAAGAACAGAAGGTGTTTGTTTATTGGTCGCTTTGACTACAATTTTACCTCTGTTTAAGCTTTTGGGGTTGGGGGAATTGGTTGGTTTTAGTTCGCTTTACCTCTTTGGAAATGAGTATTCTTCTTTTGATTAGATCTTTTCTCTTCTTAGTTACCGCATGTCCAGTCTCTTCCTTAGAAGTTTCGTTTCTTGATTTGAGTTTGCTTTCTGTTACTATTTTAGCTTCAGGAGATGCAACAGTTATATGAGCTTTTTTTTTCCCTTTATTGTAGTGCAGTTATACTGTGTAGATATGTTATTGAGGAATGTTTGGCACTCATGAATTAAAGCATTTCCTGACATATCTTAATATGGAATCTTATATATAAGAGGAGGATGGTGCACGAGAAGGAGGTGGGCCAAATCACATCTTTTAATGATTTATGTCAGTCATGTACAGGCTGTTGAAATTGTGCTGAATTGAGTGGGCGCAAAGAGCATTTCTCTGTATTTTTACAGTCTTCATTGAATTTTGCTGAATCTTATTTCACATTCATTTTTGAGTATTGTATGAGATGTCTACTTTATTTCATAAACACTTCTGCACAGTTGTAGGATATATGCCATCTTTTCCCTTGCCTCTTAAGATTTGCTTGAACGCTTTAGTTTACTTCAGAGGTTCCATACAAATAACTGTTCTGTAGTTTCATTCTTTACTTATGCCTCAAAACTCCCAAAATTTTAAGTTGAGCAATGTAGTGGAACGTATTTCCAACCTCTTTATTCACTTTTAGATTTGCTTGAACGCTATAGTGTAATCTCTCTCTTGTGGGCTTCCTCTCTAGGAGAAATTATTATGTGCGAACTCTGAACGTAGAGGATCGTTTGGATCCCGCATATGGAGTGCTTAAGAACTAAGTATTGACTGTATATTTAATGCATATTTGTAGATATGCAACAAATATCTCACTAAATACTCAGTAAATACTCACAACTAATGATTGGCTTAGTATTGCTGCATATCTATAAATATGCAATAATACGCAGTCCATACTCAATTCATACGCAGTCCATAGCAGCATCCGGATGATCCTCTACGTTCAGAGTCCGCAAAAAATAATATAGTGGTCATGGAGATAAAGTTCATAGTTACCTGTTTGTTTAGGTTCCGTTGGAAAATTTAGGATTACAATTTGCAATAGCAAGGTTACTGATGCCGATTGATCGGAAAACCACTCCAAGTTTGCTATGAGAATACTGACGACACTCGGGGGGCCTGATTGGTCTCAATCTTGATGGCATTTCTTTGGGAATGTATTTGCTATCATGTTTCATGCTTTTATTTGCATAACAAAGCACTAGGATTCTATTGAAAGATGCATATTAGGTTCTTTTTGCTGATCCACTTACAGTACTCAAGCAAAACTTGATTTTTCGTCATCGTTTGTTACAGAATCTGAGATCTCAAGCTTAAGCAACTCTTCAGTTGTTACTTCATTGCCCGACTCGGGTCACAAGTCAGCTGCTGCAGATACAATAACTGACATGGTATAATCATAAAACTTCATTATTTTTTTTACATAGAAATCTGTATATTCTAAATTCTAATATAAATAATATATGAGATATGCATCTGTTCAAGATATACAGAACTTCTCTTCATCATCAAGAATATACTTTGGCATAGTTTTAGGCCATCTGAACTACTCTTATTGATCTACAATACTGATAAATTGCTCTAGCTTGAAAGGACTTGAAACAACTGCTAATTTTCATCTTGGAGGATTAAATGCTTCTACGTATTGCTTTCACTGCACTTCTTTTGATGAAAAATAGCTTTGCAAAACAGTAAGAAAGCCGTCCCAAATGAAGGGATGACTTTATTACTGGTTCTTAAAGCGGGGTTTCAGTACAAATTTTTTTAATATTTGTATTAAAAAGTTGTTTTAAGAAGTAATAAAAAAGCTACCCCAAACGAATCCGTAGTTTTCTCTTGTGGCTGTGTTGCTTTTTAGCTAATGCTTTGTGAGACACAATAGGCTTCATTGAATTCCATCAAATATGACACAGAACAGTCTATTTGTTGTTTCAATTTGTTGAAAATTTGTTCATCTCATTGTCATTTTCTGTGGATGCTGCTTTTATAATAATTTTATTTTCAGAATCAAACTGAATGAGGATACAAAATAGAATAAAAAAAATTAATTTTGTAAAACATAATTTCCAAGAAGTTACCAAATGAACCCTATTGGTCAATCATGAAAAAATACAAAAAAAAAAAAGAAAAAAGAAAGAAAGATGGAAGCATTATTGCAGGCCGGTCAAGCATATGTGCTCATTGAGCTGATCTTTTAAAATAAAAAGACATTGCAAAGGGAAGTTAAAAGGAAACGCCTATTTTTAATGATAATATTAATAAATCATCTTCCTTAAGGTATGTTATTATTTTTTCTTGTGAAATAAAAGACTAAGTAATTCACTAACATTCATCCTTTTATGAGTTAAAACTTAAAAGTTCCATTTGTTTGTTGTGAAATTTAATCTTAAAAAAATATGATATATATATATATATATATATATATATATATTCACTAACATTCATCCTTTTATTCAAAAACAAACCTGAATGCGCCACATCAGAAGTACCGAGCCGCGGTACTGTTCGATACCGAGCAGTCCTCGAGGACTACCAAGCACGGTACCGAGCAAGAATTAATGTGATGCATTCGAATTGTTCTCCAAATAACGTTCAGCATCCGCACAGAATAATTAATATCATCCCGTAGACGCCAGAACTCTCAACCATTAACAAAATAAAAGACATTAATCATTAATTTATTTATTAAAAAAGCAACACGTAAGCCATCCATAACTTTATAAATAATAAAATAATAAAATACTATTAAATAAATAACAATAATAATATATTTTTTTTTATTTATAGTCCATTTGATCATCCAACCTCCCTTCAATGATTGACAAGTCAATCTTGTCTTTGTTCCAGCAATTATCGAAGGAGCGCCACGTTACAAAGCTGTGGAGATCGCCGAGAGATCTCGCAACTACGAAGTAAGCGATGGCGACGTTCGAGGTTGGATTAGAAAATTTTTGACGTTTGTTAAAATTTTTATTAATATTTATTTTATTAATGATGTGTAAATATCTTAACATTTTATTATTTTATTATCTATTCTATAATAAATATTATTATTATTTTTTATTTAAAATTGAAATGATTGATGTTCCGTTAGAATATCTAACATAGTCCTTAGGGGTGTTAATTCGGGTCATCGGGTCAAGTTCGGGTTTAACCCGAATTGATTAGGGTTTAATGGGTTGACCCGAGCCCGACCCATTTTTGCAAAAGGATTAGGTTTTTTACCTGAACCTAACCCGTTGGGTTACTGGTTGATCCGACCAGACCCGACCCGTGAACCAGGGTGCCATGTACTGAGTCCGAACGCGAGTCCTCCTCCGTGTGTGAGTCTGCGTCAGGAGTCGAGCCGTGTGCAGGGAAGGCGTAGTAGTGCGGGGTCGAGCCTCGTGCGGGGAACGGGGGAAGGCCGAAGGCTGACAGGGCAGCGCTGCAGCCGGTGCGGGATGGCAGGAGTGGAGCCGTGCGGGACAGTGATGCGGCTTGCGGCCTGCGGGTTTGAGTTGCGAGCACAACTATGCAGGCCGGCGTGGGAAGGGGTCGAGTGTGTTAGCCGTCAGTGCGACTGTGCAAGAGTAGAGCTAGCAGGTTGAGCAGCGAGGTTTGCTTTAGTCAATGATGTTCGTTCGCACGACGAAGTCCTGAGTCAGACTCTAGAATCGACGCGAGGCGAGTAGGGCAACCAGCTTTTCGGTTCACCTTGTTTTTTTTTTCTTTTCGAGTTTCCAGGTCAACCCGAATCCGACCCGTACGGTAAATGGGTTGACCTGAACCAGGAATTTTCTGGGTCGGGTCTGGGTTGGGTTTTGAGTTGGGTCAGATTTTGACACCCCTAGGCTTCGTTGGAAATGCTTTCTTATTGCATTGTAAAGTTGTTTTTTAATGCAAAATCTACTATACCAAACGAAGCTTAAAATTGTTCTAATGGTTTGGACAATTTGTTTACTGTTTTTTAAAGCAATTTTTTAGCAAACAAAATTTTTATGCTTAAAAATTTTGTATTATAAAGGTGCTTTAGAAAGTAGTAAAAAAGAAGTCTTAAAGAAGCCATAATTTTATCAAGGTATAAATATTTAATTTAAGTATTATTTTCTGTTAATCCCTCAGTTCTCCCTTTTAGCCCTCTGGTATTTACAAGATGCCAAGTGGAGCACGAGCTCTTAAAAACATGTGATTAAAGCTTTAATTACGTGTTTAATTAGGGAGGAAGAGATTAGGCAGGCCAAACATGAACTAATTTAAATTAAATCATGTTGATTTCATTAAATAATTTGGAATTAGAAGTAGGGTTTCATTTGTGACAGTTATTGTCATTATTTTTTCGCTCCTTTCAATATATTTTTTTATTAGAAATCTGCTGTAAAAAATAGAAAGAAAATTGCTCGAAACGAAGCATAATTCATACCGTGAGCCAATTTCGAGCTAATTTAACTTATTGAAATTAACCACCATTAATTTTGGGGTTGTATATGAATCTGTATGCTAAACAAGTTAAGCTTAATTAGTTTAAGGCTTCATTTGAGATGAATTTTATACTGTTTCTAAAAGTAGCTTTTTTGTACAAAAATTAAGCTGCTTTAAGAAGAAATAAGAAAGTCATCCCAAACGAAGCCTAATGCTTCATTTGGGACGACTTACTTACTGCTTTCTAAAATAGCCTTTTAGTATAAAAATTTTTTATTTCAAGAAACTTTTGTACTATAAATCTGATTTACAAAGTAGTAAGAAAGCTATCCCAAACAAAGCCTAAAGCTCGTTTAAGATCGCTTAATAAGCTTGAATTTTTTTTCATGAATTCGCGACTGATAAACAGATAAGTTCGAATATTTTGATGTTCGATTCGGTTATGATCATGAACAATATCATTTAAAGCTCAAAAATAAATTTGTTAAGAAAATCGATTATAATTTGTTAATATGCTATTTAAAATGTGATTATATGAGAATCATATTCTTTTTTATATTAATTTTAGTATTAAATAAGCCATTTCTAATGCATACAATTAACATTAAAAATTAAGCAAGTTGCTCAACAACCATCATTAGTCGGTAAGTTGCGCTTATTTTATATTTTATAATTGCTAATGGCAATGCTGTAGAATTTTACAAGTGGAAGAAAGCCATCTGTACGTGGGAAAGCTCTTGTGCGCATCGCATATATTTTTTTAAGTGTGATGGGGGTGCGAGGCGAGTGTCCGCATATGAACAATATAGTATTTTAACTTATAAGAAGATAATTTATGTAAAGAAAAGTCATTATTTAATTTATATATGTAAATAAAAGTTTGAATTTATGTAAATATAGAACTGTGTTAACCGAGTTTAGGGTTTGCACCTGGCACTTGCAGAATGTAACAACTTCATAATTTTTGAAAAAATAAAATAAATGAGAATCTTAATTTGTATTTGAATTAGAGCATTGCGATGCTGAGTTTGTGAGCGTTGATGCGTTGGGCCTGTGAGCGTTGCGGCACTAGAATCATTGTTATTGTATTGAAGGCTATGTTATACAGTAATTATGGATTCAGCATCTGCGCTGTTATGCTATGCAATTAGCAGTATATATATAATTTCTTCACTCAGTCGCCTCCCTCACCCCTTAAGTCATGGTATGTCGTGGAAGGAAGAAAGAGAAGGGGAAGGAAGAAGGAGAGAGGAAGAGAAAATTCTGATTTTGATCGCCGATTCACTTCGCCGCTTATACGAAAATTGCCCAGATTGTGGTTGGTGATTTTTACCTATCACTATTTTCAAAGACTTTGATTTTGACTATTTGAACTTTTTAATTGATTTTATTACTTTTTTTTTTTTTCGGATTTAGTGAACTTCTATCGTGTAATTTTTTATATATTGTAGTGCTGATTATTCTGAACATTTGACTGGTTAATTTCATAATGTCATCAGGTAATATAAAATTTATTATATTTTATACGATTTGCATAAAATAATAATTTTAGTATTTTTAGTATACGCATACTATTAATGCAAATATTGTGAATGAATATGAGTATGTGATTGGGAAAAAGTTGTTTGTTATTATTTTTTACAATATTGTAATAATAATGTGTGAAAGCAAACTAAGGTTGATGATTTACTAATGTTGATGGAGACTGACTAACTGACTTGTACACTATAGTGGGCCGACATGCAATATAGTGTTTTGATGTTATTCTCCACTAATTCATGTGGTTTATTGATTGAGTGTGATTACCAAAATGCATGTTATTGCACTGTTGTCACTATACTGTTTTACTGTTCTACTGATTACTATTATTTTTCTTGTACTAATTACTATTATTGCCACCAATTTTATTGATGCTGAAACTACTACTGATTCACTGTTATTGTTATTATTATTGATTCACTATTTACTAACTGTTGCTGAGCATGTGATTCTTTTGCTGAGTATGTGATATAAGATTCTAACTAATAGTGATATAAAATATATGAATATCATGTGTATACTCTTATAAAATTTTCTAATAGTATTGCATTGCTATGTATTCCAATAGTCTTTATAGTTGTTTTAGTTTTATTGATTTATATGATTTTGTTATTGATTTGTTAGTATTTCCAAGACATATTATTTAAGAATGATTATTTACGGCTTTATTAATTCGACATTAGTACTAGTTTACTAGTTTACAGATTTTGCCATTTCCATATTGTACTATTTTATTGGCCTCCATATTGATTGTTATATTGTTTCACAGATTTTTCTGTTATTGCATATGGTTTACTATTTCTACATAAATCCTTAATCATGTTGATTGCTGTTGTTATGAACTAACTAATAACATGCATATTACTTTTTTCTTGTGTTTTGAGTTCAGATGGAATTAGTGACATGCTAAAATTTTTAGCTCATCATATGTGGTTTATATGATTTCAAAGAAGAAAAAAGAATAGAGAGTGTGATATTGATCAGTAACTTAATTCCTCGGGTTCTATTGTTATTAGTTTCTTTTTGTATTTATATATTCTTTTGTACACATGAGTGAAAAGATGGGTGTTATATTTGAATGACTCACAGATATTGTTTATAATTTTCGGAGTATGAAAATAGATGTATATTAATATTTTGATCAATAGATTTATTTCCTTTGGTATTTATTTTAAAAAGAAATTAGATAGCTCTAGTTATTGTCAATATTAAAAAGATAAAAAAAATAATTATTTCTAAATTAGATTCTGGGGCGTGACATAGGATCTCGCCATTCATCTTGTCTTAGTCATCTCCACTTATGAGATTTGGTGGAGGTGGCCGCCTCCAAAAATCTGTTATCAATTTCCTCAACAACAATCAATCTCGAAAGTAGAAAGGAGAATGAGGAGATGAATAATTGAACAAATGATTATCAAAATGAGTATTCTGGTCGAGTTCGGGTAAAACTTGGAATGGACCCAGGTCTAATTCAGCTGGCCTGGACCCGACCTGGTTTGGTAAACATGTCAGAAATTCAAACTTGGACCCGAACCACAGGGTCTTTGGGTTGACTTGATCAGACATGCAAGCCCGTTAGTGAGTGAGCGTGAGCTACGGACTGTGCTGCGAGCGAGGGTGGCCTAGCGGGACTGTGTGAGAGCGCGGGTGCGATCGCCCGAGCAGGCAAACGTGTGGGTGTGAGTGGCATAGCTGGTGAGAGCTTACAGGCCCGTGCGAGCGGGTGTGGGCAGACTACGTACGAGTGATGGGGTGCATCGAGCGCGATTGAGGGATCAGGCGTGCACTATGCGCGGGGGCCACAAGCAAGGGCGAATAGTGTGGGTGCATGCCGCGTGAGTTATGTGCGCGGTGCAGGAGCAACCAGACAGCCTGATAGGGAGTAGGTATGAGTCTATTCAAGTTGATTCTTGGTTATTGTGTTGACCTGAACATGACCTGAATTATAAACATATCCTAAATAGGACCCGAACACAACCCATTTCTTTATCAGGTTGTCTCGAACCCAAATTTTTGGGGTCAGATTTTCTAGTCGTGTCACCTATTGGCACTCCTAATTGAACAACATAATGATGGAAACATGAGGAAGAAGAAAATTCAATGCCTCCATCACAAATCACTAGCTAACGAGTGAAGAGAAAAGGATGAAAACTCTAACTTCTTGCTACCTTCTCCAAGAGCTACCTGAACTTTTGTAGGAACCACTTGAGCGCATCGCTTCCTTCTTCACATTATGGAGGGCTTCATTAATTTCGATAAGAGCAGAAGAGATGGAGAGTGGCGACTAATGATGGTTGAAGGGTAAAGGATCCACAGTGTGGTGATAGGGTTACAATATTCTCACAAGCATATGCTGTTTTTTATTTTATTTTTGATATTTTGAATGCTTTGTATGCAAACAATAAAATTAAGATGTGAAATTTATAAATCAAATAGTTTTTAAAGTGCAATGCAAGTTACCCTAATAAACATAAATCTAGACCATGGCTAAGAAGGCTATAAACTTAACTTGGGCAATGTTAGTAAAAATCCAATTTTGATGATTCTAATGATTTCAATGTTTACTCTTTGATTACTATGTATGAGAACACATCTAAAACTTTAAAATAATAATAATTAAATATAAAGATATCAGATTTATTTTTATAATTTAATTTTCCAATATTCCATACTACATTCATAATTTTATAATTATAAAAATAATTTTATTTTATAATTAGATGTTGTAATTCAATGTTATGATAAGAGATTCTTGGCCCGATTAGGTCGATTACATTCAAGGCTATGTAGATTTGATGATTAATAACTCTTTGAGATGATAAATCATGAAATTAGAACAAGGTTATGTCTGTAATTTCCAAAAGTTTATTACTTTATTATAAAGTTAGGCGTCATTTTGCAATTTTTTTATTAGATTATTATATTTTTTGGAGGTAACATAAATCAATTTTAAGATGTTTATTGGAGAATAGGGTATCTGTTTATGTTATATGAAAACAAAAATATTGGGATTATAAAAAAAAAATCATTATTATTTCTTAAAACCAATTTTATTAAAAAAAATTGATAATTAGTAGATAAAATAAATATAAAAAAATAAAATTGAAAAAGTTAAAAAAAGACAACATCAACAACAAATTATGAATTTGTTTTTGTCAAATAATATTAAAAATTAAAAAAAAAAGACTATATAAAATTAATTTTAAATAATCGAGATAAAGTTAATTATATTTTCTAATTCATCTCTTTAGACTCGGTGACTTTTGGGTCAAACTGGGCTGAATTTGTGTGGCCGATTTGACGTCACAATCCAAGTGAATAGGGGAGTCCAGAGGCTCCATCCATGTGGCAAGTTTCGAAATTTCGTCGAACTTAACAGAGAGCATTTGCTTTCCAATACTTTAATAATTAATTGTTGGATTCAAATGAGTCAAAGTCGACGTCCAGTTCTTTTGATTTGAGTTTGATTTTGATTTAATTGAGTTCAAACTCGAGCTCGAGCTCAAAGTTAATTGTACGAGTGCAAGTCAGCTTCTGAGTTTTTTTTTTTTTTGAACAAGAAAATTACATAAGGAAGACCCCCAATGGGCCACATCAGATGCTTACAATCCAAAAAAAAAAAAAACGCAATCAAAGAAGAGATCAGAATAATGAAGTTTGAAATCAACGGACTCAGACCAGCATCAGGTTGCCAGGGCGGGGCCATCCACTGGTTAAAAACTAAATCGAAGGGCCAACCAGATTGCCAACCAACCCTGGCCATAGTCAGCTTTTGAGCTTATTTTATTAAGAAAGCGAGATAATAAAGAGTTTTTTTAAATATAAAATTTAAATATTTTTAATAATGTGGTACTTAAACTGATAAATGATGATACATTTTAAGTGTGTTTTACATGAATAATTTTTAAATGAGTCGGATTGGGAGCTAAACTGGCTTAAATTTAGCTTGTTAACTAATCGAATTCGGTTCACGAGTCATTTATTGAATTGAAGAATTGAGGTTATAAACGAGCTAAGATTGGGTGATTTTATAGAACTTAATATAATTTGACGTTTGTTTGACTTACTCGAAGAAGGATGACTTGATGCCACAAGTTTATATAACGAATGTTTATTGTTTGATTTGTTGAGTGGCTATACAAAAAATGATTTTTTTTTTCTTGAAATTTTTACTATTGTATTATTTTAAATAGAGAAGCAATATTTCTATTCAATCATAAATCATACACTGAAGTTTCATTTTCCCAAAGGTTGATTTGATCGATATTAGGGAGTGAAGATCTAGTTGAGATCAACGCTAATTCAAGCAAAGATTATCGTGGATTTAGTGGCCGTGGAATGATCCATAGAAAGAGGGTTCAAAATATTCTAATAATATAATGATAAATTTAGAATCTTCATCCAGATTTAGATTGGATGATTTCTAATAACATACTGATAAATTTGAGATTGTTATCTAGATTGAGAATGAATGATTGTTTGAGAGATAGGATCTTTGATGAGCTTAATTATTACATGCAGACGTCGAACGTCGTTCGGAGGTCAACCAGAATACGTCACGTCACCCATTCGCTCAGGGATGCTCGGTACCGCTGACATGTCGCATTCTGGTTGGTCTCTGGACGACGTTCTACGTCCGGTCTCCGCACAAAATAATTTATCATTTGAGGAAAGATAGAGAGGATGACCATGCTTCCAAGATTTATTATGGGATGCCAAGATTAGGGTTTGATAGAAGGGAAGAAAATTTATGAGAGATTGAGGAAAGGGGATCGTTAAAAGGAATAAATTTGAATGGTAGAAAATAGGGTTGTCAATTCCTGACACGACCCGCTAACCCGACCCGAACCCGACCAGAAAAATCCGGGTTCGTGTCAACCCGTGAAAGAAACGGGTCAGGTCCGGGTTGAAGGATTTGACCCGTTTATATATTCGTGTCAGGTTCGGGTCAACCCGTCAACCCGCGGGTCGACACGATTAACCCGCTAAGCGACTCTCGTTTTAATAAAAACTAAAAAGCCGCGATTCCGTCATTCCGCGCGAGACTTCGAGAGACGAGAGTCGAGAGGGTTCTAGGGTTTCATTTCTCGGTTCTCCTCGCTCTCACGCTCTGGCTTTGGGGTGGAGCCGTGGAATCGACGAATCGTGGAGGAGCTGATGGAGGTTTCTTGATATATTCTTCTGATCTTCTGAGTTCTGAAACATCTGGCTTCGGTCCTTCGGAATTCTTCCTTGAATCCTCTTCCTTTCTCCATTTCTCAGTTGCGACTTGCAACGGTTGGTAATATCTTGAATAACTCTTAAATCTTTATTATTTGAAGTGTTGGTTTGATACTTTGATGGTGGTCAGTTGTTTTGATTTCTATTTGACCTAATTTGGTGGTCGGCGTGAATCATTAGTAGTGCGAAAGCAAAACTGTGAATCTGTGATGGCCTGATGGGTTTTATGTTTATGTTTAAGTTCTTCTTCCTTTAGTTCCTATGAGTTATGAGTATAAGACTACGGCTTTTGAAGTGCTTGACATTTTCTTGCTAAAAATTTCCTCTTCCATCTGTTATACTGTTAGTTAGAGTGTCGTTTAGTGATTTACTATTACAGTTTTCCAATTTCCTTACTGTTGAGATTACGGCTTTCTTTGCTGTTGAGATTACGGCTTGGTAGTTGGTCGCTTGGGCCTCTTGGAGTTGTCGGGTTGCTGTCTTGCTGAGTTGCTGTAAGCCTGTGATGCTGTATAACACTATAACTGATTAACTGTATTCATGTTATTATCATATTATGGAGTATTGGAATTTTCTTGCTGTATAAATGGTCGAGTTCTCGACCAATATCGAAGTGCATTGAAACAAGATATTGTGGAAGCGTTGGTATGCACAAAAGATTGGTTGTTTGGTGATCAAGATAACAATTATTACTTTATTGAATTTAGTGTGTAAGTGCATAACTAGAACTATAAAACTATAAAAGGTAACAAATTCATATACTGCTTTTGTAGTAGATACAACAGATCCAGAGCTTGATGAGGTGACAGATGATATAATGGGTTTTAATTTCGACGGAAGTCAAACGATCAACCCTACAGACTCAGTGAATTTAGCATCTTAACTCTTATGATCTTATCCTTCACTGCTTTATGTTCACTGTTTTATGTTCTATGTTAAAACAATCTGGACTATCTGGTTTTTTATCTTCACTGTTTTATATTTTTTATGACTTTATGTTAAGCTTGCTGCTGCAGTAGCCGGTGCTGGTGGCTAACTGGCTTTATCTGTATTCACGGTGTATTCTATCATTGACTCATTGTTTTGATTAATTTCTTCTTCTCTGCTTTATGTTAAATTTCTACTAGCCGGTGCTGGTGTTGCTGAATGCCGGTTTAACTGATGGTATAAGTGTATAGCTATAACTTGAGCCGGTATAGTAATTTGTTTTGCTGTGTTGGACATTTGGAATTTAATTGTTGGAGTGTTGCTGGGTTAAACCGACTGTTTTGTTGTTATTGGCATCTGCAATTGAATATTTTCGGATTTGGACAGTTGGAATTTAATTGTTAACCTTGTACTGTTGGAGTATAAGCATATTGTTGATGTTATTTGAATGTTTTGGCTGTGTGAGATTCTGAGCTGCAGCTTGCAAAATTTGAGTACTGAGCTGTGTTGGACAGTTGAATTTTTGCTTGGAAATTGGAATCTGAGAATTGAGCTGCAGCTTGCAGCTGCTGAAGTGCTGAAGTGCTGAATGGGTGATGTTTATATTTTATAAATTATAAGGCGATGATGAAGAACTTGGTGAAGTTATGCATTAGTTGCGACAAACAATAAGATGCAACCGAGTTATAAATTGTTTGGTTTGAGCAGATACTATTTAATTGAATAGAACATTACCAATTTGTAACTTTGGATGACATATTTTTTGTTCTTGTTGCAGATGATGTTTCTTTGCTAGGTTCATCCTGAGCCTACGGCCCTACGGCTTTCGCCTTTCACCTTTCATCGCTAGCCTTCTAGGGTGCTAGTAGTCAACAAATTGTTGTTTTTATTTGTTTATTTTTTTGCAGCCTTGCAGGTTAAAGGGTGAAAGACAAAAAGGAGCTCGGCACTCGCCATGCGGCAGCCACCAGCCACCATCTTGAGCCTTGAGACTTGTAATCTTGAATTTTATTGTAACAATTTATGTATTTAAGACTTTTAGTTAAATTTGTCAATCACTCAATCCGTAACTTGTAATCTTGTATTTTATATTTTTATTGTAAGTATTTAAGACTTTTAGTAAAATTATGTATGCATTATTGCATTTTTCCTTTTTAACAGCAAAAAAAACATAAAAAAACAATTATCGGGTTGCCGGGTCTGGTTTACTCGGGTCGGGTTAACCCGGCAACCCGCGAAAGACAGAAAAACTGATAATTGTTCGGGTCAGCGGGTCGTGTCGGGTCAACCCGTAACCCGCTCGGGTCGGGTCAGGGTTGGAAGGTCTGACCCGTTTGTAATAACGGGTCGGGTTCGGGTTGACCCGTTTAAATTTTGGTCGGGTCGGGTTCCACCCGAACCCGACGGGTTGACCCGAACTAACAGCCCTAGTAGAAAATGCCAACAAAAAGAAACTAATGTAGAACTTTAATAGGTATATATATTGTTATGGACAGTAGGAAGGTTAGCCGAAGGGGAAAAAGCTGAAGCTACGATTTGCCGGACTCTGCTAGGTTTAGGACCGAGGACTGGCGACTCACTTAAGTGTGTCTACCAGAGAAAATAACGCCACGTTTCATCTTCATTTTTTAACAACTCACACGTGTCACCAGCCAGATGTCACTATCCCCCACCAGGGGCATTATCGTAAAATCTCTCTCCCTCCTCTGTGTCAAAACCAAAACATAGCTCATTTCTTTCTGTCTTGACCCGTTTCTGATCCGTCTCGCTTCTTCTCCGGCCATCAACGACGGAGTTCCGGCAAAACCATACCTTTCTTAATCATCTCTTCTTCTTTACTCCTGTTTTTGCTAAAGATGTTAGCTTTTGCGTGTGACTAGTTCTCGTTTTAATGGATATCGAGCTGGTGAAGCAAGAAACGGAAGAGCTCTCCTATCCCAGGGACCTTCTTCGGCGGCTCTCCGGCGCAAGATTCAGCAACGAACATCCTCCTGTGAAGCGTGAGATGGAGCCAGAGCTAAGCCTGGGGCTTTCTCTTGGGGGATGCTTTGCCGTGGAGCCAAGAGAGATGCGACTCGTGCGGTCCTCGTCTATTGCGACGCTCTCAGTGTTCTCAAACGAGCCAGCCTCTTCATCTCTTGTGCGAACTTGCTCTCTTCCCGTAGAGGCTAACGAGGAGAATAGGAAACGGAAGGAGATGCAGAGCTTGAAAAGGCTGGAGGCGAAGAGGAAGAGAACGGAGAAAAGAAGTAGTTCGAGGACGCCGATGGCGTCTGCGGGGAGTGGGGATCCGAAGGAGGAACCGAATCGGGCGGGGGCGCTGCGGAAGAGCAGTTCTGAATTTGATGGAAGAGCGTTGGAAGGTATGGATTCGTGGTAGAATTGATTTGATCAGTTTCGCCTTTTACTGTATTTAGAAGAACAGAAGGTGTTTGTTTATTGGTCGCTTTGACTACAATTTTACCTCTGTTTAGAGCTTTTGGGATTGGGGGAATTGGTTGGTTTTAGTTCGCTTCACCTCTTTGGAAATGAGTATTCTTCTTTTGATTAGATCTCTTCTCTTCTTAGTTATCGCATGTCCAGTCTCTTCCTTAGAAGTTTCGTTTCTTGATTTGAGTTTGCTCTCTGTTACTATTTTGCTTCAGGAGATGCACAAGTTATATGAGCTTTTTTTTTCCCCTTTATTGTAGTGCAGTTATACTGTGTAGATATGTTATTGAGGAATGTTTGGCACTCATCAAATTAAAGCATTTTTCTGACATATCTTAATATGGAATCTTATATATAAGAGGAGGATGGTGCACGAGAAGGAGGTGGGCCAAATCACATCTTTTAATGATTTATGTCAGTCATGTACAGGCTGTTGAAATTGTGCTGAATTGAGTGGGCGCAAAGAGCATTTCTCTGTGTATTTTACAGTCTTCAATGAATTTTGCTGAATCTTATTCCACATTCATTTTTTGAGTATTGTATGAGATGTCTACTTTATTTTTCATAAACACTTCTGCACAGTTTTAGCATATATGCCATCTTTTCCCTTGCCTCTTAAGATTTGCTTGAACGGTTTAGTTTACTTCAGAGGTTCCATACAAATAACTGTTCTGTAGTTTCATTCTTTACTTATGCCTCAAAACTCCCAAAATTTTAAGTTGAGAGCAATGTAGTGGAACGTATTTCCAACCTCTTTATTCACTTTTATAGATTTGCTTGAACGCTATAGTGTAATCTCTCTCTTGTGGGCTTCCTCTCTAGGAGAAATTATTCTGTGCGAACTCTGAACGTAGAGGATCGTTTGGATCCTGCATATGGAGTGCTTAAGAACTAAGTATTGACTTTATATTTAATGCATATTTGTAGATATGCAACAAATATTCACTAAATACTCAGTAAATACTCACAACTAATGATTGGCTTAGTATTTGCTGCATATCTATAAATACGCATTAAATACGCAGTCCATACTCAATTCATATGCAGTCCATATGCAGCATCCGGATGATCCTCTACGTTCGGAGTCCGCAAAGGATAATTTAGTGGTCATGAGAGATAAAGTTCATAGTTACCTGTTTGTTTAGGTTCCTGTTGGAAAATTTAGGAGTACAATTTGCAATATGCAAGGTTTACTGATGCCGATTGATCGGAAAACCACTCCAAGTTTGCTATGAGAATACTGACGACACTTGGGGGACCTGATTGGTCTCAATCTTGATGGCATTTCTTTGGGAATGTATTTGCTATCATGTTTCATGCTTTTATTTGCATAACAAAGCACTAGGATTCTATTGAAAGAATGCATATTAGGTTCTTTTTGCTGTTCCACTTACAGTACTCAAGCAAAACTTGATTTTTTCATCATCGTTTGTTTACAGAATCTGAGATCTCAAGCTTAAGCAACTCTTCAGTTGTTACTTCATTGCCCGACTCGGTCACAAGTCAGCTGCTGCAGATTCATTACCTCCGCGGCTAAGATCCCTCAATTCCTTGCAAAATGATGATAAAGCATTGAAGAGGACTACAAGCAACTTATACAGACCGAAAGATATGGGAAGAAATATAATGGATGAGATGCCTTGTGTGTCAGTTAAAGGAGATGGCCCCAATGGTAGGAAGATTGATGGTTTCCTTTACAAGTACAGGAAAGGTGAAGAGGTAAGGATTGTCTGTGTTTGCCATGGCAGCTTCCTTACTCCTGCTGAGTTTGTCAAGCATGCTGGAGGAGGCAACGTGACTCATCCTCTCAAGCATATTGTTGTTAACCCTTCTGCTTCAGTTTATTTCTAATGCTTCATATGCAGACTTCAGATGACTTCGGCTTCGTTTGGGACGGCTTTCTTAATGCTTTTTAAAATAGTTTTTTAGCACAAAAGTTTAAATTTTTATGCTAGGAAGCTGCTTTAAAAAGCAGTAATTCGTCCCAAATGAAACCTCAATCAAGTAAACAAGCTTGATCTGTTACTGAAGTACCAAGAGGGAAGGGAAGTCTCCACTTTCTCTCCTTTTTCTATTCCCTTGTCATGATGTATCTTGCCTTTTGTTTTTTCTTTGATGAATGAGAGAAGGATAATGAAGAGTTCCTTAGTTTGTTGCTTGTTTGATTCCTTCCACTTTTCTTGTACTGCAGGCGATGATTTACATGTTTACTTGTTGGTATCCATGGGACCATGTCTCTTAATGATGTTCAAACTTGTCTTCTTGTTTTCTTTATTCTTGTTATTGCCGTAATGTCTCTTACCGCAAAGAACATGACTAATAAAGAGCTCCTCTGATCTCACCTGACTTCACTCGTTGGCCTTTCTTTCTTCCTTTCATCCCATTTTTATGGATATTCTGGTTTTATACGTCTGTTGTTGGTTACTATGGGAAGGGGTGAAAACAAGTCAAGCCGAGCTAGACCCGCTCCTGGCTTGAGCTTGATTACTTGATCGAGTTTGTGCTCAAGCTTAATTTTTTGAATTCGAGTTGACTCATGTGCCAGCTTATGTATTATGAAAGAAAAAAATGATTGATAAAATGACAAAAAAAGGGAAAGTTAGAAGAAAAATGGTTAGAAATCACTTGATATGAGTGATATAATTTTAAAATATTTTTAATGAGTTGGAACTTGCTCAAACTTGACGCATTAGCTCATCAAATTTAGCTTACGAGCCATCTATCAAGTCAAACTCGAGCTGGCTCGTGAGTCGAATTCACTCATTCACATTCCTTACCATTGCTCTTGTGCTTTTGGAGAGGTCAGGTTTGGACTGAAACATATTCTTGATCAGCTAATTAATTGACCTTTAAATTAAATGTGACACTTAGAGTTTGTTTCGAAATTTCCAACTTCTCTTTTCTTGAATAGTAGAAATAATTTTAGGGGGTGTTTGGCTTAGCATCTGTAAGCAAAAAAAAAAAAAATATAAAAAAGCTTATAGAGAAGCAATTTTTGAAATTTAAGTGTTCTATTTAAAAATAATTTAAATTAACTATGCACTAATTAAGATTATTTTTCATATTACAAATATATTAAATTCATAATTATATTTATTTCAGAGTTCAATTATTTTTATAGATAAAAAATTTGGTGAGATGGCACAATGAGGTGAAATGAGCAGCTAAATAGCTTTCATTAGAAGATTGGATCACATATGATCTGATGCTTGTTCCTGTTCTAGCATGTTATTACTAAATGAAATGGATTTGTCATAACCATAAAGACTTTAATAAATTTAGGTCATAAAATGAAACTCAACAACTACGCTGTTAAAAGTGATTTTAAAGAACTCTGTATGTTTATTCAAATAAGTAGGGGTGTAAATATTTGACGACCCGAAATTCGACACGGAAAATTTCGAGTTCGGGTCAACCCTTTTGACATACGAGTTGGGTTTGGCAAGTTCACCCGTTTCAAAAATCGGGTTGGGTTTGGGTTGACCCGGAAACCCGAATGTGATCTAGGTTGACCCATTTAGAAAAACCTAATTGATAACCCGGCCTACCGCTATACCACAGCTATTCCGCTTGTACAATAGTCCGTCTACTTGCAGAGGCGGAACCATTAAGCCTCTAGGGGGGGCAATTGCCCCCCCTAAAAAAATTAAAAAAATTGTTTATTCAATAGATTTTTAGGTAATTTGTCCTTTTTTCATAATTTTTTTACTTTTTATTATAGGAATCTTTAGGTAATTGCCCCCCCCCTAAAAAAAATTAAAATACTATGATCTTTAGACGATTGCCCCTTAGAAGAGTTATGCACATTGGTTAGAGGGGTTATTACAAGAGATTTTAGGAAATTGCCTCCCTAAAAGTTTTAAAATACTATGATCTTTAAGCAATTGCCCCCAGTATAGTTAAACACATTGTGTAGAGGTGTTCTTGTTAGGGAATGATAGAACAAATACAAAGAGAAATAGTAAAGAGAATCCAAAAATATACTTACAACCAAAATTTGTTCCGGGGGCACTGCCCCCGAAAACCCCCGCAGGGAGCGCTGCCCCCTTGGACCCCTGACATATTAAGTAGAGGTGTAACCTAATTTTTGTTTAAGAATAATTATCATTATATAAGGTGTTGATGATATTTTTAAAATATATTATGTATTCAATTACAAATAATCATTAGTATATATATATATATATATATATATAAATATATATATATATATATATATATATATATATATATATATATATGAAAAATATATATATACACTTTTACTTATAAGTTTGCCCCCCCCCCCCCTAAAAATTAAGACCAGTTCCGCCCCTATCTACTTGCACTGTCGCATAGGCACAAACCGCTCATGTTTTTTGCATGTATGCTAGGTGGCCTAGGACATCCAAACTCCAACGTCTGCGTAGCCCGTGCATGCGACATGCACAGAGCGGTGCCGCACTATCGTTGCCATAGCGACCTAGGCCTAGCCTCTGGCCACGCCGCACGGCCCGCGCTCCCCTTGTCACGACCCGACCCGAGACGAGACGGATCCCGCCCGCGCCGGATCGCGACGGGGGAAATAGCTAACCAGGATCTGGCTTTGGATTAGGTTACTGAACTGATCTTCCAAATTCTTAACTCAACAGAAGCACACAGAACAACAGAGCTACTAAAAACATCAAATGCAGCGGAACAAAACATCTATCTGAATTCATTTCCTCAAAATAATCATCTACAGAACAGTACATGGCTTCAACAGAAAGAAAGACAGAACAGGAAAGCCATGACTGTACAAAAATCAAAAGTACAAAAGTACCTAATCTGATCAGACTCTGAAACCTAGTCCTGGACCTCCTTGCCCTTCCCAGAACCTGAAAACCACCAGAAAGCAAGGGTGAGCTCAACAGCTCAGCAAAGCAACAAACATCCAATCTAAATCCTCAGAAAACAAAACCAAACTTATCAGACATAAATCAGATCAGAAGTCGGAACAGAATCGGAAATCAAAACTTACGGACAGATATCAAATCACATCAGAGTCGTACAGATCGTATCAGAACAGAACAAATCAACAGAGTCAGAAACAGAAATCAGAATCGTACGGATCATATCATGTCATAATCACAATTTCGTACAGAACAGAACAGATACAGAAAATAGTACAGATACATATAGCTAAAATGCCCTGACACTGACGGAATCTCTACGGATTCCGGCCCCTTATGCCTCCCTTCCCAGACACTGACTGAATCTCATAGGATCCAGGCCCCTTATGTCTCCCTTTGTGCTCACGGCACCAAAACAGATGTGCTTATAGCACCAAAACAGAATTCATCGGATCCGGAACAGAACAGATATCAGATTTCAGATTGAGCTCATTTCAGATTTCCCGTTTCACTAACTGAATCTCATAGGATTCAGGCCCCTTATAACTTCCTTTTTATAGCTTATACACATAGCATTTCAATTCAGAAGAAATACGGACAATTCAGAAATTTCTCAAAAATCGGGCAGCACAACGGCAGTATACGGAATTTACACAAAAATTCCTGCAAAGAAAATTTACCGAATTCGCACAGAATATAGATATCAACATTTCAGAACATTTATTCTACTGCACAGAGAATTTCCAAGTTCACAGAAAAATCCAGTCGACTAAAAACACAGTCGAATCAAAAATATCCGGACAAAAATCTTCAAACTATAGTCAAAACGTGCACACCCGGCACGGCAACGATATACAAAAAGTTACGCGGTAAAAACTGAACCGTTCAAAAGATACGGACGAAAATCGCTAACGGAAACAAAATCCGGACAGAAAATACCGCCAAACACGACGGTTCTGAAAATTTAGAAAGGCGGAATGTGCCTTACCTCGAGCACAGCAATTTCCTCAACAGTCTCCTCGGACGAAAACAGCTCGGCGTCGCCCGAAAATCCGCTTTTCCACTTTTTCCTTCGTTTTTCTCTCTCCTCAGCTTTTTCTCTCTCTTCAAAATATCTCATTTCTATATATATCCAGACTGATCGTCCTGGACGATCGAGCTTCGTACCGGACGATCCATGAAGAGAAGAATTCCGTCCAGACGAAAAATTACATATCGTCCCTGGCGATAGGTTCACGGGAGAATTTTCGTCCAGACGATCCACACTTCGTCCAGACGAACCAATCAGCCAAACAAGGTTTTTCTGCACAACCTGTACCGATCGTCCCGGACGATCCAACTTCGTCCCGGACGAACCTGGAGCAAAAACTGATATTACAATCTCCCCAACTTAAAAAAAATGTCGTCCTCGACATTATCCAATCCAACCTCCGTCAAAACAAGTACGGGTACGACCGTCTCATATCAGACTCCTTCTCCCAAGTTGCTTCCCGTGCAGTCCGGTGCTTCCACTGGATTTTAACCATCGGAATCTCTTTATTTCTTAACTTTCGGACGTCGTACGCCAAAATAAGCTCTGGCTCCTCCTTGTACGCCAGATTCTCCTGAATCTCCACCTCATCAGCTGACAACTTCTTCCCAGAGTCTGAAACCCACTTCCTCAGAGTGGATACGTGAAACACATTATGCACATCCGGCATAGAATCAGAAAGCAATAGGCGATAAGCAGATTTTCCAATTCTTTCCAAAACTTCAAAAGGTCCAACATATCTCGGACTAAGCTTGCTTACCTGACCAAATCTGCTCACACCTTTCATCGGACTGACTTTGACATACACAAAGTCACCGACCTGAAACTCAACAAATCTGTGCTTCTGATTGTAATACTTCTGCTGACGATCTTGAGCGGCTTTCAATCTTTCTCTTATCAAATTGATCTTCTGAGCAGTTTCATCAGCAAAAGTGGCCCCCAAAGCCTGTCTATCTCCGACCTCCGTCAGAGTCAAAGGAGTACGACACTTCCTGCCATACAAAGCCTCGTACGGTGCCATACCGATACTGGACTGAAAACTGTTGTTATAGGCAAACTCAATCAGCGGAATATGATCTTCCCAGCTTCCGCTAAAGTCCAGAACACAAAGCCTCAACAGATCTTCCAGTACCTGAATCGTCCTCTCAGACTGTCCGTCGGTCTGAGGATGAAAAGCTGTACTGAAATGCAGTTTCGTACCCAAGCCTTGCTGAATGCCTTTCCAAAGTCTGGAAGTAAAGCGTCCATCTCGATCAGATACGATCACACGAGGCACACCGTGCAATCTGACTATCTCCTTCACATAAATCTGTGCCAAGCGATCAACTGAATCCGTCTGTCTGATCGGAAGAAAATGGGCTGACTTGGTCAATCGATCTACAACCACCCAAATGGCATCATGACCTTGTCGTGATCGAGGAAAACCCATCGCAAAATCCATCGTTACCTCCTCCCATTTCCACTCAGGGATAGGCAACGACTGCAACAGCCCACCTGGTCGCTGATGCTCTGCCTTCACCAACTGACAGGCTTCGCATCTCGACACAAACTCTGCCACATCTTTCTTCATCCCAGGCCACCAAAACAAAAGCTTCATGTCAGCGTACATCTTACCACTGCCTGGATGAACAGTGTAGCCAGAATGATGAGATTCACTCAGAATCTCCCGCCTCAAATCTCCAGACACAGGTACCCACAACCTGTTCTTACAGAAAATAACACCAGAATCAGAAATTCGAAGTTCAGGAGTCTTACCAGATCCAATCTGTGCAATCAACTTCGAATAACCAAAATCTGACTTCTGGGCTTCTTGAATCCGTGCTTCCAAAGAAGACTGAATACTCATCTGAGCCAACTCCAAATCACTGGAGGAAATCACCTCCAACTGCAATCTCTCCAAATCACGAATCAGAAAGTCATCACAGGTAAGCTGAATACCTGATAATCCAAAAGACTTTCTGCTCAAAGCATCTGCTACCACGTTCGCCTTCCCTGGCTGATACTGAATAGTCAAATCGTAGTCCTTGATCAACTCGAGCCACCTCCTCTGTCTCAGATTCAGATCCTTCTGAGTAAAAATGTACTTCAGGCTCTTATGATCAGTAAAGATCTCACATCTGACGCCATACAGGTAATGACGCCAAATCTTCAAAGCAAAAACAACTGCAGCTAACTCCAGATCATGCGTCGGGTAATTCTTCTCATGTGGTTTCAACTGTCTCGAAGCATAAGCAATTACCTGACCATGCTGCATCAGAACACAACCCAATCCTTTCAGTGAAGCATCACTGAACACCTGGAAACCTTCCGTACCTGACGGAAGTGCCAACACTGGGGCTGAAGTCAGACACTCCTTCAATCTCTGAAAACTAGCTTCACACTCCGGTGTCCAAACAAAAGGTACTGACTTCTGAGTCAGTCTCGTCAGAGGAGTCGAAATCTGTGAAAATCCTTTCACAAACTTCCTATAATACCCGGCCATGCCCAAGAAACTACGTACCTCAAATACCGTAGTCGGCCTTGGCCAATCAGCAACAGCCTGAATCTTCTGGGGATCTACAGAAATGCCTTCTCCGCTAACCACGTGCCCCAAAAATGAAATGCTCTTCAGCCAGAATTCACACTTAGAGAACTTGGCATACAGCTGATGCCTCCTCAAAGTCTCCAACACAATCCTCAAATGTCTGGCATGCTCATCCTCAGATGCAGAATATACCAGAATATCGTCAATGAAGACGATCACAAACTGATCCAAATACTCCCTGAATACTCGGTTCATCAGATCCATAAAAATCGCAGGCGCATTGGTTACCCCAAAAGGCATAATCAAAAACTCGTAGTGCCCGTACCGAGTACTAAAAGCAGTCTTCACCACATCAGCTTCCTTCACCTTCACCTGATAATATCCGGATCTCAAATCAATCTTCGAAAATACCGAAGATCCGGAAAGTTGATCAAACAAGTCGTCAATCCGAGGCAATGGGTACTTGTTCTTGATCGTGACCTTGTTCAAATCTCTGTAATCAATACACATACGGAGTGTACCGTCCTTCTTCTTCACAAATAATACAGGTGCTCCCCAGGGCGAAACACTAGGACGTACAAAACCTCTGTCAACCAACTCCTGAAGCTGAACTTTCAACTCAGAAAGTTCTTTTGGTGCCATCCTGTACGGAGCTTTCGATATCGGAGCGGTACCCGGAAAAACATCGATAGAGAACTCCACATCTCTATCCGGAGGTAAACCAACCAACTCCTCAGGAAAAACATCAGCAAACTCCCGTACCACAGGGATCTCAGAAACAGAACCAACCTCTAGGTTCAGATCCCGCACCGAAGCCAAAAATACCGGACATCCTTTCTTCCACATCCTGCTCACCTCCAACGCAGAAACCAGACTGGAGAGAACACCTCGTAATCCCTGAAATACAACTCTCTCTCCAGCCACAAGCAAACTCACTTGCTTCTTCAGACAGTCTATCTGGGCCTCATACTGACTCAACCAATCCATGCCCAGAATCACATCATACGACGAAATCGGCAATCGAATCAAACTCGATTTCCACTTCTTGCCAGAAATCTCGATCTCACACAAACAAAACTGTCGAGCAATCAATGGATTCCCAGCCGGTAAAATCACAGATAAAGAAACCGGTAAAACCATCGAATCCAAATGTAAAATCTCAAAACAATGCTCGGACAGAAAAGAATGACTCGCTCCAGAGTCAAACAAAACACGACAGGGCTGATCAGAAATATAAACCGTACCTGTCACAACATCCGGAGCATCACGAGCCTCCTGCTGACTCAGACTGTAAACTCGTGGCTGAACTGGAGCAGGAGCTGAAGCAACAGAACTACTCTGCTCCCTCTGAATCGTAGGTGGTCTCCGTGGTGCAGAACTAGAACCACCACCTCTACCAGCAAATCCCTCAGGGCGTGGAGGAACAGTCCTCGGTCTTCCTGCTGCTGAACCAACAGGTCTGACAAAGCCCTCAGATCGCTGCTCAGAACGCTGATCAAATCCCATCTGCGGACATTCTGCAATCCTATGTCCCGGCTGACCACATCTGAAACAAAGACCAGCTATCCTGTAGCACTGGCCATGGTGTCGTCGTCCACAACTCTGGCACACAGGTGCCGTACTGACAGATCCAGAACTAGTCGTACTGGTAGCAGTACCAGACGATCCTCCGCTCTTCCTGGAATCTCCAGATCCAGATCCAGGAACAAATCTCCTCTTCCCAGAGGAACCACTGCCAGATGTCTCTCCTCCAAACCTCTTCCTACTCGCAGTCCACCGCTGCTGAGTAGCCGTCATGTCATTCTCAATCAGACGAGCTCGCTCCACAAGCTCAGAGAAATCAGTAATCCGGAACGGTATCAGAGGCTGCCTCAAAGTGTCTCGTAAGCCTCTCAGAAATCTGTAGCACCTCTCAGCAGACGTGCTAACCAGCTGCGGAGCGTACCTGGCTAATGCAGTAAACTCAGCCTCGTACTGCATCACCGTCTTGCTCCCCTGAACAAGTCTCAGAAAATTCTCCTGCATCTGCTGTCGTGCAGAAGGGGGAACAAACCAATCTCGAAATACTTCGGTGAACTCCTCCCAAGTGATCAAAGAGTTCAGTCTGCCTTGAAATCTGGCTGCTTGCTGGCCATCCCACCAGTGCTCAGCCTCTCCGTCCAACAGAAAAACAGCTAACGGAACTTTCCTGTCTGCAGGACACTGCATCCCGTCAAAAGTCTTCTCCAATCTCCTCAGCCACTCCTCGGCTGCTCTGGGCTCAACGGCGCCCTCAAACCTCGGAGGTTTCAACCTCAAAAATAACTGCAGGTGTCGATCGATGTCCTCAGATCTAACAGTCGAAGCTCTGCTCTGAGTCTCGCTCATCATCTGAGCAACAAGTGAAGCAAACTGTGAAAGCGTATCAGCACCGACCACTGGGGCTGTACTCCCCACTGGTGCTGCCTGATCGTCACTCTGACCGTCTGTCATGTCTGGGTCTGGCTGATCCATACAGAAAAATCCAGAAAATCCGGAAAACTATCACAAAACAACACAAAATAACACAATAAAAAGCCAAACGACCCAAAACTACCTCCCAGACAGACTCACTGATCACTTCCTAGAGCTCTGTTTTACAATCCAACCTGTTTCCAAAACCAATGCTCTGATACCAAAAAGCTTGTCACGACCCGACCCGAGACGAGACGGATCCCGCCCGCGCCGGATCGCGACGGGGGAAATAGCTAACCAGGATCTGGCTTTGGATTAGGTTACTGAACTGATCTTCCAAATTCTTAACTCAACAGAAGCACACAGAACAACAGAGCTACTAAAAACATCAAATGCAGCGGAACAAAACATCTATCTGAATTCATTTCCTCAAAATAATCATCTACAGAACAGTACATGGCCTTCAACAGAAAGAAAGACAGAACAGGAAAGCCATGACTGTACAAAAATCAAAAGTACAAAAGTACCTAATCTGATCAGACTCTGAAACCTAGTCCTGGACCTCCTTGCCCTTCCCAGAACCTGAAAACCACCAGAAAGCAAGGGTGAGCTCAACAGCTCAGCAAAGCAACAAACATCCAATCTAAATCCTCAGAAAACAAAACCAAACTTATCAGACATAAATCAGATCAGAAGTCGGAACAGAATCGGAAATCAAAACTTACGGACAGATATCAAATCACATCAGAGTCGTACAGATCGTATCAGAACAGAACAAATCAACAGAGTCAGAAATAGAAATCAGAATCGTACGGATCATATCATGTCATAATCACAATTTCGTACAGAACAGAACAGATACAGAAAATAGTACAGATACATATAGCTAAAATGCCCTGACACTGACGGAATCTCTACGGATTCCGGCCCCTTATGCCTCCCTTCCCAGACACTGACTGAATCTCATAGGATCCAGGCCCCTTATGTCTCCCTTTGTGCTCACGGCACCAAAACAGATGTGCTTATAGCACCAAAACAGAATTCATCGGATCCGGAACAGAACAGATATCAGATTTCAGATTGAGCTCATTTCAGATTTCCCGTTTCACTAACTGAATCTCATAGGATTCAGGCCCCTTATAACTTCCTTTTTATAGCTTATACACATAGCATTTCAATTCAGAAGAAATACGGACAATTCAGAAATTTCTCAAAAATCGGGCAGCACAACGGCAGTATACGGAATTTACACAAAAATTCCTGCAAAGAAAATTTACCGAATTCGCACAGAATATAGATTTCAACATTTCAGAACATTTATTCTACTGCACAGAGAATTTCCAAGTTCACAGAAAAATCCAGTCGACTAAAAACACAGTCGAAGCAAAAATATCCGGACAAAAATCTTCAAACTATAGTCAAAACGTGCACACCCGGCACGGCAACGATATACAAAAAGTTACGCGGTAAAAACTGAACCGTTCAAAAGATACGGACGAAAATCACTAACGGAAACAAAATCCGGACAGAAAATATCGCCAAACACGACGGTTCTGAAAATTTAGAAAGGCGGAATGTGCCTTACCTCGAGCACAGCAATTTCCTCAACAGTCTCCTCGGACGAAAACAGCTCGGCGTCGCCCGAAAATCCGCTTTTCCACTTTTTCCTTCGTTTTTCTCTCTCCTCAGCTTTTTCTCTCTCTTCAAAATATCTCATTTCTATATATATCCAGACTGATCGTCCTGGACGATCGAGCTTCGTACCGGACGATCCATGAAGAGAAGAATTCCGTCCAGACGAAAAATTACATATCGTCCCTGGCGATAGGTTCACGGGAGAATTTTCGTCCAGACGATCCACACTTCGTCCAGACGAACCAATCAGCCAAACAAGGTTTTCTGCACAACCTGTACCGATCGTCCCGGACGATCCAACTTCGTCCCGGACGAACCTGGAGCAAAAACTGATATTACACCCTTGGCCTCGTCGCGGTCTCCAGGATCCCTCACACACACGCATGCGACTGTGCCTGTTTCATGTTCGCATATCGGGTTAGTTCAACCCAATAACCCGCACGAGTTGTTTCCGGGTTGGGACCTGTTAAGGTCAAACTGTTTAAACCTGGATCAATCAGGGTTCAACCCAAACTTGACCCGCTATCCCGTTTTGACACCCCTACAAATAAGTTTAATAGGGTTACTCTTACATAAGGGCGTCAAAATAGGTCAATGTGTCAAGCCCGGGTCCGATCTAAAATTGAATTGATTCGAATTCAATTAATCAGAACACACTTGCTACTAACCCTAACTGATGACCCATTTTAATTAAAAAATATTATTATTAACTTGCAAATCATAAATTTTAAATTAATTGATAAAAATAAAAAGGCTATACCAATAAATAAATGAATTTAAAGAAAAATATTGAACATGTCATTTTTGAGTCAAAATTGGATTGTGAGGTCAACCAAATCCAGCCCATTAATAAACGGGTCTGAATAAATGACCCATATATGGCCTGTTTATTAAACGAATCAATTTGAACACGAATTTTTTGGTCGGGTTAGGTTTAGGTTGATGTGTTACTTTAGATGACTCGAAAGATATGAACATTGCAATTCAACAATAGGGCAAATGAGTATTTAATGATAGGTGGAGTAATACATTATCTACTCCAATCCTCCTAAAACTTGCCAAATCAATTTTACTTGGATAGTTTATTTTAATGCTTGGTAAAGTTTAGTTTTACAAGTCTTCGTTCTTTATTATTGTATGATGCGCAAGTAGAGCTGTCAAAATCGGGTCACTGGTCGGGTTCCGGTTCAACCCTGAACTTATCCAACACTAGTTGACCTAACCCGAACCCGACCAGTTTTTGCATGCGGGTCAGCTTTTTCAACCCCAATCCGGCCCGCATGAGTTGTTGGGTTGACCCGACCTAGCCCGTGGCAGATGCGACGCGACTCACAGCCCCCAAAAATCAACTCTCTAAATCAATAAGAAAAAAATTTTGTGATAGTTTATATGAATATCACAATCTCATTAAAGTTTCACAATTCTACTAACAACCAAGTTTCCTGATACAATGGGAAATACGCAGATTCAATATTCCAGGAAGTAACTTCGAAGCTAAGGCCTTTTGGAGGACGTAGACCTCTTTAATTGGCTTTTTGCTCAGCCTTTATGATGCCAAAACTTGTTGGAATTAGCCATTTGGAAGCAAAGGTTGGATGGTGACTGAAGAATAAGAGCAAATATTACGCAAGTTGAACAACTGATTGACATCATTACCGATTTTATATACTAATCAAAATTTATATTATATTCATGGCATAATAGTAGCTTTGTTTGGAGTAATTATTACGTCGGCCAAATCCGAACGTATCTGAATGTATACCGAGCGATACCGAGTGCTCAATAACGAGTTTCAGGTGACGTGACGTGTGATTTTTGATCTATGAACGCGTTTGGTGACCGGACGTAATAACTGCTCCTTTGTTTGGGGCGACTTTTTATTGCTTCTAAAAACAACATTTTAGTTTAATAATTAAAATTTTTATACTAAAAAGCTGCGCTTTAAAAACAGTAAGAAGGCCGTCTCAAGGGATGACCTTTTTATTGCTTTTTAAACGGAGTATTAGTACAAAAATTAAAAATTTTATATTAAAATAATTTTGTGTTAAAATTCCATTTTAAGAAATAGTAATAATTTTCTTAGTGTTTCTTAAAACATCTTAAATTATATTAAATGTTGCTTTAAGAAATAATAAAAAAGCGGTGGAATTACTCAAATGAAACTTTAAGTTTTGTTTGGAGCGGCTTTCTTACTGCCATAAAAAAGTACTTTCTAGAACAAAAATTTATAAAAAAATATTTTTATGCTAAAAAAATATTCATAAAAATATAAAAAAAAAAACCCATCTCAACAGAAACCTTAATAATTTTAGATTATAAGACCTGTTTTTATTAAAAAGTGTTCATAGCCCAAGATACTAAGAGCCTGTCCTTATCAAAATCCAGTAGAGCCACTGCTGGCTGGAAAAGGCGGAGAATGACGTGTTAGCTAATCCACAAAATACTTTTGTCATTTAAAAAAATTGAAGAGATTGCAATCTTTCAGATTTTGATTGGCTTTGCTGTGTTGAGCTGTTGAGTAAATTGGATGATCTCTTAGCGAGATTAGAGAAACTAGTCTGTGTGATCATCGGATCGTTCGGAGGTGAATCAGAATGTGTCATGTCATCTGATACACAACAAAAAAATGACGTAGCGCGTCCTGATTCGCCTCCGGACGGCGTTCTAAAGAGTAAAGAAGTTCGAACTCCTTTGAAGAAGTTGAAGGCTAGATGAATAAAGTTTGAGTGCAATTCAACTTGTTTATTTATATTTACAAACAAGTTTATTTGTTATTCAACAAATAAATTATTATATGTTTGATGTTAAATTTGATGATAGCTCGCATATTATTTAATTAAATTTTGGAAAAATATAACTGATTTAATTGCTTATTTGATAATAATATGTTATATATTTATTTATTAGTTTATGATTCTTTTTTATTCCCATTTTAATTTATGCAATTCCACCTCTTGTTCCACAATTTTAAGTTTCATCACTTTAAGGCTTCGTTTGGGATGGCTTTTTTACTGCTTTCTAAAACGGAGTTTTAGTACAAATTTTTTTATTTTTGTACTAAAACTCCGTTTTAGAAAGCAATAAAAAAGCCGTCCCAAACGAAGCCTAAGGCTATTTTGGGGGCCGCTTTCTTACTACTTCTTTAAGTAGTTTTTTTACTTTTTTATAGTACAAAATTTTAATTTTTATACTAAAAAGTAGAAGTTTTTTATTAGAAAAATGCTTTAAGAATCAATAAGAAAGCTGTCACAAATAAAACTTAAGGTTTTATTTGGGATGATTTTTTTTTGCTTCTTAAAGCAGCTTTTTAATGCAAAAATAAAAAGCTGCTTTAAAAAGCTGCTTTAAGAAGTACTAAGAAAACTGTCTCAAATGAAACATAGTCCCCTCAATAGCTAGGAACTTTTATTATGTCAGGACACCTGACGTAGCTCTACATCCGGACGCCAATAAAATGTTGCCATGTGCTCTTACTCTTTACATCGCGACCCGACGACCTGACCCGGACCGGAACCCGGTACTGCTATGTTCGTGTATTGCTAGGTATTGCTGGTATTACTAGGTATTGCTTGACAATAACGAGAAATATCGCTCTTTCAAGACCAATACCGAGCAATACCTACCAATACCGAGCAATACATAGCAAAACCAGGGTATTGTTCGATATTGCTCGGTATTAGTCTTGACAGAATGGTATTTCTCGTTACCGAGCAATACTTAGCAATACCCTGGTCTGCACAAATCATATAATACATAGCAATACCGGGTTCCGGTCCGGGCCGGGTCGTCGGGCCGCGCGGTAAAGAGTAAGAGCACGTGAAGACATTTTATTTACTTCCAGATGTAGAGCTACGTCAGGTGTCGTGACCAAATAAAAGTTCCAAGAGGTCATTTGTCTGAGCAAATTGACATAGCTATAGCGGATAAAGATGCTCGAAGGAGGTCCAGATTAGTAAAAGCTTCGAATCTTACAATCAAGGAGTTGGTGCAAGCTTATTCCTCGTGGAATATTCCATATCCAGGTAAATATTTATATTTATTTCTTAGCTTTCTAATTTGTTTAAATTAAATAATTTATTATTAGTCAATCTGCTTATTGATTTCATAAAATCTCTTCAATGAACAAATTTGTAGGTATTTTTTATTATATTAAATGTTTGCAAAAAATATTTGTTCTTGATTGTTTACTATCTTGTTTAATTTGGAATTAAATAGTTATGTAACTGATTCTTTAGCTTGATTATCTCATTAAAGTACTTATTTGATTAATTTAAGCAAGTCAAATACAAGTCATATTTGATCATAGAGAAATCTAAATAGGCTATATGTGAAAGCTCAACTTTAGCTTCGTACTTTCTAAAGCAGCTTTTTAGTACAAATATTCTTAGTTTAAAAATTTTTATATTAAAGATTTAATTTAGAAAACAGTAAGAAAGCTTTTCCAAACGAAACTTTAAGCTTAAGCTAATATGAATAACTTTTAATTTGATCAAGCAAAGTCTAATATATAGTGTGCTTAGCTCAACTAATCTTAATTATAGCCCTATATAAAGTGTTGTAAGAATTATAATTATTTGTTAAGAACTTAATATAGAGTTAGTATAAGTGATTGCATGTTTAAAATAAATATTATTATGAATTTTCTATCATTGTGACATTATAAATTAATCTAGATTAGTAATTAATTGTTTATTTATTAAATTGAACATTTAAATTCTTTTTTTTTTTTTTTTTTGTGAAGCCACTTAAATCACTTTCTTAAGAAAGTTGTTTTTTCTAATTTCATATGGTTGAATTTTTCTTAGAAAAGTTAAATTCAACATCCTAAAATTATTTCTTCTATTTGCCATTTGATGCTTTTTTATTTAAAAGGAAAAAAAATGATGTTTGATCTTATAAATTCTTTTAAAATTTCTAAATAATAATATTTTTTATTTATATATTAAAAATATGTTTCTTGCAAGCATTAAATAAAAGTAAAATTAATATTACAGGAGGTTAAGAGTCTGTTTGGGACAACTTTCTAATTATTTTATTTTTAGGCCACTGCAATTTAGTTTGACTATTACTTTCTTGTTGATTTCTCATCATTCAAAAATTGCTGCGATAGAAAGCTGTTTTCTGCAATCATAACAGTGAAGTTGCTCCAATTTTATAAAGCATGGAATTCGTCCTAAACAAACCCTAAGTTAGGCATTTTTTTGTTGAGAATTAGGCAGTACTATAACTCGACGATCCAAGAAAGGGGGAAAACAAAATTTGAAAGTAAGCATTTGCCTAACCTTACTCCCTAAACCAACATCTCCTTCATCCTTGCTTTGTGCAAAGGGTTTTTGAGGCTTACAAATAACTCATCATAGGAGCAATATGCAATATTTTATCAAGAAGGATAGACATAATTCTGCCTAGAGCTGCAAGCGAATCAAGCGTTCGACGAGCTACTCGTTGTTCGGTTCGATTAAAGCTTGTTTAATTAACTAAAAAAATAAATTTGAACAATATTTTAAATACTCGATTCTTAAATAAACAATCTTGAACACTAATGTGTTTGGCTCATTTATGTTCTCGAACAACATCATTTGTAGCTCGTGAATAAGCTCGACATAAAGCTCAATTCGTGTTCGATTTTGAACTCGTGAATAAGTTTGATAAAAATAATTAATATTTGATTATATAATTAATAAATATGAATAATATAAATATTTTATATTTATTATAATATAATGATATACTTATTGTTAAATAATAAAATTTAAAGTAATATATATATATATATATATATATATATATATATATATATATATATATTATGTTCATGAATGTGTTTTTTTCATAGTTTAAAAAAATTTGTTAAATATGTTCACAACATGCTTGATGTAATCGTTTGTTAGGAAGCTCGATAAAGCTCATTTGTTAAGTTAATGAACATCTAAAAGTAGAGCTCGTTCATGATTGTTTGTTTGAAGCTTGATAAGCATTAAACAAATCGAACATGAACTGATCATGAATCGAACATGAACACTCATTAATTTAAACAAACCAAACATGAACACAAATAATAAAGCTCGAACAAACACGAACCAAACTTGAACAAACTGATATTAAATGAACTCAAATATGAACACTCACATACTCGGCTCGGCTCGGTTCATTTGCAGCCCTAATTCTGCCAACCAACACCTGAATGTGGTTAGCTATAAGGTCCATAAACTTCTCTGCGCAAGCAATCTCAGGAGTGCTGCCACCTTCTTCACCTCTTGTTGAAGGAGCTTCCTCTGCAAGTAATTTATATGCTCATGAAGTCATGAAGAAAAGATTTATCCAAAAAAGCCTATTCTTCATGGAAGACTTCCAGGATCCACAGATTCAGAGAACCAAGTAGATAAATATCAAATTATGATGAAAATGATTTAAAGAACTCAAAATTTTCATTTCATGAAAATTGTCTTCATATATATTGGATTAGTGATTAGATTGATCAATACAGAAAAATTTGTTATTATCATCGGACTTTCCGCCGGCAACATGAAATAGCGGCAGCCTAACATGATTTCACTGTGATATGAAAGTTATAGATTCAAGTGATAGAATCAGTCGCTATTTATGGATGGGAAAACGGTGTATGTAGTCGTTTAATTTAATGAATTGACTATGAAACTATAAGTGTTGAGAAATTCTTGGGAGGAAGGAGAGTTCTTCTTGGATGAGAGAGAGAGGGAGGCAAGGGAGACAGAGCGCGGGAATGGATAGTAGGAGAAAACAAAACTAAAGCTTTATTCAATTTTCTCACCATTTATAAATAACTCAACCTCTACTTATAACACAAAGAAATATGTAGGATAAACCGAAGGAATAAAATAGCTAAAATTGGACCAAATCCTAACAATCTCCACATTGGTCCAATTTTATTATGTATAACAAAAAAAAGCCTCCACCTCAAAGATCTAAACAGATCTTTAACAAAAAAAGAAACCCTTACTATGCATTGCCTCTGCCATAGCAGCACACAGTCGTCCGAGGATCAAGATCCACCAATGTAGATCATCCCAGTCAACGCGTACCCTGGTCGCGACCTGGCCTCCCCAACTTGCACGTGAACTGGCCATCGTTGCTTCCTCGATCCTTCACGCGATTGAACAGCTACCTGTTGTCGTACGATTCTTGGCTTCGACCTCCTTTGAAGACCTCCAACCGAAGCCTGCTGTTGGGAACCCAGCAGTCTGCTCGTCCTAGCTCCTGCACGCTGATCCAATCCCGCGCAACCAATGAGCGAAACCTCGTGACCTTCCACCGGCCTGCGCAGACTTCACACGTGATCTGTTAGCCTATGCGTCCCCTTGTGTGCGTTCACCCCAACTCCACTAGCAACTCCTTCAGCCCACAGTGTTCCTTCCTTGCTAGAACCCCTGACTGCGCGACCCAACCCCCTAGTCATTCGTTCCACCTCACGCGAACGAACCGAGTCTACTCCATGTCACCCTGCGCGTTCTCTCGCACGGCCTATGCTCTCGCGACCACGCTCACTTCCACGCAACCTCCGCCCTCGCGCCCGTGTATCTACTGTTGTCGTTCCGACCCAACCATTGCACCGCCTCCTCTCTTTCTTTCCTTGGACAAGAACTTCCTTCCTCGAGATCGCCTCCAGCAAGCTCTGATACCACTTGTTGAAAAAATCTTTGGAGGAAAAAGAGTTCTTCTTGGATGAGAGAGAGGGAGGAAAGGGAGAGAGAGTGTGAGAACATATTTTAGGAGAAAACATAACTAGAGCTTTATTCAATTTTTCCAACCTTTACATAAAACTCAGCCTCTACTTATAACCCCAAGAAACATGTAGGATAAACCGAATGAATGAAATAGCTAAAATTGGATCAAATCCTAACACTAAGCTTGATCTTCATCATGTCATTTTCATGCTTCATCAAGTCGATGTTGTAGTCAACACCTCTCATTCTCTTGCGCAATATGGTCATCAATTTTGAGTTGTATGTAGGAGAAGTGGTCAGTCCAAACATCATGGGTATAGATGTATGACAGATACGCCATAGGAGCTTGTGGCGGAGGTGGTCTAGGAGGAGCAACTTCTTCTTCTTCATTACTATTTTAAATATGGACGACACGCTTCTTATCACTACAAAGAATATGGAATAAGTGATTCATGATTGGTGTAGCTAGGGATGCATTTGGTTGGTTTGGTAGGATTGGTTGAGAGATTTGTTAAACCAATTAAATTGAATCAAATTACAATCAAAACCAAATCAACCTAAGAATTTATTTTACAGTTGTGAATAGAAGTAAGGTTTTCAATGTAAAAAAATTTAATATTAGCTCACAATGATATGAATGGGCAAATGAAAATAAGAACTAAAGTAAAAGATTATAATGGAATAGGAAAGACATTCTTGTAATTTGCTTTGGAATCAATATAGAGAATCTACATTTATCTCTTACAAGCTGCAGCAACGTCGATATCCCTTAAGAGGTGATCGTGTTGTGGAATGGATACGATGCTCTAGTACCTCGCTATCAATTGCTAGCCATGGAAACAAGTCGCTCTTACTCTGAAGAGAAATAAAAAAAGGTAAGCAAATGAGTGAGACATGAGGAATATTTATAAGCAAACAAAAGTATGTGTAATTGTACAGTATAATCAGTCCATTGTATTGATCGTCCCAATGGCTACAAAATGAATAGCTTAATTGAGGACCAATCACCGACCAGAGAAGTATGAAGTTCATGTTAGAGCAGAGGATGGTGACAGAGGAGCATCAACGGTGGCTTTCCAAGTTGTTGGGTAATGATTTCGAGATCCAATACAAGCCCAGGTTAGAAAATAAAGTAGCAGATGCTCTCTCCAAGCATAGTGAAGACCCTCAGGTTATGGCTCTATCTATTCCTATGGTGGTGGATTGGGAGGCCTTGAAGCATGAGTACGAGAAGGATGAGGAGCTGAGTAAGATCAAAGGAGACTTGCTGTAGAACAAGGATAGCCATCTTAATTATTCTTTGATAGGTCAGAAGCTGCTATACCAGGGATGGTTTGTGCGTTCGAGGAAATCGCCATACATCCCTCATTTGTTGCAGAAGTTTCATGGCACAACTATTGAGGGACATTCAGGAGTTCATAAGACATATCATAAACTGGCAGCGTAGTTATACTGGGTGGGCATGCGGAAAGACGCAGAGGAGTTGGTGGCCAGTTGTGATGTATGTCAGAGACACAAATACCTAGCTATGGCTCCAAGTGGTCTTCTACAGCCATTAACATTACCCGAGAAGCTGTGGGAAGAGGTGAGTATGGACTTCATTAAGGGACTACCTATTTTAGATGTAGGGCTGTCAAAATCGGGTCATGGGTCGAGTTCGGGTTCAACTCGGAACTCACCCGACACTATTTAACTAGGCTTGAAACCCGACCCGCTTTTGAAAATGGGTCCATTTTTCAGACCCGAACCCGACCCGCTTTGGGGTCGGGTCAACCCGACCCGCTTTGGGGTCGGGTCAACCCGACCCGACTCGAAACTCTGTAAATCTTCCGCAACTGCGACGACGACAACGCGAAATCAACTTGATCTTTGACAAGGACAGCAGATTTTCAGACGTGAAATCGACTTAACTCAATTTTTTGGACCCCAAACTCCGACGGTGACTCTATGCAGGCAAACCGAAGGCAAGCTCTATTAGGGAGTTAAGAATCGAGATGCCAGTGAATGTCTCTCAACCGTCTCATGACAAAGGAGACCACATAGGTGAAAAACAATGTTTGCTTGTCCTTCAAAGCCATGGCCACAGTGGTTGGTTCACATTGGATATTTGTAGGGTATTTCTCGTTGAAATTCTTAATCAACTCGGTGTCATGCTGGAAGATGCACGGGATGACCTCGAACTCGATGACCATATATTCTGGGGCATCTGAGACAGCGCCAGAGGCAATGGCGAAGGTTGCTGAGGAGCGGCGACAGTGGCGGGCTCCTTGTATTTGTGGACCAGGAGGTCCAGAACGGTAAACTTGAGGTGGTTAAAGGCTTAAAACCGGTCATTGCCCAACTCAACTCAAACACAGGCACCGCCGCACTGGGCAGACTCAACACAGTCACCGCAGAGGCAGACTCAACGCGAAATCTTGGGTCACGCGGATCATTCTCAGGTTTCTGGGTCAACTCGAACCAGATCTGTTTTTACAAACAAGTACAAAAATCTGAACCCAAACCCGACCTGTTTCGGGTTCGAATTGACCCTAACCCGGATTTTTCAAGTCGAGTTCGGGTCAGGTCATATATTGACACCCCTAATCATATGGGTTTACTGTGATTCTAATGGTGGTGGACAAATTGAGCAGATATGCTCATTTCATTCCCTTACGCCACCCTTACACCGCGGTGTAGGTGGCAGCCACATTCATTAGAGAGGTAGTTCATTTGCATGGCATATCCGAGTCCATTATGTCTAATCGGGATAAGGTCTTCTTGAGCTACTTGTGGAGGGAGTTATTTAAGATGTAGGGGACTACCCTAAATAGGAGTACAACTTACCACCCTTAGACGGAGGTGGTGAATCGTAGTGTGGAGACTTATCTCCGTTGCTTTGTATCATATACACCAAAGATGTGGGTCAAATGATTAGCTTGGGCGGAATATTAGTATAACACTTCATATCATACAGCAGCATAGACAACGCCATTTAAAATTCTATATGGGAGGGATCCGAACTCATCTGATACATTATGGGCATGGCAACACACCAATGTCATTAGTGGAGTAATACTTGGGAGAAAGAGATCAGAGTTTGGCATAATTGAAGGAACGTCTACAGAGAGTAGAACAAATCATGAAGAAGCAGACAGATAGACATAGGAGAGATGTGAAGTTTAAGGTTGAGGACATGGTTTATTTGAAGATTTGACCTTACATACAGAGGACTTTGGCTCGATGAAGGAATAAGAAGCTCTCCCCCACTACTTTGGGCCCTACGAGGTAGTGGAGTGCATTGGCTCAGTAGCATATCGGCTACAATTGCCACCGACCTCAATCATCCATCCCATATTTCATGTATCACAACTAAGACGAGCCATTATAAACTACACACCCTCCTGCACTACCAGCCACACTGTTAGAGGATATGGAGGTGATATTAGAACCATTGGAGGTAAAAGGGGTGAGCCAAGGTGATCAAGGGATCAAGGAAGCGCTGATCAAGTGGAAGAATTTATCATAATATGAGGCGACATGTGATCCCTAATGTACTATTCAGAAGCAATTTCCTTTTTTCCACCTTGAGAACAATGTGACTTTTTGAGAGGGTAGTATTAATGCAACTGGCAGCAGTAGTCCAGCTGCCCAGTTGGGGCCTAGGACCTCTTTTATCACCTATAGGAGAAGAGGCTTTGAGAGGAAACTCTTTGGGAAGGAGAGGGGGGGGGGGGGGGGGAGGGGGGGGGGGGTGCTCTTTGGGAAACATGTAAGGGGCATTTATTAGATGTAAGAGACATTTAATAGGGGATTTGAGCTGCTTAAGGGGGGAGATTATAGTAGGTTGGGATTTTTTATGTTATGTTTTGAATTTCTGCAACAGTTTTTGGAGGTGATTGGGTTCCTAGTAGTTGCTACGAATTGTGGGAGAGACGATTCATCTCTCAAACAGTGAATCAACTTGTATCTTGTCTGCTTTGATTGGATATTAGTAAAAATAGCTCTATTTGTGTTATTTCTAGATCTATTTGGAGTAAGTTATTATTTTTTTATATAGTTATGTTGTTTTGATCATCAAGTCATGTCATGTGTATAAGGATTTCTTTAGATATAACCAATTGGCCAATGATCTCTTCAAATACAATAATTCCAACTTCTCTCAAACTTCTATAGTTGAACCCTCTTTGGCTACTTCCCTCAAAATTTCGTCAACAAACGATAGAAGAATCGCACTATGATCCTTTAGTTGGATTTGTCTAGCCCTTGCATTGTTGGTTATGGCAGCAAGATCTTCCTCGGAAATCGTCTCAGAAGTTCCTTGATGAACAAGAAGAGCATTCATTTTGATTCTCCATAAGTTGAAATTGTTTTAATTGGTAAATTTATCGATTTTGAATCTTTGCATCAACATGATCTGAAATAGTAGTTTCTTCTACTCCACCTCAAAGATTAAATAAATCTTTAATAAAGAACAGACAAATCTTGCTTCTAACCAGTCTTGTGACCAATCTTGCACCCCGATCACGTTATTGTATCCGACTGATAGTACATTTCGCTCATGCCTGCACCTCTTGCTTCTAACCAGTCTCGCAACCACGACCCTGACCCCAAGCCTTCAGCCCACTCGCGCAACCCGCGATCGCGACCCTGCGCCTTTAGCCCGCTCGCGCAACCAGCTATCCTGACCTTTGCTTCGAGCTCATGCGCCCGTGTGCGCTCCGACCTGGTCTCTGCTCAACCGCAAGCCCACCTCATCTGCACGCGTCCACCCGCACGGTCCATCCCCGCCTTTGACCCCCTGCACGTGCGACTCAACCCAGCGCTCGTCTGTTGTGATCCTACGATTTCCTTCCCTTGCCTAGATTGCTCCAGCTCGAAGCCCTGTTTCACGTGCAGCCATTACCACGCCCTTGGCCCTGCGTACGTCTGCCCCTCACACATGGGCAACCCATCTCCTCTCTTTCTTTAAACAAGAGCCTTCCTCCACCTTCACGTATTTCTAATACCAGTTTGTTGGGATTTTCTTATGAGGAGCTTCTTGTTTTTCTTGGATTGAGAGAGAGAGAGAGAGAGAGAGAGAGAGAGAGAGAGAGAGTTCTATAGTGTTGAATATAATTCTTTGTTATACAAATAACATTGATTTGTCACACATAATATGTATCTTCTCCACTGAAATTCAGAAATAAAACAATTGTTGTTTGAGCCATAAGACTCGAGCGACATAGCTATCTACAAATATGTATTCTGCTCCAACAATGGAGAGAGCAACTAAATTTTCTTTTATGCTCGACCATGAGACTTAGAATTCATATGTTCTACAGCGCTTTTCCTATCAATTTTATATCCTCTAATATCATAGTTGAAATATCCAATAAGATGAAATAACTAAACATGCTCAAAAGAAAATGCATATTTATATTGAATAAACATTCATGCAAGGGCATATATATTGTCAATTATCAATTAATTAAGCTAAAAAAGGCAAACACAATATGCTTTTATTCCTTATTAGTTACATCAAGTACAACGATAATAACTTCAAGAAGTATTGCTTTGATTGATTAAGATACCTGAGTGTGCTAATAATTGGGATTACTATATTAATTGTTTCAAGCAAACATATTTACACTTTCCCTCAGTATACAATCGAGAATGAGCCTCAAGAAAACAGTCAGGAATTACCTCACATTTTGCTTGCACTAATCACAGGTAGAGATGACAGCTTTAGCATTTTATAAGTCGAGCACTGAAACCTTATCATCTCATCATTCATTTTAGAAGCGTTAGGGTTGAATTTCCTTGAGCGCCCGTACCACTTGTCTCATGCTAGGCCTATGAGAAAGCTGTTCTTCTGTACATCTGATGGCCAATTTCAGTGTATCTATCAAATGTTGAAGGGGAGCCACATTGCAAAGACCCTCAGTGAAAAACTCAGGAGCTCGAGTTTGGTGTAGAAGCATAGATGCCCACGTAACAATGTTGAAACCATCTCCATAGGAAGAGAAGAACGGATCAAGTACCTTCTTGTCAGATAATAATTCAAGCAACACTACTCCATAGCTATAAACATCAGCTTTATCAGAAACTCGACAAGTCATAGCATACTCTGGAGCAACATATCCAAAAGTTCCAGCCACAGCAGTTGTGGCATGTGTTTCTGAATTACCTAAAAGCCTTGCTAACCCAAAATCAGAAAGATATGCATTGAAATCATTGTCCAGCAAAATATTACTTGGTTTGACATCCCGATGAAGGATGCGTGGTGCACACTGATCATGCAAATAGGCAAGAGCTCGTGCAACATCCAGTGCAATCTTGTGAAGCATCTTCCAATCCACAGGTCTCCTGGATCTTTCTTGTAAGAAATTTTCCAAGTTACCTCCTGGGAGATAATTGTATATTAAGAACATCTCTTCATCACTGCCATAATATCCTATCAGAGTCACAAGATTAGAATGCCTCCACCTGCCAAGAGTTTTGATCTCTGCATGGAACTGCTGAACCCCTTGAACTCTTCCCACTGAAAGCCTTTTTATGGCTACAAGAACTCCTGGTGAGACCTCAGCCTTGTAAGTGGCCCCAAAGCCTCCACTTCCAATACAGTTACTTGTATTGAAGTTCCCGGTGGCTCTCACTACAGACTCATAAGTCAAGGGAATTTCAAGGTCCACAAATATTGTTACATCCCTTATTTCAGAAGACTTGACTGAAGAGCTGGGCAGGCATTTCCTTGAATATATATAGAGGGCAATCAGAACTAAAAGGACCGAGACAATACCTGCAGCTGAAGCGATTGCTATAATCCAAAAAGTACTGAGACCACCACTACTTTTAGCAGGTGATATCTGTGCGGGTATACTATTTTTAATCAATGAGTCGGAATCCCCACCGCTTCTTTGAAGACGTGAAACTGAACCAGAAGAAGAATCATCAAGGCAAGCTTGCAACAACGGGTTTCCACGAATCCTATCACAACTCATTTTACTGGAATTAAATGGCAAAGGACCAGATAGATCATTGAAAGACATGTTAAACTTGGAGAGTGATGCCACATTAGCAAAACCAGAAGGTACATTTCCAGAAAATTTGTTATCATTGAGCATAAGAACCGAGAGTTTTCTCAATTTGACAAGGCCACCAGGGATCTCGCCGGTCATAAAATTGGATGAAATATCCAGTTCTTGAAGGGAATGCAACTCATTCAATTCAGCAGGAATTCCACCACTGAAATTGTTATTGCTTAAGTTGAGATATTTTAATGCCTTAAGCCCAGAAAGACCAGCAGGAATCACATCCTTCAGCTGATTCATACTCAAGTCAAGCGCAACAAGTTTATCCAATAAACTAATGCTCTGAGGAATAACTCCAGTAATTTGATTACTGGAAGCATTAAGAACCATAAGAGCCCTGCAGATGGCACCAATATCAGCAGAAATTTCACCGGAAATCAGATTGCTATAGCAATTGAAAACCAAACCACCCAATTCTCTGCACCTTCTGAACACATCATTTGTTAATGATCCAGCAATAGAATTCTCATCTACTCGGAGGTTATAAACAGTTCGATTCCCATATCTATCGGTTGCAACTGGTAAAGAGGATAACGTACCAGACAAATTGTTTCTACCAAAATTATGATGAATTGCATAATTCCTGCTAGATTCAAAGTAAGGCTGTTCAATTTCTGCAATTGTCCTAGATGTGAAAAACAATGAGTAAGCAGTAAGCAGGTCGTTTGTTGGTGAAGGAAGCAAAGGGCACTTCTTGTTAATAAACCTTGGAATGGAGCCCGATAAACGGTTTCCACTAACGTCAAAAAAATCCATGCAAGGAACTGGGAGCTCTTCACTAAGCCAACCAGTCAATTTATTCAAGCTAAGATCAAGTAACTTAATATTCACACATTTGTCGAGATCTCTCGGAATTTCGCCAGTAAAACTATTTTGTCCCAAACTTACCATCTCCAAGCTCTCACAGATACCCCAATAGCTTGGGAACTCCCCTTCAAGATTTCCTCTAGGAGCCCACAATATCCTCAGCTTTGGCAAACTAGTAATCTTCCATGAAATCCCACCGTGAAAATAATTGGATTCATCCTTCTCATGATAGATCAAGGAATTCAGTGCTTGCATATAATCAAACATGTTAGTAAGAACAACCATAGCCAGCTCCTTGCAGTTCCCAAGCTCTTCAGGAATATAGCCGCTCAAGCAATTCCTTGACACGTCCAAAGCTCTAAGGTTTTCCAGCTGACCCAGACTAGAAGGAATAACACCATCCAAACGATTTGAAAACAACAAAAGAGATCGAAGCTGGCTGCAATTCCCCAAGCTGCTGGGAATGCTTCCAACCAGTGAATTCCCAGAGAGGTCCAGATGCTCAAGGCTGAGACAGCCGGCGCCAATCTCTTCAGGGATTGAATTCTCTAAACGATTAAACGATAAATGCAATTGACTTAACTTCGGAAAGCAGTTCAAAAACGTAGGCAGACTGCCGTTTAGACTGTTCCTGGAGAGGTCCAGGATCTCCAAATGAATACACCGACACAGCGAAATAGGGATCTCTCCAGTAATCAGATTTGAGGCCAAATTGAGGACGCGAAGGAAACTGGGGAACGTCGAGGGTAGGTTTCCGACCAGCGAACTACCTTCGAGATCAATCACTTCCAAGTTCTCCAACCCCCATATCTCTCCGGCGATATCTCCTTCGAAACTATGAAAGGGGAGAGAAAGAATTCTCAGCTCTGTAAGCTCTCCTATGGCCGGGCTCAGTTTTCCGGCGAGCCTCCTGTCGGGATCGGAGTAGTAGCAGCGGAATGGACCAGACCGGGAGCATGAAGGCGACGTATCGCCAGTGTAAGCAGAAATGTTGATGGCGACGACTCGCCCTTTTAAATCGCAAGATATCCATTGCCATGAGCAGTGGTCGGAGGCTGCGATCCAGCCGGAAAGGACGCCTGCAGGGTCGGATACCGATGCCTTCAGCTCTAGCAGAGCCGCCCTTTCCCTTCCGGCGGTGTTGGCGTTGGCGCAGGTGGCGGCGGAGACAACGAAGATGGTGAGGAATAAAAGATGGACAGGAAGAGATAAGCAATGGCTGTGCATTGTCAAAAGGACTTAAACCGATTTCGTAATTTGGGTTTTACCGAACTTGCACACTGCAGCGTGAGGGAGAGATGGCGAGAGAGAGAAATTCTGTCCTCTTCTGATTCCCCATATTTCCACAGAGCTTTGCGCCCGCGTTCACCCGCGAATATCTCATAGAACATCTTATTTGGTCAAATTTAGTGTACAAAGGTCGGTGCTTTTACCATCGTACAGACATTAGTGAGCCTATGGATGGACTCATTTAGCTGGGATCCGCCACAAGAGATACAACAGGAAACTGATGAGGTGCCAAAGAAAAAAATATCCGACATATTTCGAAAATTAAAATTTCAATTTTCCGTTTAACCCAACTAGGGCTGCAAACGAACTTAGCTGAGTCGAGTATGTGAGTATTCATATTTGAGTTCGTTCATCATTAGCTTGTTCAAGTTCTATTTGTGTTTGATTCGAGCTTTATTGTTTGTGTTTATGTTTTGTTCGTTTAATTTAAGTATGTTCATGTTTAATTCTTGTTCGGCTCGTTTAATGCTTATCGAACTTTAAACAAACAAGCTTTAACGAGTTATGTTCGTGAACATATTTAACAAACAATCTATTGAACACATAAATATTAAATTTATTCATGAATATTTTAAACAAACAATCTAACAAACATGGACAACTGTGAAACGTCTTTTGTTCAGAAAATTAAATTTATAATAAAGCTGTTGTCTATTTAAAATGAAAACATGATTAATCTGTATGAATATATTCTTAAATGAAGCTTACATGTTGCATTTCTCTCCATTCGAGCTTTTATCGAGTTTAATGTCGAGCTTGTTCACGAACTTCAAATGACGTTGTTCGTGAACATAAATGAACCAAACACATTAATGTTCAAGTTTGTTTATATAAGGATCGAGTATTTAAAATGTTGCTCAAGTTTGTTAGTTAAACGATCACAAACGAGCTTTAATCGAACTGAGCATCGAATAGCTCGTCGAACATTTGTTTCGCTTGCAGCCCTAAACCCAACTCAATTCTTGATAGTTTTTAGTTGTAGAGCTCTTGCTTACGTTATCAGTTCATTCACTATCAATCAAAAGATTATGTACCTTATCATTTACTGTGCATCATGTGAGAAAAATAGCATTACACTGTAAATTGACGGATTGCCTTGATGCCAGTAATTTTTTTAAGGATATAAACAAAAGCCTCTCTTTCGTCAAGAACTGATTCCTCGACCTCATCCTCTTCACAGTTGTGTTAATCGGCTTTAACATCCCCTTTGATAAAATATAATTGTTGTCTCGTCAGACATTCATTTGATTTATGACCAGGTAGAAAACAGCGAAAGTCCTTCATATTTGAAGGTTTGGAATAGAGATTATCTTTGACTGGAACTTTTGGTTGGCAACAACTTTAATTTTTGCAAGTGGTGAATTGCTTGTCCTAGAAGTTAAGAGGGTTGGCAGCAAGTTTGATGGCATGTTGTGAGAGTTTTTTTTTTTTCAGCACTTAGGATCATGAGACAATCTTTAGGGAGAATAATTTTGAGTGTGTCAATTAAGTTGTGTTTCAATTTTAAGAGCAAAATTTATCGCCTGAGACAATGACCAAATAGGATTCAACTCCAACTTATCTTGAATTGCCTCTCATAATCCATTGATTTATCTTGCCACAAACTGATTTTCTAATTCATTCAGGTTATTCTGAGCATTGAACCTGTAAAATTCCTTTTTATATTCATTAATAATGTGGTTTCCTTGAGAGTATTGTTGGTATTTATGTAAGCATTTGCTCAAAATTAGTGGGGAGGAAATGTCCCCATATTAGTTGCTTATGCACTAGTTGTGAATACACTATTTTCCTTCCTTTCATCTGATTTGTAAAAGTTGAAGCCACCGAGCACTTCCACCTCCTTTTAGCCTACACGCCACATATTTAACCTGCTTTTCAAGATTTATTTTCATATATTTAAAGAAAGCATCTATCGCCCTTTCCCAATTAAAATAGTCTTCAATGTGCAACCTGCCATCGAAGAATGAGATATCTAGCTTGACACGAAATTCATTTTTGTGGCCGGTGAAATCTATCGGGTGAGCTACGAATAAAATGATTGGAAACATAATCTTCTACTTTTGAATTAGAACCTTCAATAGGTTGTCAGAATTCAAGCTCAAACTTGTAAATCATAGTTCTTAGGGGTCGGAACATGATGTCTCATCATCGCTCTCATGCCAAACATGGGTGGCCTCGCCACCGGTGTAGTTACCGTTGCATTGCGGCATAACATTAGATTGATGCCACCACCTAGCCAAAGACTGAAAGTGTATGCAGCTTACGTCAAACCTCCATGGTGAGCCGAAAGAATTCAACTGAAAGGGTCTCGAGTTATTTGGAGATGTTTGTTTGAGCCACCCTAAGTGCTTCTAAGCTTCGATCACTGTCGAGAGCTACTCTTGACTTTCCTTCAACCATTTGCACCCTCTTGAAGTGATATTGCTATCTCTATACCAATAGGGGTGTCAATTTCGGATCACGAGTCGGGTTCGGGTCGAACCGGAAACTGATCCGGCACTATTCGGGTCAACTCAAACCCGACCCATTTTTGAAAATGGGTCAGTTTTCCTGACCTGAACCCGACCCGCTTCGGGTCCGGCTCAACTTGATACGGCCCGAATGACCCGTTTCCAACACAAAAAATGCTAGTTTTTGGGTCAAAACAGGTTTATCTCCTCTTTTCAGGTCAAAAACAGATCTATTTCCTCTTTTTCGGGTAAAAAATGGGTCAATCTCGGGTTGCCGGGCCAAAATCGGGTTTTCGGGTCAAAAATGGGTCAATTTAGGGACAAAGGGTTAACCCGAACCCGACCCGATTTTTGAAACGTGTCAAAATGTTGAACCTGAACCCGACCCGTTTCAGGTTCGGGTTGACCCTAACCCAAAATTTTCAAGTCAAGTTTTCGGGTTGTGCCAAATATTGACACCCCTATATACCAAACACTTTGGGTATAAAAGACCTAAAATGATTAATGCAATATGTTGTGTTGTGCCACGATGGATAAAGGCTATAGACTAAGACCTAAAATAACCAACACAATATGTCGGAACAACGAAGGGGTGTTGATGGGACCCATATGACGTGACTGGACCTCGCTTCTAAAAAATTATTATAATGCTTCACATTTTAATTAAAAATATTTCGCAAATGATGACCTTCCCAATTGAAATGATTCCACGATAATGGACATCGAGATTGGTATTGATGTCAATCATCAACTTTGCTGGCAATGATAAGTGTTGGGCTCTAGCAAGCAAAGTTTTGGATTATCACATCTTGAATCCTCATATGGACTCATCACAACCTCCCCAACTAATGCATAGAAGTTTGGTAATTTAATTCTAGATTTTCGAATATAGACATTCTAATCATTTCAACTAGATATCATAACACTTCATCTAGTTATTCATGTTGATCATCTTGATCATATAAAATTCTTTACGCGTATAAGTTCCTTAATAACATTAAAATTGATTCGTATTCAGCTCATTGTATTAACCTCATCAAGATGCTCATTTTGATTGTAAGAACACAAATTTTGGAGATTATTTGATCAATCAAATAGTGTTATAAAACTTTCAAGTTTACACTCAACTGGTTGATTTAGTTCCATTTGAACTCAAATCAAATTACTTTTATTACCATTGGGTTCATCTCAAAATAGAGTTAATCAAAGACTTATGTCAAAATTCATATTTGCTCAAATGAATTTTCTCATAAGATATGAATAATAGTCTATACATACATCTTTTCTTCAACCCACCAAAGAAATAAGACAAAACCACTAAGAAAATTATAATTGTTGTTGGCTTCTTTTCAACTCTTAAGATTTTTTTCTTCTTCTCTTATTAGCCTAACAAGAAATCAAGCTCCTTGAAGATGATGGAGGCATATTTGTCTTCATAGCAATGGTCTTCACCTAATTCAGTTTTTTATCTTCTGAACTTGACTCAGCCTTCATGTTTCACAGTCTGACTTTTTAGCCATTTGGCAACAAAATTTGAATGATGATTAGGAATAAAAAATAATAGTAGATCATAGGTCAGCAATATTAGTTTATTATAAGAATCTTAAAGATAATTTTAAGTTAGATGAAAAATAATATAGGAGCATTTTTATGAAAAAAAAATCAAGCTTTGTATCATTTAGAGCAAATTAAAGCTTTGCTTGGGAAGACTTTCTTACTGCTTTATAAAATTACTATAGAGAAAGTAATTTTTTTAAGCAGCTCTAGAAAACACCTTTCTAGCACAAAAAAATTTGAAAAATAATAGAAAAGCATTGGCCAAACAAAAATTATGGTGTTAGTATGAAAAACATATATAGCAAAAGGACGGTTGCCCCAAATGAAGTTTAAGGTTTGATTTAGGATGACTTTTTTACTGCTTTTTAAATAGTTTTCTAGCACTAAACATTTTTGAAATAAAAAATTTGTGCTAGAAAGCTATTTTAAAAAACAAAAAAAAAACTGTCCCAGATAAAAACTAAAGCTTGATTTTCTGACGATGGAGGTAGGAAGGACCATAGTTGGTTGGCGACAGATGTCGAAATTACTCCTCCAACGAAAGTCTTGCGACGGACTGAAATCCAGCTTCAGGCAAAAATCCGGCATCAAGTAAAAATCCGGCGCCGGGCGGTGACCGGAAGGTGGTCGAGGAGGACTATTGTGGCAAGAGAAATAAAGTTTCTCTTCTTCCTTCTCCTTTTCTTTGCTTGTTCTCTTCTTCCTCCTCTTCTCTTCTTGCTTGGGCTCCTTCCCCCATCCCCCACCCCCCTTTGGGTTTCCTTCTATAAAAAATGATGGGTCTATTTATAATTTTTTAAAAGTGGCATGGCCAGTAAATAGTATGAAGATCAAGGATAAATTAAGAGTGGTTTGAATGGACGGCTGATGTTGACTCCTTTGATCATGAACTGTTTATTAGGTATTTGAATGTCTTAATGATATCAAATTTTGATGATATTAGAGTCGTTGGATTTGTCTCGTTGAGCCACTCGATTCAACTATAAGCATGCCATGTTTGGGAACTGTTGGTTAATCCAAATTATGGATTAAACCTTCCAAATGCACTTTGGGTCCTTGATTTGGACTCATTTGGGCTCAGATTGAATCGATTTTAGTGTCTTTGGGTTCATATTTCGGAGGCGTTTAGTTCGACTGTAAGTTTGCTAAAATCGGAATTGAGATGATTTTAGATTTAATTTTTGAAGTTTCCAGCATGATTTTTGCCTCGTGATTCATGCCCAATAAAGATAAATTTTTTATGATATATCAATTATCAAATTTATTATGAAATCAATACAATACAAATTATTCTTATACAATATTGGTTTCAAAATAAATTTATTAATTTTGAAAATTATTTAAATCCAAATTCTATTACGAAACCAAAAAATATGCTGCTTATATATAGCATGAATATCATATATAAATTTAAATTGATATAATGACAATTTTACTTATGTCATATGCGTAATATATGAATATTGGAATAAAGTTTAAAAATGCATAAAAAAAATTATTGAATTTAGTAATTTACGATAGTTTTTATCTTAGATATTAAATAATAAAATTGGCTTCATTAACCTTTATAAATAGATTATGCGATGAAAAAATAGAAATTGTGGCAATGAAAAGAATTATTAGAAATTTCAAATATAAAATTTTTATCATAATCTATTTTTTAAATATTGAAATAAATTATGTAACATAAAATATTAAATATATCATGTAATAAAATAGCAATTGATTAAATAAATATTTTATATTCTAAATTTACATATTTTGATTGTATTTCGAGGTGTAGCGGTAGCTCAATTAATATTTATAATTACTAATATACCAACCTATTCTTAAAGAAATTGCTAATATTCCTTACCATTTAATTAACCCCCACAGATATATCACTTTAATTAGGTGTGCCAATGAAGAAATCCAGAGACTACTAGAGGATAAAAGAATAATTATTGTTATGAGGACATACATTTTTTTATTTAACAAAAACAAATTTTATTAAAACATAAAGAGAGATACAACAACAATCGACATAAGACCAACAACTCGAGATATAAACAGTAAGAAGATAAAAAAAAGTCAAACAAAGAACGAGAAGCGGCATAGGGACTCAGGAATGGAGGCCCCCCTCATCAGCCTTGCAGCCAAACATGAACCATCCATAGGTGTTAGTAGTACGATCACCGTCTCGAATCCACCAAGCAACAAAATGAAGCACCCAGGTTGCCAACTAGCCCAGCCAGCCAGGGGAAGCAGGGGGCCCGCTCATCATCGTCCAGCCACATTCAAAAATCAATGACGACGCAGCCAAAAGCAAAAACCCCAACCTATTTCTTCTTGCCTTTGTTTTTATTCTTTTTTCCACTCACATGAGAATAGTCATGATCGATAGAGCATTCGATTATATCCTCCTCAATTTCCTGACAATCTGTTTCTTCCCCGCTAGAAGGGTAGTCCTCCAAAATTAATCAATCAGTTTGAAGCAGAACAAAGTTTTTCCTTGACTTAGTCATATGGGTTTTCATTTCAACATTAGACATAACAGATACAGGGATATTAACAAAATTGTCATTGCCCTCAAAACCATCCTTAGGAGTTAAAACTGATTGCTCATAAACCTGCATATTCTAAGCAAAATTAATAGAGGAAGAGGTAGTATTCGGACTCTCTATAACCATCAGAGACAATTTCACACCACGACTAGGAGGAACAGGAGAGCCAGAAGGCTCAGCGCCCACACACTGCACAATTTCCACAGCCAAATCACACGGGACAGACATACCCACACAGGATAAAGAAGGTTTAGAATTAAAACCACATTTCAAAACACCAGGATCACTCAAACACAACCGAGGAACCTGGGCAATAGAAGTCACTCCCTCCAAAACTGCAACAGAGTCCAACTGGACTAAATTAACAAGACTAACCCCCTCACACACCACGCCATTCTCAATCGAAACAGGAGAGACAATATCAGAAGAAACAAAAGCAGGGGAATTAGATGGCTCAAGTAATCCATTCACAGCAGACTCAATACCAACAATTTCAGCCAGAGCCACTAAGACAGACGAGTTTGTCATAGGTCCACCAACCCCCAGCGAATTAGAAGGATGAGGCAATGCAGATGAATCAAGATTAGGGTGAAGAATCCTACACCCAGCCTTCGAATGCCCCAAAGCAAGGCTGTGCACTTAATAGTCAGGAAATTCTTTAAAAACCACATATTAAACATATCCAATGCTATTCGGGCCTATCCAAATTTTGTCCGAGTACTGTTTGGACACATCCAGTTCAATAATTTAAATAACATAAAAAATAACATTCTGATAATTAGAGAAAGACAAGTGGCATCAAAATTGACGATGATGGTAGGATGGCAGGGAGAGATTGAGGGGTTACGATTATTACAAATAGAGAAGGAGATGATATGGGCGTTATAAAAGGTAGGACGAATCAAGCACAAGGCGGTAAAAGCGGTGAATCTTGGATCACGTCACTCTTCCAGGTAAGTTTCTAATGCGACTTCCTCATCTCTTCATCATCGGTGGAAGTTCCATCATGATGGGGAGGGGGACGAAAGTTGAAGGCCTTCCTAGTGAGATCCTATGAAACTATTTGCCCGATGGATGATTTTGGGTTAAGAAAACTGACGAGCACATCAGTTATGTAAGTATGAGAGATTGTGAAATCCTTTTAGAAAAAAAAAATAAAGTTAAACTCTTAAGCATTGAGACAGCTTTTGGTGTTAACTGTTGAATTTTCAATTGAACTCTAAAGTCAAGCGTGCTTCTTCATGAGAGCTTCTAGGATGGGTGACCTCCTAGGAAGTTATATCAATGAGATAAAATCGTGAAACTATTAGGATAAAATGAACAATATATCGATAATTAAGAGTCTATGGTATTACATATCCCATCATGGCATCCATATATTCGTCGAAATCCAGCTTCCAAGTCATCAAAGGTTTCATTAGCTCTATTAACGGGATGCTGCATTATGTAAATATAAAATTTCAGATATTAAATAAATAAATCTTATAATTTAAAATTTTATGTGTATAAATCCCCCATATTATTATTGTCGGAGCTTATAAAATTGGTAAGGTATATTAGGGGTTTAGGAAACAACAAAAGGAAACCTAACAAACACTTAAAATAGAAATAAAAAAAAAGTAATACATAAACTGATTCTTAAAGCAATTAAAAAAAAAATGCAATACATAATTTAAATTTCATGTCTATTAATGCGTATAGATCATATATGAAAATTCAGTAACGAAGCAGTAAGAAAGCAGCCACTCATGGATTATACATGTTTAGTAAAATTTTTGTACTGAAAAGTTATTTTAAGAAGCAATAAAAAAACCATTCCAAACGAAGCTTAAGTCAATACCTCATGATTTACACCCTATAATTATATTACACTGCTCCCACTCATGAATTATACATGTTTAGCATTCTTACCTGAGTGATTAGGTTGTCAAAATTACTTCTTGAGAGTACCCTAGGATTCGTTTGAGATAGCTTTTAGCCATTATTTTTTCATTGTTTAAAAGAAATTTGTTTTATAAAGCTGTTTTAGAAAGCAATAAAAAAATTATCTCAAACGAAACCTTAATAAGAATGTTAGCAATTTGTAGATGCATCGAGCTATAGAGAAGAGAAAAAAAAATCCCCAATTCAAAATTTTCCTTATGAAACAACAATCGACCTCCACATAGTTATGTCCTGATGAACAATTTTTTTTACAATACTTATTGTAGCTTAGTTGTCACATATGTATTTTTTTTGGAGGGGGATGATATGAGCAATTAAATCAAACTCATTCACACATCACATACTTAAGTTATGAATCCAAGACCTCTTGGTTAATAGCAAAAGCCTTCAATCAACAAACCGAGGCAAGTTCCATCACTAAACACATAATTATAGAGTTTTTATTCTTAAAGTTTGGTCAAAACAACATCGAAAGCCACTCTTCATTCAATGAAGTAAACATTTAAATGGTTTCATAAAATTTTGATACTTGAAATTTAAAGAAATTAAGAAGGAAAAAAAAATGTAAACCTAAAGAAAGCAGGTATATCAAAATTAGGTAGATAGGGCATTGTAGGTTTATTATCTTTCTTGAGCTTATTCATTAAGCCTAATTAAAATTGATATAGGAATTTCACTTGCTTAACATGCCTATGATTTGACTTGAGGTTAGAATTGATAAACTTCAAGGCAAGATGATTAGTGTGCAAGATAAATTTCTTATGTAATAGATAAAGCCCTAATATTTCAAAAACTATATGATAGAATAAAACTCTAACATAAGTATAGTGCATCTATTCAACAACATTTAGCTTCTCATTGTAGAATGCTATTGATGATTTTCTTAGCTTATGATGCTACATATACCAATCCTAAATGCATCATAGGATACTTCAAATGCTCCCAATGTTCACTTTCATCACTACTAAAAATGAGGATGCCGATAAAATAGACCACCAATTTTCTAATGTATTGTTTGAAATGTAGTGTTTACCAACTTCATAAGCATATGAGGAGCATTACATAAGTCAAATGACATGAAATAAACAAAGGTTAATTAAGAATTTAGTAATGTGATGATGATCATCATTTTTTTTTAACAAATAAAAGGTTGCGGATTAGCTTGGGGAAAAAGTCTAACTTTAACAATACTCGTATTTAAACTTTGAACACATTTGAAACCTTTAAAGATTTAAAAAAAACATCACTTTTGGATATTATGTGGTATCTAATTGTGTTGATTAATCTTATTGTTATATTGTCTCATATTTCAAAGCTTATCATATACACTAAAATGCAAAAGATTTATCTCCATTAAAAAGGGTTTTCTTTCTTATTTTTTAAAGGGTTAGGTCCCTTAGAGTAAATTTATTTGACTTTTTCTCATATTTTCAATTAAAGCAAAAATGAGAATGATGCATGTGAAAAAAGAAACAAGAAGAGAGTAAAAGAGAAGTTGATAAACCCTACATTCTATAATGTGATATAGCTTCCTATTTTTTTTTCCTATTTTGAATTTTTTCATGTTAAATTCTAATGTCATTAACTTTTCCGCTACTTTTACTTTCTTACTTGTTTCATCATTGTGACATTTACTCCTCATCTCTCCCAACATTAGAGATCATGCAAAAGATTTTTTACATGTATTTACTTTTCCATCACTTGCCAAGAAAATTCATCTTATTTTTACATACTTTATCCTGCCAAGGTCATGCGTTTATCATTACCTAATTCAACAATTTCATGTTAACCAACATTTATCTAATTACATTTGTACTAAAACAAAAATTTGCACATTTATGTTGAACTAATCACTAATCAACTAACCAATTCCAAGCCTTATCCTATCAATTAGAAGCTTTAACCATCAACCAAAAGATTTCGGATTCAAATTTTATATTATAATATTTGTTTGAGTTCGCCTTAATATTTCTTTATTGCTTCGATTAGTTGGAGCACACATCATTAACATTAATATCTCACAAGCCTAGAGAACAAATGATAAGCAAAACCTCTGCAAGCAAACACGTTCTCAACTTCATGAGAAAATATATTACAATAAATGGTAATGGAGTTCATAATTAAGCTAAAACAAAACGGCTAAATAGCAATTTTCCATCAAAGAGCGATAGTCTTATGTTAATTTGATGGCTTCAGCATAAAAAGTTAAGAGATTGAAATCTTTGAGATTTCTTCCAGCATATATCTCATTTCAGCGGAGCAATCAATAGGTGCTTGGGCTCTCACAGTTATCCTTTGCCTCCTCTCATTCATATACTCCGATAATGAGACGCTTATCCTGAAAAGGTGAGGAATCCATGTTGCTTCTTTTAGCTTGAGCTGGAATTTCTCCTCTCCCTCCTGAGAAGATAGAAAATTTTGGGTCATTCCTCAATATATCAAGATTAATTATTATGTATGGATACTAAACGTTATACAAAGACCAACCAGAATACACCATTCACTTGGTACAACGGCCTAATACTATTCAATATCACTAACGTGACGCAATCTAATTAATCTATGTACAGCATTCTAGATTCAATCTCCGCACATAATAACTTCTTCAATATCAGACAATGATGTGTACTCATATATACAAGTCTAAATTTAAGAGTCTCAACAATGATAAACTCTGCAACAAATATTATAACAAGTGAAGCTCCAAATTTACAAGATAGTAACTTCAAAAGGTTCTACATTACTAAGTAAAGCATACTCAGCCAACCTATTTACAACAAAATGGGAAACATTACACAGCATTAGCAAATGTGATGGAAAACCAAGAAATTTAGTATGTTAATTGGAAAATTTTTATAATTAAAAGGAAATCACCTCAGACTTTATCCTGTGAAGTTCGTCAGCAGAGCATCCAATGATTTTCTCTGCATGCTCATTGAAAACAGAAACCCAAGCTTCACCAGATGAATCTGAAACCTTCATCACCATTATATATCTGCACGCATGAAAAAATGGATATAGAATTACCTTTTTTTTTTACTTTTTCATCTAATAGAAACTCTGCATTTTACACAATTTCAGTACCTTAAAGAGCATTGGTCGTCATTCTTCTGACATGCTTCACACCAATATCCAGATCCAACGGCTTCTGTAACCTTCTTGTTGCAGGCCTTGCAAGCACGATACCACATAGCCTGATCTGGCCTGATCAAGCTGACATAAGCCTTTATGCTAAAGAAGACGGGCTGAAAAACAAGACAATCATTTAGAACTTTTAGTATTTAATGCTGCTTAGACTTTTTCCCCCCTTAAAAAAAAGTTCATCAATGAAGCCTTCATTTGAGACAAATTTCTTACTGCTTTCCAAAATAATTTTCTGATAGAAAAAATTCTAGTTCAATAAATTTTTAAACTAAAAAGCTGTTTTAGAAAATAGTTAAAAAGCTATCTCAAACAAAGCCAAAATAAATGCAATAATGTTTTCATTCAAAGCTTAAAAACACATGCCTTCTCCTGGCCCAATGTTTGGTCATTAGTAATGTGAGATAAGTAAACTCTATCGGAGTACATAGATCTCTGTCCAGTTTTCGTTGAGATGGAACTCAAAGTGGAGGCTATTGGTGCCATTGTTACATCTTTGCCTTTGGAATCATACCTGTCATGTTATACAAAACTCAGTCTTAAACAAACAACGCTATAATCTTTATAATTCTATCTCACCAAGATCTAAGCGCTTTTGTCTCGGGCAAATCTGGATTAATTTGCATGGTGCTTTTGCTCAGCGTAGACAAGGAAACACCTGGAGAAATTATTTACCGAGTTGATCAGGTTTAGAGTCAATACAAGAACTTTTGTGAGAAATAAAGATTATCAAATTTATATTGGCTGAACGTGAGAGAAAAGCATGATCATACTGATTTGAACTATGTACTTCCTGGATGCTAAATCAAGCTAATTTAGGCTTGAGGATCAATTAAGTAATGCAATTTATTTATTATTTTGTGTTATATTGCGTTATGTTTGTCATAATCAAATAAAATGGAATATTATTTGATAAAAACATGTTAAATTGTTTTCAAAAATTTTGCAATAGTAAAGCTAATTTGATTAAAAAATGTCAACATTGATATAAATTAATTGAATGGCTAAAATACTATTTTATGAATTTAAAGTATATCAAATATCATTAGTTAATTCATGTAAGCAAACAAAAAACATAAATGGGTTTTTCATTTATAAGAAACCAGCTAAAATAAAAAAAAAATTAATAACTTTCTTTCTAAGACATCCAAAATATAGTTTTGCTATTCAAACTACAACAAAGAACAGGCTTACTGGCTAAGGCTCCATTAGTTGATGTTATCTTCTATTATTTTTATTATCTTTCATGCGAATAAATTACATTTTTTTATCAATACCATAAAAAACCTTCTATTATTGACTGAATCAAGAACAGGCAACAAAGAAAGCCATGCCTAAAAGATAAGAAAAGTGCTGCCATTAAAAATAATAAATAAAAACTTCAAAACAACTTTCAATTCGCACTCTAAACTCGGTATAGAGTTTGTTATACCTTGAAAGTCTCCAACTTTGAGTGCTTTAATAGCTACAACGGGTGCCGTGTCAACCAATTCCAGTAATTCCTGACCAAGAGTAGTAGCAAGATCGTTCCATAAAGACACAACAACTGTCATGTTTCTGCAATTGAGAACAACGTGTACTAAATAAATCAACAAAGCAACAAGGATTAGATAATCAAGACAACATAAAACCCACTCACGAGTCATCTGCAATAGTTATGTCCCGCTTAGGAATCGTTTCATTATTGATTTTCCTTCGAACACTTACAGTTGGAGAAACATTCTGAACCACACCGATAACATCTGATTAAAAGGAAAAAAAACAGATAAAATGACACTCTTACCACATAAATTCATTGATTTAGTTGTTCTTCCTTTTTGGTCAGTATATAGCATACCTATAACCTCCCTGCCATTAACATAAGATCCCACTTGGTCAATCTTCACAAAGTTATATTTGGTTTCTGGAATAAAAGCTCCCTCTCCTTGTGCCTCTTCAACTATAGAATTTTCATTTAAGTTCATCTCATAATCATTTTGAACTGTTTTAAACTGCCTGTTTGCTAGCCTCAGAGTTCCTTTCGAAATGTAGTATACTTTGCCAAGCTCAAACTTTGGGTAGAACTTCTTTGCAGCTTCATTAAACATTGTAGCCTGGATTTGGGTACCCTGCAAAAATACATGTAATTTGAATAAAGTAAAGTACTAGCTTCTTCAAACAAAACAATCGCCAAATAAAGTGCACTAAATTCATTTTAGTACTCACATCTTCATCTGTCAGTTCTACATTAAAGACTTGACCTTCGCCTTTGGCATTCTTATATGTTCTTAGATTGCCTTTATTCGTTACTCTTACTTTTATGGTCCAGTTGCCTTGATAAGGATTCAAGGAACAAAGAGGATGAACCCTTCTAGTCATTGACAATCGAGCAGCCGGAGCAGCACTATTTATTAAGTTGTACAATATCAAAATTCGGACTTATAATTATATAAACAATGATATAAACGAAAAACAGTTGCTATGTTTTCATTTTTTTTTTCCCTGAACTTCAGAAAAAAAAAAGTGTAAACGAAAAACTAGAGCAAACGCATATTATTTTGCTGGGAAATAAACTTCCTACAAAAGAAATAGTTGGTTTGCTTACTTAATACGCTGCTCATGCACAATTTGTGCAGCAGATTTTGGCACTGATTCCTCTTTAGGCTTTAACAGTGTTGCTGTCTCCTCTGCTTCAGATTTGATCTCGCAGTCAAGTGCAGGAGAAACAACTTCACATTTTGTCACAATCAAAGCCCTGGAAAGTAATATTTTTAGGAAGAAATATGACAATTAGTAAAATTGTATTATACAATATGAAAGGACATAGCAATTAATATGTACTTACTTATCAGTTTGGTTGGGGATGGTATTGCATGTGTAATCCAGAATGCGAATGAGGCCAAGATTCTGAAGCTTTCCAGAATTGACTTCAGAGGAAAGATGGGTAGGTAGCATAGCCTTGATCTTCATCTTGCCATCGCTAGCCATGAAGCTGCATATCGTACAAATGAACATTTCAATCAATGGAATATATAATAATAATAGGTGTGCAGTTATGCAAACTCCTTTGACTTAAGCCAATTAGGACCTTCTTTAGTAAGGTATGCATGCATAACCTTACTTTAAAAGAGCTTCAAAAAGCCTAGCTACCTTGCAACCAGCAAAAATTCATCAAAAAAATAAATCATACGTAAATAACAAATATAATATTCTTAGAGAAGATTTAATCCTACTATTTTCCAGTATTACGCAGAACCCCTCTCGACATGAGAGCATTACAGATAAGCATCAAAGAACAAATCAAAGCGATTGGGAGTGAGATAGAAGTTCCCTCGACATAATTGCTCACATAAAACAAGAAATCAATATCCCATCAGAAGCTGGAACAAGAAGGAAAAAAAAATGGGCCTATGACAGTTAACAAGAAACAAACATGCAAGTAAAGAAAACCGATTCATACGTGAAGCGGGTGGTGCTGCTACCAATAGGCTTCAGATCGACGACTTGCACGATGATCTCCGCAATCTCTGAGGTGGAGTCTGGAGAAGGGTTGGATAGGAGCATCGCGATTGCTCCGGGCGTCACCGTCTTCGCCATGGCTTCGGCGTTGATCAAAGCAGCGAAAGATAGAAGAATTGCAGAGGCTTGGAGTGATTTAGAGAGGGAGGCGTACTGAATTTGAAGGAAAAGAGAGCGGATTTACAGTCAAATAGGTTATTTTGGCGGGAAAAGGAGATGCTTTGGGTTTGGGTTTCATCCCGCGGGTTAATTTGATCAAGGGTTTCCACTTTTGTCGCCCGGCGTTCCTCGTTTTGGCCTTATGGCGGGAACTTTCGATTCGGATTTGTTAAATTGTCTCGCTGGTAATTTACGAAATTAGGGCAACATAATAAACGCTTGGCCGGAATAGACACGTGTCATTCATAATGACGTTTATTGCCATGTTCCGTGTTCTATTAACACACATGTACATTATATAACTCAATTTGATCTATTGGTTATGAGCTTTTTTTTACTAATTAAGAGGTCTTATATTCCAATTTTGTTAATGCGATGGGTGGTGTGCGAGTTTGCTCTAATTGACCTAAATGTTTCAAAATAAACACACGTTACATTGGACATTTCTGTAAAAGTTAGAAAATAATTTTGATTTCGTGATGTGAGAAATAATATGATGAATTTTTAGGTTTAATACTTAGATTAATATTATATATTATATTTTAATTTGTACTATTATTAATATAATCTAAAGCCTTTAAAGTTAGTCATAATGCTTGACATTTTTTTTATTTATAAAACTTAGGCAAAATTTTTAAAAGGAGCAAAGTTAATAAATGTATTAGGATTAGGAGCATGAAATTAATTAAATTTAAAAAGGAGCAGAAATGCGATCATGCATTGCATTTTCTGAAGAAAACGCATTTTCTGAAGAAAACGCAAAGGAGGATCGCATTTTCTGAAGAAAATGCGATCCTGCTTTGCGTTTTCCATACAAAACGCAAAGCAAGCCTGCATTTTTGTAAGAAAATGCAAAGATGCATTCCGTTTCTTCATAACAGAAGAGGGATTAAATAATAGTGATTATTATAATTTTTATTTACTTTATTAAAACTATAATAATCATTTCTTTTTGCTGCTTAGAGAACTAAGAAGCCTCACATGAGGCGTGAGCTTGCTGAACGAATAATCTAAGTGTGAGACTTTGGCTTCTTTTGAGATTTGAGATGTTGAATATATAAAAATTATATTTGATTTAGTGTAGAAAAATATAATTACTAAAAGTATGCGTTATAAGTAAAAGTTAATATTTAAAAATTATATAAATTTATAAAATATAGTTTCTACATAAATATGATATAGTCTCTACTTTTCTTAACATATTATTTTTCATACATAAATATTATAAAATGCAATTCACGTGTGCGTTTGTAAGAAAATGCAATCCTCTATTCCGTTTTCTTGAGGGCATGTAATATTAAAAAAAATTATATCAGAGGACGAGAATGTGGTCGTTACTAATGAGTTAAATATATAAAAAATATATTTGATTTAATGTAGAAAAATATAATTACTAAAAGTATGTGTTATAAGTTAAAGCTAATATTTAAAAATTAAATAAATTTATAAAAATTAAATTGCATTGAATTAAAAAAATATGTATTACAAGTAAAATTTATAGTTATACATAATTTTAATAAATAAAAATAAAATTTCATTTAATAATTTAAAAAATAAATAAAAATTAAATATTTATTTAAATATTTAAAATTATTTTAATTTATGAGAAATGTTTTAATTTATGAGAAAATAATTTTAATTTATAAGTTAAAGCTAATACTTTATTTAATTAAATATTTATTAAATAATATATGAAAACGGAATGCATCTTGCATTTTCTTACAAAACGCAGGCTTGCTTTGCGTTTTGTATGGAAAACGCAAAGCAGGATCGCATTTTCTTCAGAAAATGCGATCCTGCTTTGCGTTTTCTTCAGAAAATGCCTTTTCTTCAGAAAACGCAATGCATGATCGCATTTCTGCTCCTTTTTAAATTTAATTAATTTCATGCTCCTAATCCTAATACATTTATTAACTTTGCTCTTTTTAAAAATTTCGCCTAAAACTTATAGAAACATGATAGAGAGTTTTTGTGAAGTGCTGTTTTGCTCCAGGATCGTCCAGGACGATCTGGGATCGTCCTGGGACGATCAGTGAAAGATTTGCTCCAGAATGTGTCCAGTTTGCTCTAGGTGATTTTCCTGTAGGTATCAGCCGGGCCGATAGGTACATCGTCCAGGCCGATATGCACTGTTCAAAATATCGTCCTGAGAATAGTTCTGGGAACCGTCCAGGACGATCAAATTTGGTCTGATCGTCCCAGGACGATCTTGCGATCGGCCGGGCCGATCTGTGTTTGATAAAGCTGAAATCAGCTCATTTTGAAGAGAGAGAGAAAATTTATAAAAAAACGAAAATATTAGCCGAGGAGAGAGAAAGTCGAAAAGCTTTTTGGAAAAGTTGATTTTCAGGCGACGCGGAGCCGTTTTCGTTCGACGAGACTGTTCGAGATATTGCTGTACGCAAGGTAAGGCACATTCCGCCTTTCTCAATTTTCAGAACCGTCGTGTTTGGCGGTGTTTTCTGTTCGGATTTGATTTTGGCGAGGCATTTTCGTCCTTATTTTCCGTCTGGTTCAGTTTTTACAGCGTAAGTTTCTGTATGTTGTTGACGTGCCGAGTGTGCACATTTTAGTTATTTTCTGGAGATTTTTGTCCGGGTATTTTGAATTCGGCGAGGTTTTATTTCGACTGTATTTTTCTGTGTAGTCGAAAATTTGCTGAGCAGTAGAATAAATGTTTTGAAATGTTGTTATCTATATTATGTACAAATTTGGTAATTTGTGATTTTCAGGAAAAATTGTGTAAATTCCGTATACTGCCGTTGTGCTGCCCGATTTTTGTCTGATTTCTGATTTGTCTGGATATGCTATCTGTATATGCTATAAAAAGGGAATTATAAGAGGCCTGAATTCTAAGCAATTCAGTCAGTGTCTGGGAAATCTTAAATGAGCTCAATCTGAAATCTGATATCTGTTCTGTTCCGGATCCGATGAATTCTGTTCTGATGCTATAAGCACATCTGTTCTGGTGCCGTGAGCACAAAGGGAGGCATAAGGGGCCAGAATCCGAGAGATTCTGTCAGTGTCTTGGAAGGGAGGCATAAGGGGCCAGAATTCGTTGAGATTCTGTCAGTGTCAGGGAATCCGTTCTGTTATCTGTTATGTGCTAAATTAATATATATGATTTGATATGTCCGTATCTGTTCTGATTTGATCCGTTTCGTTCTGATCTGTCCGATTTGATATCTGTCTGATTCTGTTCTGATTTCTGTACGGATTTCTGTCTGATGTGTTGGTTTTGGATTCTGAGAGTTTTGATTGGAGGTTTGTTGCTTTGCTGAGCTGTTGAGCTCACTCTTGTTTTCTGGTGGTTTTCAGGTTCTGGGAAAGGGAAGGAGGTCCAGGAATAGATTTCAGAGTCTGATCAGTATAGGTATTGTTTTGTACCTTTTGATTTTTGTACAGTCATGACTTTTCTGTTCTGTCTTTCTTTCTGTCTAAAAGTCATGTACTGTATTTGTAGATGATTGTTTTGAGGAAAAGAAAATATAGATGTTTTGTTCCGCTGCATTTGATGATTCATAGTAGCTCTGTGTCTGTGCGTCTGTTTGAGTTAAAATATTTGGAAGATTCAGTTCCGAAACAAATTCCAAAGCCAGATCCTGGTCAGTCAGTTCGTCTCGTTTCGGTCGCGACCCGGTGCGAGCGGGATTTGTCCCGGTCGGGTCGGGTCGTGACAGTTTTGATCTGAATGTATAAATTCGAATTGATGAATGGTATTTCGAAATGTCAAAAAGTTAGAGAACCGATTGGAATGTGATCGATTCGATTCGAACAATTTGGTTCTATATAGTACCAATCATCTTGGTAGATTTAATTTTGAGTCTTAAAATATTAGAATTAACCTAATGAGTCAATTTTCAATTCTAAAGGTTGTTGTTTTGGAATTGAAAAATTATTATTTAAATTTTAGAAATAAAATAGGTAAATGATAGTGGTCATTGGTGAAAGGAAGCATGGTACATTTGTGAAAAGAGAATGATGTTTTCTTAAGATCATATGTTCAAACCTAAGTAAATATATCAAGCCCTTTGATCGAGTTGTCCGCTTCGGAGTTTGGGCAAATTAAGCTAATATATTGGGAATCCATTCCAATATGTCCCAATAGGTTAGAAATAATCGAATTAAGCCTAATAGACATTTAGATTAGCTTAATTAGAACTTTCACCTTGGATTAGCCCAAATATATCTATTTGGACAAATAATATCTAGGCCTTCAAATTAATTGAGCATAAAACTTGTCGTGCATAAATAAACTAAGCACAATTAGGCCTTAATTAGACCGATTAGCTTGTTTGACCCAATTTGACCTATTTCAATTTTTTTGGTCATTAAACAAGTTTGATTGAATTGAGCCAAGCCAACCCTTACAATTTATTCCAAGTATTTACCCATATTTGATTTGACCTCAATTGAACCTTGAACCCATTGAGCTCCACAAATTAGTTCAATTGATCCAAATTAACTTTATTGATTCTTTTAGGACACATTGATCAAATCATTTTTGTCTAAATCTGACAATTGATCTAAGATAACCGCATATCAAATTGACAAATTTCACCCTTGGTTGAGCTAATTAAATTGAATTAGCTCGCATTAATTCAAATGCTAATGACTTGGCATATTTGAGATCAACGCCTTAATTTGATGAAATTTTTGAATAAGTTCATCACATCCCAACTGAACCTATTTGACCTTTTTCTTTGGCTCAATTAACCCAATGGAACCCATACTTGGCCCATTTAGGCCATTTAAGCATACTTGCACAAATTGGCCCAATTAGCTTAATCCGTCTCTTCAAACGATAACTAATCAAGTCTAATTTCAACTGACTAACTTGACCTGTTAGTTTGATGTAATTAGGACAATTTAGCAAAGTTATCCAAAATAGAGAAATTTGAATCTCCACGGACCTACATGTCATACAATTTCAATTTTGTTAATCTAATTGCTTCTATTGGCTAGGATAAACCTTAAAATATCCTTAACAATAGAATTAGCTCAAACCCAAGCCATTAACAAAGGCCTCGTAAGCTGATTAAAATTTATACAAGGGTTAAGCAAATTCAAATCAAGGAGTATCTTAGACTAAGATATCCCAACTTATTAGACCATATAATTTCTAAAACCCAACCCAACAAGTTACTTAACCAATTAGTATGCCTAAGTTTATAGCTAGAGTCAAAGAGAAAAAGTGAGGGAGTGGGAGAGAAGTGCTCACCCTTTTTCCTCAGTTTTTTCTCTCCTCTATCAACTCTGTGAAGCCCATAGAGCTTTGGTCTTTTAATATATTCAACCAACACCAAATGATTTCCATAAAGGGTTTTAATCTACCACAACTTTTGAAGGTGTGGTCAATCCTTGCACTAAGGAGGTAATAATCTTAGACCCTAGGTATTATGATATGCAAAGGGAATGGGGCATGCTTACCTGTGATCTCCTTGAAGCTATAGCTACTAAAGTTTTAGAATTTTTTTTTTAAATAAAACCCCACGGAAGAGACCTACATGTTAATATAGAGAACAAATTATAAGTCCTTAAAGACTCCAAAGCTTGCTAAAATGTAACATTTGAAAAAGAACCTAAAAGCCTCGGAATTCACCTAAATACAAAATCCAAGACAAAACAAAAAGAAGACCATCCTAAGCACAAGTAAACATACAAGGAGTCGGAGGAAGTCAGCAATTGCCCAACAATCAACTGTTTACATCCAAAGCTACAATGCCAACCAAAGCCATAACCCAGAGATCCAAAAACTAGCACCACAAAAACAACCTGCACAAAACAAAATAAAAGAGACACCACCAAAAGGAAAGAACAAACCCCAAACAGCCATAAATTAAACAATACAACACCAACACTCCATGGCTCCAAAACAGCAGCCACTAAGCCAACCACAAAAAATAGCTTTTTTTATTTCCTCTTTCTTCGTTTATCCATCTGAATGAAAGTATCACGATGACTTACATTCAATTCAAATAAGTCATCCTGATCAAACACTTCCGTTTTACCACCCTCAGAAGGAGAAGATGGACAGCCTTTAAGCCAATCAATTTGCGCCACAATATTTTTTATCTATCTCACGCCCACATGAGCATTAAAAGTGTTAGCACAAAGTAAAGCAACTGGAACATCAAAAGATGTTCATTCACGCCCAGTCCCACAGAGGAGACCAACACAACCATATCAGCAGACGCCATAGAAGAAGCAATAAAAGGATCCTACTCACTAGAATCAATATTCACCACCCCCATATTAACATTACAAGGTTCTTTATCACCCACAATAAACAACTCATTACTAGCAACAAGACCAACAATGTCAGGACTAACAATGTCAATCTCACCCCGAGGGGAAGTCACCAAGACATGCTCACCTACATCACCATCATCACAACACACAACAAGCCCACAATGCTCGGATGGAGGAGCACCAGAATAGAGATTAATGAATCATTCTCAACTGCTCTCCCCAAGGGAGCAACCGACTCAAGCTGAGGCAAAACAATACTAGAACAGTTATTTTCCTCACTAATAGGATCATCCTTACTAATGGGATCACAAACATCATCACAATTTATATTCGAAACCACTCCCACCCCAACCATATTGTTAATAGGATTAGATAAATGAGGATTCACAATATTACATTCAAATCTCGCATGACCCAAAACCTTAAAATAACCACAATAGTTATGGAATTCTTCAAATTCCACCAGTTGGATAAAACCCATAGATTCAGAACCAACCCAAACTTGATCAGGATACCTCTTGGTAACATCAAGCTCAAAAAGCAGACGACCAACTAAGGGCCTTATACCATTTGAAGTGGCATTATCCATCCGTAAACGTCGGCCAAACAAAGAACCAAGCCCATGTAGAATCCAAGGAGAGAACTGATGCGGACAAAGATTGGGAAATGAAACCAAAATAGAGAGTAGGAGATTCAATGTTAATGTCAAAATAAGGAGTTTGCCTAAATAACTTCATGTAACAGTTGCTAATGAAGTAAGACCGATACGAGAACACACCATAGTCTAAATCATTCGAAAACTTAATGATGATGTTCTTGGCATTAAGCAATGTAATAAAAAACTCTCCCATAAGCTTAAGATTAAAGAAAAATTTACGGACATAATCAATTGGTGGCCATTGGCTACGAAATTGTCCGACAAAACTCAAACGGAGCAGCCAAAGCCATCATTTCTTCATCAAGAATCCACAAAGATGGAATACCCTAGCAAGAAGTGATTTTTAGTTCGTGAAACTCCGATCAGGAAGAATCCCCGGATAGAGCATTCTTAAAAGAACGCGGAGTGAACTTCCCCACTAAAAAACCAGGATCACTTAAACGATTACCATCCATCAAACCGCTAATCGCAAGAGAAAGCCATGTATTAAGGAGCAAGGAAAGAGTTTACTTGGGAGAAACTATCGAAGGCGACGCAGAGTCGAAAGGAAACCCTAGCCAATAACAAAATCGTGTTTGAGTCAAAAGGGTTGGCAATGACATGTCAATCCATTTTTCTAATATGATCATGGACATTTGATTAGACATGAAATAAAGCCCATCCATGTCATTTTAAATCAAATTTGACAGTTAGTATTTTACCTCTGCCAATTTCATGGATATTTAGTTAAGATTTTGCAAAGAAAACTCGAGAGTTCAAATTGAATGAAATTGTAACCAAAACTTCTATTTTACTAGAGAATTAGTGGAAATTGATTTTATAAAAAATATTTAACATTTAAATGAAAAAATATTTACTCTTCACTAATTTAAATAAATACTTAGGGTGCTATTGAGCATGTTTTTAGTGTTGATTTAAGTCTAATTGAACAACTTTTGGCCGTTGCTTTTCACGGCTTCAAAATTTTTTTATTTATTTAGAATGCCGTAATAGAAAATAGTAAGAAAACTGTCTCAAATAAAGCCTTAGTTTACTTTGATTTGTCTATCATGCATGGGTTTAATTTTTCAAGGTGAAAATGTGGGTTTTAAAAATCAATTTCAATGCATTGTATGACCATATGACATTTAATTTGATATCATAAGTTCATAGCAATGTACTGAACAAAATATCTAAAATTTCAATAAAAAAGTTTGGGGTGATTTAGCACATCTAATTTGATTTGCTAAATGCATTAGAAGAATTAATTTCAAAGGATTTAATGTTCTTTTGGTCATGTTTTGATTATCATTAGCCATTAGCAATGCATGGAACTTCACAAGTTCTTCATGAAATTATTTGAGGCTATTTCTTATTTTTCATAAATAAAATAGTTATTATTTTAATTATTTATTGAAGGAAAATACACTAAATGATTTTAGGAAAATTTGGGGTTAATCAAAATCATCCACTTGAATTAGAGAATGCATTGATATATATTTTAGAAAATATTTTATTTTATTTTATATTTCTCATACTTTTCATTAATTTAATTTTAATAATGAAAAATATTAAATATTTCTTCAATTTTGGAAATATTCCTTGATTTAATTAGGAACAAATGGGATATTAATCGTCCTCATTTTATTGAAGATTGATTAACTCCCCATAATTTTCTAATTAAAAATTAATTTTCCTTACTTATTCAAATAATTAAGGAACAAAGAACATAATAATTGACTTTGACTTTTGAAATGCTTTTAATTAAAATCAATTTCCTATTTTTCAAAGTTTAAAATCAATCATTGTTAATTTTAAGACATCAAATTTTAAATGTTAAGGTGATTTTGAATGTATCAAATAGTTTGAAGTAATGAAATTTGAGATTTTTTTAATATTCTCAAAACTAATTTGAAATCCAAAATTAGCAAATCCAAATTTCATTTTTGTTCAGATTGAATTATCCAAAACAAAAACTTCACTTATGTGAAGCGCTAACCAACCAAACTTAACCCGAACTTAGAATAAGATGTACTAAATTGTTAGAATTTCTCAACAAACCATAAAATTGTCTTGAACTTCAAAAGCAAAATAGAGGAGAAATTGTTATTTATGGTCACCGGACGCCACTTGGAGGTGAATCAGGACACGTTATGTCACTTTTTTATTGTGTATCGGTGTTATGTACCGTTGCATATCGGGTGATGTGGCGCATCCCGATTTATCTTCGGACGGTCTGGTGGCCGCACATAATAATTTCCCCAAATAGAGTTGAAGAAGCTAACCATACCAACTACCTCAACTTCTTTCCATATAATGGGATATTAGATCACATATTCAAAAACTACAACATTCATTGTTTAATTAGAGAGAATAGTTTAGTCTGGAGAAATTATGTTCATTGAGTCTTCATTGATCCTAAACAGAGATCAACCAAGATTATTATGAACATCTTTTGATCACTATTTTTTCGCTGTTTAAAAAAATTATGCTAAAAAACTACTTTAAAAATCATAAAAAAACTGTCCCAAATAAAGCCTTAATTTGAGGTTAACTCGCACCTTCATATTCGATTGAAGATTATGCTTCGTTTGATTCTTCCTCTCTTTTTGTTAAAGATAATTTTAGAAACAATGATTAAGAGAATGAAGTTTTCTAACAGAGAAACAAATATCAAAAAGCTTTTCAAAACAGCAGAAAAAATGAAATTGCCTAACAAATATTTATATAGAAGTGTCTCATCCATATAACCTCCAAAAATATCTTCTACATTTACAACAGAAAAAGAAAAAAAAAATGCCGAAACAATGAGGCCTTGGTGAATTGGCCTCTCCTCCAATGGCCCCATGGAAGATAAAGGTAGACCTTTTGAATCAAAGCAAAAGGTCTAAGTGAAAGTCTCCTCTTTAATTTCTAGTAAGGAAAGGATCCCATGCTACGCGAGATTCTAGAGGAAGTTGAGATGGTAAAGAAAAAAGGAAAAAGATTTTGTAAGAAAATTTGTAACTTGTGATCTCTTATTCATTATGAAACCCTTAAACATGAACAAACTAATCATTTATATGTACTGTGTAAAAAATAAGGTTTCAAAATGGTTTGAGAGGCTAATTGGTTTGCTTAAAAGAGATGCAGGCTAAAATATAATACAATATAAAATGAATGCAATATATCTAATATGTTTGAATAAATGTAAAATAAATGCAAATGATTATTTTTTTTCTTTAGTTAGTAGTGAAATAAAAATAGTGTAAAGGCCAACGATGGTTGTGGACGGTGGCCGATAAGAGTGGAGGGTTGTTGCCAGTGGAAACGACAATGGTCAACGGCGATGAGCAGCAGTTGTAGTATGAGAACATCATCTGTTGACAGATGTGGCTAGTATTAGCATAAATTAAACCTCTTGTATTCAGTTTATTTCTTAATTGCCATTCTACGGTATTAAATACCGCTATGTACGTTGTTTTAGATATGAAATACATTTTTCCAATTTCCTTCATCTCTCTCTGTCTCTTCCGTCTCTGGCTTTCTCGCATGGTATCAAGAGCCATGAGGGGAGATCAAGATTCTGGTATTTCTCCTCCTCCTCTTCCACCCAGACCGGAAACAACTCCGTCCAAGTCTCAATTCCCCAACCACTCAAATTTCTTGTTTCTAACCTCAAAAACTTGGTACCGTACTCTCTCACGTCGGAGAATTACATGATATGGCGAACGCAGCTACAACAGCAGTTCACAGCCAACGGATTCGCCGACCATCTCACCGGCTCTACCATGGCTCCTGTCGACACCGCTTCCGCCGATCACGCCAACTGGACAATCGTCGACAGTAATCTTCTTTCAGCCCTCTTCTCCACAATCTCTCAAGAAATCCTTCCCTACATCATCACCTCCAAGACCACCCACGAGGCTTGGCCTGTTCTTGGAAAACGCCTTCAACCGTCCAGCAGATCTCGCGTCATTCAACTCAAAAACGACTTGTATCACATTCGCATGAAGGATTAAACTATCCAGCAATATCTTAACAAAACAAAATCCCTCGTTGACGGCATTTTCGCCTCCGGTTCCAAGATCGACCCAGAGGACATTATTCTTCATATCTTGAATGGCCTGCCACCCACGTTTAACTCTTTCAAATCTAATTTTCGCAACTCCCTCCAGCCCATTGATCTTGACACATTCTATGCGCTCCTCTGCAATGAAGACCTCCATCTTCAACAAGACATCCTTCAAGATCAGCAGCCGACTCCTGCGGCCAACGCTCTCTATGCAGCGCCCAACACTCAAAATCGCGGGAGAAATTACAAAAGATTTACCAATCCCAAGAATCCACCGTTCAACACTCCTACGCCGGTCTATCCGAACACGACGCCGACTGCCACCAACACCGCACGACCGACATGCCAAATCTGCGGCAAGATCGGCCATGTCGCTCTAAACTGTTGGCATAGGTGCAACTTCAAATATGCTCCTACCGATCCTCGTCAACCTCGGGCACTTCTTGCAAACCCAACGCCCACTACATCACAAGATTGGATCGTCGATTCGGGAGCCTCAACACACCTCACACCAGACGTACAGAACATCCAGTACCCCGCGCAATACCAAGGCCTCGACTCCGTCTCCGTAGCCAATGGCTCATCTCTGCCCATACAAAACGCAGGTCAAGGACTTTTCCTCTACTCGACACGTCTCGTAAGCTTCATCTTCATAATCTCCTTCATGTACCGAAATTAACACATAATTTGGTATCAGTTTCAAAGCTCAAAGCAAATAATTTAGTCTCTATAACTTTTGACGCACATGGCTTTATTATTAAGGATATACAGGACCAGCGTCCACTGCTTCATGGACGTCTTCATAAAGGTCTCTATCAAATACACGTTGCTCAGGACACCAAGCCGACTGCACTCTCCGCCACCACCAACGCTTCTCTTCTTTGGCACGCTCGGTTAGGACATCCGCACAACAACATCACTTCAGTTCTTGCTAACCATTTTCCGGAAATCTCTAGTGTACCTTCCTCTTTTGTTTGCTCATCGTGTAATGTGGCCAAAAGCCACAAGCAAGTTTTTAATAAAAGTTCTTCAATCACCTCTGCACCCTTTGAATTGCTTCACACTGATGTTTGGGGACCGGCACCGCAACCCTCAATCGACGGATTTCGTTACTATATTGTTTTATTGATGACTACACGCGATTCTCTTGGATCTACTTCATGTACACTAAACAAGAAGCGTTGTCGAAATTTAAAAATTTATGTAATCACATTAACACGCAATTTCAAACAACTCCCAAAACTCTCAAGTCCGATGGTGGGGGAGAGTTCATTAGCAACTCTTTCAAAACCTTTCTCCAAGAACGTGGCATAAATCAACAACTCTCCTGCCCTCACACGCCAGAACAGAATGGCCTCGCTGAACGCAAGTACCGACACCTTCTTGAACTGACTCGTGCTCTTCTTCATGCCTCCAATCTTCCAACCAAATTTTGGCCGGACGCTCTCTCCACTGCACATTATCTCATCAATCGCCTTCCATCGAAATCTATTTCGCTCCAAATCCCGTTCCAACGTCTGCACGGTACACCTCCTTCGTATTCCCACCTTCGCACCTTTGGCTGCCTATGCTTTCCTTGGATGAAACCGTATGCACCCAACAAGTTTGCACCCCGATCTCATGAGTGCATTTTCATTGACTATTCACCTCAGCACAAAGGATACAAATGCTTCACAATAAGCACCGGTAAAACTCTCATCTCACGTCACGTAGTATTCTACGAAACTCAATTCCCCTACCAGAATTCATCAACACCCAACACAGAACAAACACCTACTACGCCTACCAGCATCCCGCCTCTCCTTCTAACCCCTTACTCCACCCTTACTCCAAACAATAACGCACCCAACACATCTAACACTCATAATTCTGGCACCACTATTATTTCTCCTATTATCCGACCACCACACCACACGGTCAGCTGCAGTTCCAATTCTACACATACACACACCTCCGGCAACACTCTCCCTTCACCTGCTAGCACACAACAACCCAACACGACCAATCCCAATCCTTTCCACCCTATGCAAACGCCATTAAAATCTGGCATTTCTAAACTAAAACAATTCTTCAACCTCCTCACTCATCTCAACCCGCAAACCACACCTCTCACATACAACCAAGCAGCAAAACTCAACCACTGGCAGATGGCTATGAATGAAGAGTTTAACGCTCTACAGAAACAAGAAACCTGGACTTTGGTTCCCGCTCCTCCAAACAAACCAGTATTGGGCTGCAAATGGACGTATAAAACAAAGCTTCTTCCGACCGGTAAGATCGATCGATACAAAGCCCGTCTCGTAGCTCTCGGTTACAATCAAAAGTTCGGCATCAATTACACGGAGACTTTTAGCCCAGTAGCTAAAATGCCGACAATACGTCTTCTTCTAACTCTTGCCCTCAACCGCCAATGAAAAATTCTACAACTGGGCGTCTCGAACGCTTTCCTACACGGAGACCTTCCAGATGATATCTACATGCTCCAACCTCCTGGTTTTCAAAACCCGCAGCATCCCGACTTCGTCTGTAAACTTCGCAAATCGCTCTACGGTTTAAAACAAGCGCTGAGACAGTGGTTCCTAATGTAATATCAAGATCTGCTCCAGTATCGTCCAGGACGATCTGGGATCGTCCTGGGACGATCAGTGAAAATTCAGTTCCAGATTTTGCCCAGTTTTGCTCCAGGTGATTTTCTGCATGCATCGTCCAGGCCGATTGGAGACATCGGCCAGGCCGATCGGCACTGTAGAAAATATCGTCCATGCAATAGCCCTGAAGGGAGACCAGGCCGATCCTTTTGGTCAGATCGTCCCGGGACGATGCTGCGATCGGCCAGGCCGATCTGTGTATTATAAGGCTGATTTCAGTCGTTTTGAAGAGAGAGAAAAATCAGAAAATTAAAAATAAATATCTGAGGAGAGAGAAAGTCGTGGGATTTTGGAGAAAAGTGGATTTTCGGACGACGCGGAGCCGTTTTCGATCGAAGTGACTGTTGAGGAATTTGCTGTGCTCGAGGTAAGGCACATTCTACCTTTCTCAATTTTCAGTTCCGTCGTGTTTGGCGGTATATTCTGTCCGGGTTTTGTTTCCGTTAGCGAATTTCGTCCGTATCTTTTGATCGGTTCAGTTTTTACCGCGTAACTTTCTGTATATTGTTGACGTGCCGAGTGTGCACATTTTGGTTATTTTCTGAAGATTTTCGTCCGGGTATTTTTGATTCGACTGTGTTTTTAGCCGACCGGATTTTTCTGTGAAATTGGAATTTATCTGTGCAGTAGAATAAAGGTTCTGAAATGTTGATATCTGCATTCTGTGCGAATTCGGTAAATTTTCTTTGCAGGAATTTTTGTGTAAATTCCGTATACTGCCGTTGTGCTGCCCGATTTTTGGGTAATTTCTGAATTGTCCGTATTTCTTCTGAATTGAAATGCTATGTGTATAAGCTATAAAAAGGGAGTTATAAGGGGCCTGAATCCTATGAGATTCAGTTAGTGAAACGGGAAATCTGAAATGAGCTCAATCTGAAATCTGATATCTGTTCTGTTCCGGATCCGATGAATTCTGTTTTGGTGCTATAAGCACATCTGTTTTGGTGCCGTGAGCACAAAGGGAGACATAAGGGGCCTGGATCCTATGAGATTCAGTCAGTGTCTGGGAAGGGAGGCATAAGGGGCCGGAATCCGTAGAGATTCCGTCAGTGTCAGGGCATTTAGCTATATGTATCTGTACTATTTTCTGTATCTGTTCTGTTCTGTACGAAATTGTGATTATGACATGATATGATCCGTACGATTCTGATTTCTGATTCTGACTCTGTTGATTTGTTCTGTTCTGATACGATCTGTACGACTCTGATGTGATTTGATATCTGTCCGTAAGTTTTGATTTCCGATTCTGTTCCGACTTCTGATCTGATTTCTGTCTGATAAGTTGGGTTTTGTTTTCTGAGGATTTAGATTGGTGGTTTGTTGCTTTGCTGAGCTGTTGAGCTCACCCTTGCTTTCTGGTGGTTTTCAGGTTCTGGGAAGGGCAAGGAGGTTCAGGATTAGATTTCGGAGTCTGATCAGATTAGGTACTTTTGTACTTTTGATTTTTGTACAGTCATGGCTTTCCTGTTCTGTCTTTCTTTCTGTTGAAAGCCATGTACTGTTCTGTAGATGATTATTTTGAGGAAATGAAAAGATAGATGTTTTGTTCCGCTGCATTTGATGTTTTTAGTAGCTCTGTTGTTCTGTGTGTTTCTGTTGAGTTAAGAATTTGGAAGATCAGTTCAGTAACCTAATCCAAAGCCAGATCCTGGTTAGCTATTCTCCGTCGCGATCCGGCGCGGGCGGGATCCGTCTCGTCTCGGGTCGGGTCGTGACACCTAAAGCTCACCGGCTTTCTTCAAGCTCAAGGATTTGGGTTTAGTCGTTCCGATCCTTCTCTACTTATTCTTAACAAAGACAGCATTCAAATTTATATTCTAATATATGTAGATGATTTACTTATCACAGGAAACAACGAGCCTGCAATCACCCGTCTCCTCAAGCAGCTCCGCTCTCAATTCGCACTTAAGCAGCTTGGCGACATCTCCTTGTTTCTTGGGATCCAAGTTCTTCGAACTTCTACCGGTTATTTTTTAAACCAAACTCATTATGCTTCCAAACTACTCAATGATGCAGGTTACACGGACTGCAAGCCCGCTCCAACCCCAAGCTCTTCTCCGTCCAAGCAGAAATCAGCCGACCGGACTCCTTTCTCGGATCCAACTCTGTATCGAAGACTTGCCGGATCACTACAATATCTTTCCATCACGCGGCCGGACATAGCCTTCGCCACAAATGTGGTTTGTCAACACATGCAAGATCCATCCAATCAGGATTTCAAAGCTCTCAAAAGACTCCTCATATACATCAAAGGAACTCTCTCTCACGGGCTCCCATTACAACCGGAAATCTGGAACTTCACTCCTACACGGACGCCGACTGGGCATCTGATGCCAGCGACCGGAAATCAATCTCCGATTTTTGCACATTCCTCGGTCCAAACCTCATCTCATGGACTGTCAAAAAACAGGTCACCGTCGCTAAATCTTCCACTGAAGCTGAGTACCGATCGTTGTCTGCGGCCACATCCGAGGTCATTTGGCTCCGCCGACTAGCTGCCGAGCTCACTCTACCACAATACAAACCCACCACCATTCACTGCGACAACACCTCCGCTATGGCCATTGCAAAGAACCCTGTCTTCCACGCAAGAACGAAACATATCGAGATCGACTACCACTTCATCCGCGAACACATCAGCTCCGGCGCCATCCAACTCACTCATCTATCCTCCAAAGAACAAATCGCCGACATCCTCACCAAGGCTTTGTCGCCGACACGGTTCAACGAACTACGCAGCAAATTAACCATTCGATCCTCGAATGCCTAATTTGCGGGAGGCTATTAGCATAAATTAAACCTCTTGTATTCAGTTTATTTCTTAATTGCCATTCTACGGTATTAAATACCGCTATGTACGTTGTTTTAGATATGAAATACAATTTTCCAATTTCCTTCATCTCTCTCTCTCTCTTCTGACTCTGTTTTCTCGCAGCTAGAACACATTGAAGTGGTCGGCGACAACAACAGAATTATCTTGCAGTGTATTTGATAATTGATTAAAAACGGACGAATTTAAGATACATCAAAAAGATGTAAATGCATCGAGTTTTTACTTTGCATTCTTCTTTAACAAACTAAATACCAAAATTTCTAAAACCCTGCATTTGAAATACTTCATTCACTTTTCATTAAATCAAACAACCCTTAAACAATAAGATATCAGCATAAACAAATACGTAGTTTTCCTTCATCTTCAGAGATAAAAGCCAGTGAGAGTAAATCAACACGATAACACATTGTCATGGAAGAAAAATACAAGAGATAATAGTGCCAATGTGAACTGAAGTAGCGCGTAGTTGCCTCTGTTATGTGCTGACGGTCATGAGTTCAGGTCACTGAAATAACTCTCTCTCTAATACAGTAATAAGGCTGAACATGATAAATCCTCCACCAAAAGACAAGAAGAAGAAATTTCCTAACTCTGTGAAGGTTAGAAAATTTCCTTCATCGTCATTTAACAGTTTCCAAGAAAGAGAAGAATAAAAGAGCATGACAAAGGGAGATATAGATACATACAAACAGCCAAAAGTTCTTTTGGTTTGCGACTAAGAAGGAAAAAAAATAACATTAACTAGCGAGGGAGAAGTCCACAAATTAACCCATCTTACATCTACTCTAGACATCACAATTCACATGATAGTATTAAAAGGTGTAGGGAATCTAATCAAGCTCCTAAAATGACGAGGGAAGAGAGAATGGGCAGAAGCAGGAAACCTGAGCCTTTTTTAATGTAATCACCATTGCTATTATCAGTAGAGAAGGTGTTTCCTGAAGGACCAATGACTCCTCCAACCCCTGAACTTGTTGGTGTCATTATGGTAGGAGTTACTGAGCCTGGATTGGTGGTGGTGGGAGGTGATGGCAAAGTTCCAATGCCAGTCCCAGTACCCGTGGCTGTGCCCGTGCCTGTCCCAACGCCCGTGCCCGTGCCCGTGCCCGGGTTCATGCCTATGCCCGTGCCAGTGTTGGATCCATTGTTGTTGCTAGTACCTGTGCCCGCAGCACTGGAAGAGAAGAAAATTTTGATTTTCCATGATTAGACAATGAGAACACATTAAACAGGGAGATTTACATACACACCAATGAACAGCTAAATCCTTATATTTACTTATATAATACTCAAATTTTTTAATTACATCCAAAAATACAAGTAATATTAACTTATTTAAAGTAAAACACACTTTTTTCATATATATGTTTTGATGCAATTTAGACATTAACATTTTATTTGTGACAGCTTTTTTATTGCTTTGCTTTTCAAACCGCAACCAAAATTTATGCTTGGCGATTGCTTATTCGGTGCTTTCAAAAAAAATTTGTACTAGAAAACTGCTTTCTACAATAGTTTTAAAATGTTACTTTCTGTACAACAACTTCACAAGGCAGTAAGAAAGCTGTCTCAAATGAAGCTTAAAGTTGTATATAAGTAAATATAAAAATTTAGGTGTTACTATATAAATACATAAAAGATTAAAGTGTCTCATACATGATTGAAACAGTGGAAGGGAAAAGATTCTCCATGTGTTAGACGGGTGTTGCTGGGAGGGCATCTAAAGATAAGGATTGAAGTGTCTCATTAAAAGCACTGTTGAAATGTAATGTGGTTGGTATATGTTCAGGAAGAAGTGCTAAGAAGGCGTATTCCCATTAAAAATAAGAACTTCATCAAATTATTTGGGGTGGAGGAAAGGAGAATGAAATTGAGTTCAAATGACCAGAGCTTGGCTCGAACTCGAGATGTTATAGTTTTGGTTAGCACAAACTCTATCAAAACTATATTGCCAATCAAGTTGAGTCAGATTGAATGGAAACAAACCAATTCCAAATTCAAATATCAATAGTAGAGCTTGAAATAAGAGCTGGCTCGAAATAGCTCAAATTTACCCGAGACATTGCATAATATTTCATTTTTTACAAAATGCTTATGATATAAAAGGTGAAATAATAGAGAACATAAATAAAAATATCAAAAACAACATAATATTATATTTAATGAACAAAAATTATATAAATATTCTGAATTTGAGCCAACTCAAATAAAACTTCAAGCGGTCCGCATTAGGCTTTACATCAGCTCAAATAAGTTTTAAGTGAAGAATTAGGCTCCACACTCAGGCTTCGTTTGAGACAGCTTTCTTAATGCTTCTTAAGATAGCTTTCTAGTACAAAAATTTTAATGTTTGTACTAGAAAGCTACTTTAAGAAGCATTAAGAAAGTCATCCCAAACGAAGCCTCAATTTGAAATGACTTGAGTTGATTTCAAATTGAATCTAAACTACAAGTTGGAGCTTATGCCATCTCAGAAAAAGGCTCACTGAAGGCACTGTTGAAATTATGTGGTTGGCAAATGCTCATGAAAATGAAGTGGCAATGAGGTCATATTCAAATTAATACTAAGAACTTTAAGGGGAACATCCTATCGAAAAAAGAAGAGATCATGGGCCATGAATTATGTGAACTAAAAGCTGGTAGGGAAGGTATAGGCATCTTCTAAAATAAAAAAAATTATTGGAGAGAGATACGAGTTTTAGGTTGAGCAGGAAAGGGGGATCAGATTCCCCCTCAAAGCCTCATCACCAGGCTAAAATCTTATCAGGTGGAAACAATCTTTATTCCCCTCTCCATCATCTCAACAAAGCATAAAGATGGGGAAAAAATAGCCCCATCTTTTGACCATGTAATGAACAAAAGATGCAGATCAAATAAACAAATTTACCTGGGGGAAGCGGGGAAAGTGCAACCACTTGCACCTACAAACAAACAAAACGAGAACAAAGAAAAATAATATATCAACTAGTGAACTAATCTTTCTTTCTCTTTAGAAACCACAAATGATGAGTGAAAAATAAGAACTCACTCGGGTCTTGTGCAGTAAGAGTGGCAGTCCCTGCAAAATCACAGGCCTGTGGTGCTTGCCCTTTTCTCTGGTAGTAACTATTGGCTGCATAAGAGCAGTGAGCTTTCACTGTGTTGGGATTATAGCAAGCTCCATTCTGGTTTATAGGAGCACAGTCAGCTCCAGCTCCACAGGCATAATCAAGTGTTTTCTGCAAGGCAGAATCACTTAACTCTGTCTTGCACACACACCAAGCACCATCTTCCACCCGAAGACACAGAAAAACATAATTTTAGCTTACTAATAAGAACAACAAACATAAAGAAATTGGACTCACAACAAAACTAAAAAGGAAAAGATTTAAAAAAAGAAGTTAACCACCTATACTAGTGACAGATTGAAGAAGAAAAGAAAGCTTTAAACCCCAACAGTTCCGAAAAAGAGAAAGAAAAGAATTTAGAAGGAATTGTAAGGGTAAAAGATAGTTCAGCAAAATCAATCAATAAAGGCAAGAGTTTTCTTATTGGAAATGTAATATTCTTCTAAAATGTAAAGTGCACGTTTTTCCTTTTAGTTGAGACCGCAGTAATCTAAATCCATCTTCTTTGCTAAAACTTTGGCCTAACTCAGTGAAATTGAACTTCACAAACTAAAAACTTCTAGGAAAAGTAAAAAGCAAGACATGGAAGATGCTTGAAAGATACTGGTAGATGGGGGTGGTGATACACATGCCTCTGAACTGCTCAAAAACGAAGAAAAAGTGCGCATCTTACTAGGAAGAAAGAGCTACTCTCTCACCTGAATCCCTAGCCATGGCCATCATGAACAGGAGATAAACCAGGAGAACTTCCATGGCTGAAATTGGAATGATGAAAGATGGGGGGAGAATGAAGTAGGGAAAACAATATGAGAAGGAGAAGGTTTGTTCGTATGTGTGGTGGAGCAAGGTAGCTGAGCTCTGTTTCTTGATTCAAGCTCCAGTTGCTTGGTTATAAAGCCTGCTGTGAAGAAATAATTTCTGCAGCGTTTGGAACCCCTTTGTAATAAAGGCTCGTGCTTCGATGCTTTAAATTTCGTCATTATCCAACGTTTTTTTTTTCTTATACTTCAATTAAATGCGGGAATTAAAAATATTTCGCAATATTTATCTATCTAATATTTAAATTTTTATATTAATATAGTTGATATTTTGCATTATTTTTAGCATGATTTTGAAAATCAGATCGGACCGATCGGTTTGATCAACCCTTATAATCAGTTTAAAATCAAATTGGATAAAAAACGCCTGCCAGGCCAATCGGAATGGTGAATCGTAGAATCAATGCCGATTCTTAAGAACTACGCGGTTTAAAAAAAATGACAAATTTGAGCTGTTAATTTTATATCCCACGACCAATGAGTAAACTCGAGAAAATAAACTAATGAGTAATGGCGTTCGATTTTCTCCCAGTACTAATTCATTTTGCTTGCTTGCATGTGTGCAATCTCATTCATCTCTCGCTAGTCCTAGCTGTTACTCGCATTACTGTTGATGATTTGCAAACTCGACGACGACGAGCTCACCTCCCCATCACATTCTTCTATGGCATCATCCTTTCTTCTTCTCCTTTTATTGACCGTAGGAAGTAAGTTTTTTTTAAACCCTAAAATACTGGATTGGTTGCAACATATGAGAGAAATCCGCTCTTTATTTTCATTACTTCAAAGATTTAGTTGAGCCTTTCACTACTTTGATAGTGTTTAAATTTTGCTTAATAATAGTGAGTTACCATCAATTTCATGTAATGTTAGATGAACAGTATCTCAAGTGATTTTACCTGGGTTTAGGGTAATTGCCGCCCTGCTGCACATGTGATTCAGAACTCTCCCAACCCCCCTATCGCGATTTTAGATGTTGGTAATGTCACTGTGGGTGTTTCTCACACTATTTTGGAGTGTGAGAAGGTGAATGATGTTTTTATTCCCGAGAATGTCCCTGTTGTTGATACGTCTGCTACCCCTGCTTTGGGGGGGGGGGGACTCTATTTCTTTGAAGGTTATTAATGGTGAGGTTTGTTCGGTTGTGGGTGAATGCCTTCCTAATACGGCTGCTCTGGAATATTCTGTTGTTCCCATTACTGTTAAACCTATTCCTGTTACAATTACTATAGCTCAGAATGCTTTTAATGAGTCTGTGTCTAATCTGGTGGAGTCGAATTTAGCTAAGAGGATTCTGGTGGGCTGGCGGCTGGCGGCATTGTTTCTGATGCTGCTACGTTTGGTCTTTCCCCAAATGCTATTCCTTTTTTTCCTCCTGTTTTACCGTCTACGTGTAAGATTACTTTGCTGATTAACTCGATGGATAATATTAATGATTCGGAAGGTCTTGTTGATGTTAATCCTTCAGCCCCTTTGGTTAATGCTCTAGTTGAAGCTGTGGCTCCTTCGTCTAGTGCTAGATATTAGCATGTAACGGTCATATTAAAGACCTATGTATTTTCCTTTTTACTTATTTACCCTGTATCAGGTCTATTTATATTGACCTCTGTTAAACACTTGGTAATTAATGAATTTCTATTCTCTCTGCTCAATTCTCGAATTCTTTCTCCTTCCTCCTTCTCGGTTTCATCTTCTTCACATGGTATCATGAGCCACTAAGGAAATTCAAGATTCCATGGACTCGCCTAATCCCGCCTCCTCCTCCACCGCTTCCACCAACAACAACACCACCGGTACGTCTCCCAGCATTCCGCCGAATCTAAAATTCCTGGTCTCCAACATCAAGAATCTTGCCCCTCACCCTCTCACACCCGAAAACTACCATTTATGGAGCGTTCAAATCCTCAAACAATTCACTGCGAATGGTTTTGCTGGTCATCTTCTTGGCACCGTTCAGGCTCCTCTCGATGACACCTCGGCCGATTATGCTCAGTGGCTGATCGTGGAAAACAATCTCCTCTCCGCTCTTTTCTGTACCGTCTCCCAAACCATTCTTCCCTACATCATCTCTTCGTCCACCACCCACGAGGCCTGGACCGTTCTTGAGCGGCGACTTCAACCGACCAGTCGCTCCCGTGTGATTCAGCTCAAGAATGAGCTATATCGCACACAAATGAAGGATCTTACGGTACAACAATATCTCACTCGCATCAAGATTCTTGTGGACAACATCTCTGCGTCCGGTTCTAAGATTGAATCAGAAGATATCATATTGCATATTCTCAACGGTCTTCCGCCTTCTTACAACCCGTTCAAGTCCACCATTCGTAACTCGCTGTCTCCGATAGATCTTGATACCTTCTATGCTCTTCTCTGCAATGAAGAAATACACCTTCAGCAAGAAAGTCTTCAAGATCAAACCCAGCCCACCGCCCTTTACGCCTCCTCGGCTAACTCTGCTCGCAATCGCAACATCAACAATCGTCGGTTTAACAAGCCCAAAAATCCGACGACAACTCCCCCTGTCACGGTCTATCCAACTAACGTCTCGGCTCCGCAGCCCGGTTCCAAACCCATTTGCCAGATTTGCGGAAAACAGGGTCATATCGCGCTCAACTGCTGGCACCGTAACAATCCCAAATATGCTCCCACCGACAACCGTCAACCGCGGGCGCTTTATGCAAATCCTACCGCTCCTGTGAGTCAAGATTGGATCCTTGATTCAGGAGCCTCCACTCACCTCACGCCGGATGCTAACCATCTTCAATATCCTACTTCTTATCACGGTGCTGAAGCCATCACTACTGCCAACGGGACCTCTCTCCCTATCAACAGCGCTGGTCAGGGTCTTCTTCCTCTACCCGACTCTACTCGTAAGTTGCACCTCTCTAACCTCCTTCATGTTCCATCTCTCACCCACAATCTTCTCTCGGTATCCAAACTAACCTCCGAAAATTTCGTTTCCATTTCTTTTGACTCTAACGGCTTTGTTATCAAGGACCTACAGGACCATCGTCCGCTGCTTCATGGTCACCTTCGGAACGGTCTGTACCATATTAGCAAAGCTCCGGACGCTAAGCACACGGCGCTCGCTGCAACCACCTCCTCGCCTCACGTTTGGCATTCCCGCCTCGGGCATCCCAGCAAAGAAACCATTCAAGTTCTTGCTCGGTTCTTTCCCGAAATCACAAATGTACCTAGCAATTTTGTTTGCAATTCTTGTAATCAGGCTAAAAGCCACAAAATTCAATTTAATAAAAGATCGTCTGCTACTCACAATGCTTTTGATCTCATCCATACCGATGTCTGGGGTCCCGCTCCGCACCCTTCTCCGGAAGGTTACCGTTACTATGTGACATTCATCGATGACTGCACCAGATTCTCCTGGCTTTACCTTTTACAATCTAAAAATGAAGTGCTTAACACCTTTAAAAATTTCTGTCATCTCGTCAAAACTCAATTCAACAAAACTCCTAAAATCATCCGCTCGGACGGCGGCGGTGAATACACCAGCAGGGAATTTCATCTCTATCTCCAAACGAATGGCATTCTTCAACACCTCACCTGCCCGCATACACCTGAGCAAAATGGACTCGCTGAACGAAAACATCGTCACCTTCTGGACCTCACCCGTGCACTCCTAATCGAATCCGGTCTACCTCCCAAATTCTGGACCTCAGCCTTATCTACCGCCCATTATCTAATTAACAGACTCCCATCCAAGTCCATTGCCAACAAGATCCCGTTCCAACTGCTGCACGGTCAATCGCGAAGCTATACTCACTTGCGCGCCTTCGGATGCCTCTGCTACCCGTGGCTGAAACCGTACTCCACTGATAAACTATCTCCTCGTTCCCACCCCTGCATATTCACGGGCTACTCTCCTCATCACAAGGGTTATCTCTGTCATGACACTAACACTGGCCGCACCCACATCTCTCGTCACGTCACCTTCTATGAACAACATTATCCCTTCAAACTCTCTCATACTATCAATCCTCAAACCACCCAATCCAATCATTCCAGTATTCCTCCTCTTATTTTGACTCCCCACACGTCGACTCACACTCAATCCGGTCCCGTGCCCCGTCACACGCCCAACACCACCACCAATTCTGAGATTCCCTCCTCTCTGGATTCTCCTTCTGCCAATCCAAATAACCCATCTCATTCGCCCAACCAACACACGCTCATCAACAACACTACCGCTCCTTCTCACCCGATGATAACTCGGCTCAAGTCCGGGATCACCAAACCAAAATCCGTTTTCAATCTTCTCACCCGTCTTACACCAACGGAGCTTCCCAGCAGCTATCGTCAAGCTCTAAATTCCGATCATTGGAGGTCAGCTATGCAAGCTGAATTTGAAGCCCTACAACAACAATCAACATGGACCCTTGTCACTCCTCCTCCCAACAAACCCATACTCGGCTGTAAATGGACATACAAGATCAAGACCCTTCCCAACGGGCACATCGATCGCTACAAAGCACGGCTTGTAGCTCTCGGGTATGATCAACAATTTGGCGTCAACTATAATGAAACATTCAGCCCCGTTGCGAAGATGCCAACCATCCGTCTGCTCCTCATACTGGCTCTTCACTGCAATTGGCCCGTCTACCAGCTCGACATCGCAAACGCCTTCCTTCACGGCGACTTGCCCGACGACATATATATGAGGCAACCTCCAGGCTTCACCGATCCGACACAACCTCAAGCGGTCTGCAAACTTCAAAAGTCCCTCTACGGCCTCAAACAAGCACCGCGGCAATGGTTCCAAAAACTCACCGAGTTCCTCATACAGCAAGGCTTCGGGTTCAGTCGTTCCGACCCATCTTTACTTCTCTACCACAAAAATAACATTCATCTTTATATACTCATTTACGTGGATGATTTCTTGGTAACAGGGAATGACGACGCCGCCATTCAATCCCTCCTCAAACAACTACGCGCACAGTTTGCTCTCAAACAACTCGGCCATATCTCCCTCTTCCTCGGCATTCAGGTGACTCGCTCTCCCACCGGTTTCTTTTTATCCCAAGAACACTATGCTATGAAACTCCTCAATGATGCAGGATTCAAGGATTGCAAATCAGCTCCAACACCTATCTCCCCCGACAACAAGAAGAAAGAGCCCAACCTCCAACCTTTCAACGATCCATCGCACTTTCGGCGTCTAGCTGGCTCGCTACAATACCTCTCCATCACTAGGCCCGACATCGCGTTCGCCACCAACCGCATTTGCCAACACATGCAGTCCCCCACCGTAAGCGACTTCAAAGCCGTGACTCGTCTACTCCGATACATCAAGGGAACCTCTTCCTTCGGACTGCCCATCACGCTCGGGCCTCTCGAACTCAGCAGCTTCTCGGACGCCGACTGGGCGGCAGATATCACTGACCGAAAATCTGTCTCAGGTTTTTGCACTTTTCTCGGGCCTAATCTCATTTCCTGGACAGTGAAAAAGCAGGCCACCGTTGCAAAATCTTCTACCGAAGCAGAGTACAGATCTCTATCAGCAGCCGCATCGGATGTACTTTGGCTTCGACGACTAACAGCCGAGCTAGACATGCCACAATCCTCTCCAACTACAATTTATTGTGACAATACCTCGGCAATGGCTATTGCGAAGAACCCGGTGTTTCATGCCAGAACAAAACACATAGAGATCGACTACCACTTTATTCGTCAGCAAATCACCTCCAACAACATTCAACTGGCACACATCTCCTCCAAAGATCAGATTGCTGACATTCCCACCAAATCGTTCTTAATCGCACGCTTCAACGAACTACGACACAAGTTAACCACTCGTTCTACGACCGCTTAACTTGAGGGAGGCTATTAGCATGTAACAGTCATATTAAAGACCTATGTATTTTCCTTTTTACTTATTTACCCTGTATCAGGTCTATTTATATTGACCTCTGTTAAACACTTGGTAATTAATGAATTTCTATTCTCTCTGCTCAATTCTCGAATTGTTTCTCCTTCCTCCTTCTCGGTTTCATCTTCTTCACACTAGAGATGCTTGTAACCCGGTTATCAACAGTTTAATTGAAGTCCCTGTTAATTTGGTGGAATCGCATTCTATGGAAAATCAATTAGGTGATTCTTCTGGTTTGGACATTAGGAATCATCTTAATTGGTTGAATGGATCGTTGGATTGTGAATATGAATCCGAATTTTCAGAAGGTGGTTTGGCTTCTCCGGAATTCTGTGGGGGATCGGACCCTGGTAACGATTTCACTCTGGTTCGTGCTAGACCTAGTATAACTGTTGCATCTCGGGGGAGATTTCGTGGGAGAGGCCGGCGTAGACGTTAGTATTAGTATTCTGTTGTTTTCTCCTTGTTCTTTTCTTGGGATTCATGTGCTTTTATTCTGTTCAATTGGCTGGTGCGACGGGATTTGGGCAATGATGTGGTTGAGGCTCGCGTCCCTTTTGTTTAGCTTGTGACAACCTTTGGTGTGGCTTGTTGGGCTTTCCCCACCTTATTGGACGGTCCGTGCGAGGCTTGAGGGACGCTGGTAGCCCTGGCCGCTTACTGAGCCCGCTTTTTTGTTGTAATTTTTCATTTTATTTTTAGCTTTTTTTGTCTACCAAAGCTGTAACCGTTTTGATTCTCATCAATATATTTTTCTTTAAAAAAAAAAGTGATTTTACCTGGGTTTATGCAAAAGGTATTATCAGTCAATTACATATTTATATAAAGTCTCCGTTTTATGTTACAAAATATAGGTTTTATTGGGGAGAGCTTTCTTCTTGCTTATTTAAGCATCTCTAGCATAAAAATTTCTAATTAAATAATTTTTTTTTAAAATGCTGTTTTAAAAAGCTGTAAGAAAGTTGTCCCCAACAACAGAAATTATTCAGTGCAGATGCCACATGCAGAACGTCATTCGGAGACCATCAAAAATGTGTCATGTCAGTGGTACCAAGTAGCGGTACCGAACAATACCGAGCCACGGTACCGAGCGAAAAGGTGACGTGACACATTCTGATTAGTCTCCGGACGACGTTCGACTTCCGTACAGAATAATCTCTATCCCAACACAGCCTTCATAGAAAAGGGTTGTTGCCAAAGATTTTTAACGCAGCTGGCATGTGTTAAAACACATGAAATCAGTGTAAAGATTTATTCTCAATAATCCATTTGTTTGATTGGTTGCATTTTCTCTATTAGTCCGAATGCTAAAAATCAGTGGTGTTGGATCTCTACTAACGGTTGTTGATAAAAAATATGTTTTAAAATTTTGATAATAAGATTTTTCATTTATTTTATCCTAATAAAATTATTACATTTGGGAGTTTGTAAAAATAAAAATTGTATTGATTCTTGTTGTACTTATCCCACCTAATGATGGATATAGCAAATGCCATTCCTTATAATAAAATAAAATAAATAAAAAATAACAAAATAAAAAAATAAAAAAAAAATCTTATGGTTTTTATATTACAAAAAAGTTTCTTTGGTTGATAGCTGGATTGCTTAATTGGTAGGTTGGATAGGAAGATGTTGGATGAAGGGTTGAGACGTTGAGTTAACTGTGGCCTCTTTTGCCTACTCTTCATTTCTCATGCAATGGTTGCTTTGTGCTTGACTTATGAGTAATAGAATATTCGAACTTTTATTATGTCCGGTGAAAGGACGTAGAAGGAACGTCCAGTTGGAGGCAAAATCCAGCCAAAAAACTTGGTATTTGCTTGGTATTGCTTGATAATAACGAGGAATACCGCTCTGTGAAGACCAATACCGAGTTATACTGAGCTATACCGAGCAATACCGAGTTGTACCGAGTTTTTTCTACGAAAAACTCGGTATTTTTTTGTATAACTCGGTATTGCTCGGTATTTCTCGTTTTTTGGCGCGATTTGGCCTCCGACCGGACGTTCCTCTATGTCCGGTCGGAGGACGTAATAATTGTTCAGAATATTCACCTACATATGGTTCAATAAAGTTGTTCTTTTTCTCATCCTTGCTCACCAACTTAAATGGTTTGATTACTACTAATTTTTCAGGTTATATAAACTATTTTTCTAACCTGACTCAACCATAGAAGCATGAATGCATTATGCCATATGGCACATGCTAATTAATCTTGTTTTTTCTCGAGTAATTTTCTATGAAAAATAACTTAAACTTTTTTTTCAAGCAATTTAATTTGGATATGCGCATTTAATGAAACCTTTTTTATTTCGTTATTCGTAGTTAATCTTTTTATGCACATTCATTCTCTAGTTAGCTTAGTCGTGTTTAAAGTTCATTTGGTTGTTCATATTAGAATGGAAGCTCCTAGTGGTCGGCTTGCAACATTAGGTCATAGTCTGTGCGAAAAAAAAAAGAAAAAAAGATATTGCTTGGAATCATTTCATTGTGGGGAGAAACGGTTTAGATGCTTACGTTGTGGTACTGCACCACTACATATAAGTGAGGTGTTATAAACAGAATGAAGCGGCATTTAGCAGGATTTAAGGGGAATATAACTTCATGTAAGAAGGTGTCATATGATATTCATTGCAAAATGAAGGAAAATTAGAAGGAAATGTTAAAAAAATATCAAGAATAGGAGGAGCTAGAGAGTGTTGGATCTATGCTCAATAAGATATATATATATATATATATATATATATATATATATATATATATATATATATATATATATAATATATATATATATATATATATATATATATATATAATATATATATATATATATATATATATATATATATATATAAATATATATAAATATATATATATGATAAGCAATGTGATAAGCAAGGCTCCATATCAACTCATGCCTCCACTACCCTGCTGTAGCAGAGAACTCTTTCTGCGGTAACAGAGAACTTTTTCTGCCTCTTAAATCCTCACCGTTAATGTCTAACCACCTAATCTCTACCGTTGATGTTATGGTAGACACTTGATTAAATACCCTGTAAGAGCAAATGTAGAGGCAATGAAGAAATGAGTTTCACTGTTCATTCTCTTGTGTTCTCGCTATGTTTCGCGTCCTCTGTTTCTTCTTTGTTGCAGGTTGAAGACTGCTGATGAGAAGAAACTTCACATGGTATCAGAGCAGGTGTAGTGCCTCACGGCTTGATCTCTTATTATCTTTCTCTCTTCTTTTGCAATGGAAAACCCTTCTCAATCTTCCACATCCTCTCAAACTTCTTCGACGATCAAAATGGGCGATGTTCCTATTCCGCCTCAATTAAAATTTCTCATGACAAATGTGAAATCTGTCCTCAATATTCAGCTTACAGCTGAAAACTATCCGCTGTGGAAGTCGCAGATTTTAAAATTGTTCACTGCGAATGGATTTGAGGGTTTTTTGGATGGTTCGACTGTTAAACCACCTAAACTCATTACCTCTGCTGCTGATCGTAAACCAAATCCCGAATACTACTCTTGGTTACTTATTGATCAGAACTTAGCAGCTGTTTTATACTCGACCATTTCTACCACTTTTCTTCCTTACGTGCTTTCACTGGATTCCTGTTATCAAATCTGGCAAACAATTGAGCGCCGTTTACAGGCCACAAATCGCTCTAGAATCCTTCAACTGAAGAATGAGTTAAATCATATTTCCATGAAAGATAAAACCATGATGCAGTATTTATCGGAAATTAAAGGCAAGGTCGACGCAATCGGTTCTTCTGATTCACCGCTATCTACTGATGACATTATCATGTATACCCTCAATGGGTTACCCAGTGCCTATCAGGATTTTAGAATTGCAATCAGAACTAATCTAAATCCAATTAGTTTGGATGATTTCTACGCGCTTCTCTGTAGCGAAGAAATCAACTTAGCCGCTGAATCTGTAAGAGAACTCTCCTTGTCATCCGAACCTCTACAGGCTTTAACTGCTCAACGTGGACGATCTCGCGGTCGTGGTTACCGTGGTCGCTATACGTCTCGACCTCCTCGTGGACGATACAATGCATCCCGCAGCACTCCATCAACTGTTCCATCAGTGGAATGTCAAATTTGCGGAAAGTATGGTCATTCCGCTGTTAAGTGCTGGTACCGTGCTGATTTCAGCTACCAATCCCCTGCCTCGGCCTATTCTGCTGAGCTTCCACCGTCATCTTCCGACTGGTTACTTGATACTGGGGCCACAGCACATCTCACGGCTGATTCAAATCAGCTATATAATGCCAGACCCTACAAAGGTGATAAGCAGGTCATGGTTGGCAATGGAGATCTTCTACCGATAACTCATACTGGTCAAGGTTTATTACCTACTCCCAGCCGTAAGCTTCATCTCTCTTCTCTTCATCTTGTTCCTCATTTAACCAAAAATTTAATTTCTGTCAACCGACTTACTATGGATAATTCCTGTTCTGTTACATTTGATTCTCATGGTTATCGTATTCAGGACCCGAAGAACAACCAAACTCTCCTTCACGGTCCTACTTCTCGCGGACTCTATCCTCTTCAAACTAAGAATGGTTCTCCTCGGACCGAATCTGCCTTTTCAGCTGTCAGCTCCAATACTCAACTCTGGCATCGACGTCTTGGTCATCCCTCTCATTCTGTTCTTTTGCAGCTACCTAAGTATTGTCGTTCGTTGTCTTTGTCTTTGTCGTCTAGTAGTCAATGTAACACTTGTGACCGTTCTAAAAGTCACAAGTTACCGTTTGTTGCTTCCTCGTCTAGGTCTACTCAAGTTTTAGATTTAATACATAGTGATGTATGGGGTCCTTCCCCTTTTCTATCAATACATGGTTTTAAATATTATGTGTTGTTTATTGATGATTTCTCTCGCTTCACTTGGATATATCCATTAAAAGCAAAATCAGATGTTTTTACTGTTTTTGTTCAATTTAAACGTTTAATTGAAAATCAATTCAATAAACGTATCAAATGCTTGCGTTCTGATGGCGGCGGTGAATATTCATCTAAAATTTTTCAATCCTTTTTATCTCAATGCGGCATTCTTCACCAGATCACCTGTCCGTATACTCCAGAACAAAACGGTGTTGCGGAGCGCAAACATCGGCACATTCTTGAAACTACTCGTACTTTAATTCTTGAGTCAAACTTACCCAATCAGTTTTGGGTTCATGCTGTTACAGCTGCCGTTTACTTAATTAATCGGATGCCATCTCTTTCCAAAGAGCACCAGTCTCCTTTCCATCGGTTGTACTCCAAGCATCCAGATTACACCACACTTAAAGTTTTTGGTTGTCTCTGTTATCCGTTTCTCCCTTTCCTTGCTTCAACCAAATTTCATCCCAGATCCTTACCGTGTGTCTTTATTGGTTATGCACCTAATGCAAAAGGATATTATTGTTTCAACATAGATTCTGGGAAGATCTTCACATCTCGTCATGTGAAGTTTTTTGAAACAATATTTCCTTTCATTCAATTGTCCACAACAACTCCTCCACCATCCTCTGCAATGCCAGTTTATACACCTCCTAGTCTTCTTGTTCCAACTATCTTTCAACAATCTACTCCTACAGGAACATCTATATCATCTCCAAGAGCTACTACTTCTACTTCCACTACACAATCTCCTCAGATTACCCTTCAACAAGACTGCCTTTCTTCAATTCCCCACATACAATCTTCTCCTGCTCCTTCAGAAAATTCAAACAGCGCCTTATCCTCTCCTCCACATATATCTCCTTCAATTTCCGATTCTCAACTTCCTAATTTAGCTCCACCATCCCACTGTTCCACTCACCCTATGGTTACACGGCTGCGGACTGGGAAGTTGAAACCTAAGCACATTCTCAATATGAGCACTAATGTTGTTTCTCCTGATCCAACCTGTTACACTGAAGCGGTCAAGCAGCTCGCCTGGCGGCAAGCCATGTCCAATGAGTTTGCTGCTTTACAACAACAGGGAACGTGGACATTAGTTCCACCTCATCCCACTCAGAATGTCTTGGGCTGTAAATGGATTTTTCGCACTAAGTATCATTCCGATGGATCTATTGCAAGGCATAAGGCTCGGTTAGTTGCTCTCGGCTGCCACCAACAATACGGTTTAGATTACTCTCAAACGTTTAGCCCTGTAGCTAAACTTCCAACTATCCGTGTTTTTCTTATCATTGCTGCCACTTTTAAATGGAATGTCATTCAACTTGATATTTCAAATGCGTTTCTTCATGGAACTCTAACTGATACAATTTTTATGTCTCAACCTACTGGTTTTAAAGATTCGTTGCATCCGGATTATGTTTGCCGCTTAAAAAAGTCTTTATACGGACTTAAACAATCTCCGAGAAAATGGTTTGAGACGTTTTCTACTTACCTTGTTACCTATGGTTTTCAACACAGTACAGCCGATCCTTCTCTTCTAATTTACAACAAGGACTCGCGTCTTATTTACATATTAGTATATGTTGATGACATATTACTAACTGGTAATGATCAAGCACAAATTACCCATTTATTGTCGGCTTTACATAACAGATTCCATATGAAAAACCTTGGCAGCATATCTTATTTCCTTGGCATGCAAGTCTTACATACGGATACTGGCTTCCATTTATCTCAGTCAAAATATGCTGCGGACATTTTACAGAAAGCTGGAATGGCTGATTGTAAATCAATATCCAGCCCCATAGCCTCCAAAACAGCTTTCACTGGGACCTCTCTGCTTCCACCTGCTCAAGCTGATTTCTTCAAGCAACTTGTCGGTTCTCTACAGTATTTGACCCTCACTAGACCGGACATTGCCTATACCGTGAATCGATTATGCCAGCACATGCATCAACCTCAAGAAGTTCATTTTCAACTTCTTAAGCGTCTTTTACGCTATCTTAAAGGCACTCTTTCCTTTGGTCTACCGTTAGTGGCAACTACACTTCGTCTCTCTGCTTATTCTGATTCGGATTGGGCGGGAGATCCTGTTGATCGAAGATCCACAACTGGTTATTGTGCTTTCTTAGGCAGCAATCTCATTTCTTGGCAAGTAAAGAAACAAAAAACAGTTGCACGCTCTTCTACAGAAGCTGAGTACCAAGCCCTTGCAACGGCTGCAATGGATATCATCTGGCTTCAACGTTTATTAGGAGAATTTGGTATCACTTCTTCTTCTCCTACGACTTTATTTTGTGACAATATATCGTCTATTGCACTTGCCAATAATCCAGTCTTCCACGCGCGCACAAAACACATTGAAATTGATTTTCATTTTGTCCGCGAATGCATTAACAATCATTTGCTGCAAGTCGCACATATCCATACCACCGACCAGCTGGCTGATCTTTTTACAAAAGCGCTGTCTTTACAACGCTTTCAGTTTTTACGACACAAGCTTACTATTCTGGAGCCGAATACTAGCTTGAGGGGAGGTGATAAGCAATGTGATAAGCAAGGCTCCATATCAACTCATGCCTCCACTACCATGCTGTAGCAGAGAACTCTTTCTGCGGTAACAGAGAACTTTTTCTGCCTCTTAAATCCTCACCGTTAATGTCTAACCACCTAATCTCTACCGTTGATGTTATGGTAGACACTTGATTAAATACCCTGTAAGAGCAAATGTAGAGGCAATGAAGAAATGAGTTTCACTGTTCATTCTCTTGTGTTCTCGCTATGTTTCGCGTCCTCTGTTTCTTCTTTGTTGCAGGTTGAAGACTGCTGATGAGAAGAAACTTCACAATATATATATATTGACATAGCTCCGCAATGCTCGTCTTCCCTGTGCCACTGCGCTTGGATGAATATTCATGACTCTACCTTATTCACCCAAACAGAGAGCTTGGAGCCACGACGATGCAACCCCAGCACTATGGCACCCCTTTTATATTTCTTCCAAGATAAAGAGCTAAGTGTAGCAGTGCCCTTCCCAACACTATGGTCTCCTCTTTCATTTTATCTTTCTAATAATATTTAGAGTTAATAAGATACGTCAATTCATAATTGATGACTATATCTTGATTAAGCAAAAAATTATGCGAGGTCAAATTAATTACTTGGGTTAAGACGTGATAGGTGTTACAAAACATGCCCTACAAGAGATTTTGCAACATTCAAACAAAATTAATTTGTCCATAAACTTCAAAAGTTTCAACAAGTCATTTATATTTAGTCTTTGAGAAGAACTTCAATATCAAAAGAATGAGCATCCTATTTTAATCTTCCCCTGCTTTTACTATCATTCTCATTTTGAAGTGTTGCATGAATTATTTTATCTCATTTTGAAGTGTTTGCATTTACTCCTCAAATCTTATCAAGTGAGCAAATGTGTTACCAATTTACCATTGATGATGTTGCCTACAGTTGTGGTGCTCTAAAAGAAATATCGGGTTGGAGTGACCCCAAACCCTTATGTTTGTACTAGGATGTAAGTGAGTCAAGTCAACTCGTGAGGAGCCTCGAGCTTGACTCGAAAAATGGCACGTGATCCGAGCTCGATGAGCTTTGCTTGGATCAAATATATATATGAGGATTTACATGTACAAAACTAAAAATATATATTTATATATTTAACATTTGAAAATCAATATTTACATAATTTAACAGCTCCTTCACGACTTTCTTTTTACTACATTACTTTCAATGATTTGTTAAGACGTACAAAGGCACACTACCAGAAAAAAATCTACGCTTTTTGCAACAATTGATAGAAGCAGTTTGCAAATTGTCTCTATAAACTTCTTTTGATAATGATTTTAACCACTGTTTTTATCAACTATTTACTGTTTTAACTGATCTCATAACCTCTCATTTTCTAGCCCTAATTGACTCATTATACAACAAGACCATTGTTTCGCCTTGCTACAAAAAAAAAAAAAAAAAAAAAAAAAAAAAAAAAACATTGTTTCGCCTTGCTTCTTCGTCTATGCATTCTAGATCTATAATTGATCAAGTGCAAATCTAGATCAGAGCTTTGACCAACCTGCTCGTCCCGACATCGACCTAGATTTGAGCTTCGACCCAACCGCTCCTCTCCACTAAGATCCGAGTGCAACTCCTCCATTGGTCGCAACCCGAACTCTAAACACATGTAGGAGGAAATCCTGCGACAATTAGTAATATGAATTTTTTTCACATTATCTCCAACCGAAACTCAAACGCATGTATGTCGTTCGCCAATAAAATTTTCTAATAATATAAAAGATGGTGGCATTATCAGCTCACATGGATAAGTCAAATGACCTAATCAACCATCCTTGCAAGATTCATAAAAAAGATTGTCATTGAACCCTACTATTATTGGGGATGTGGAGTAAACGTCACAATGACGAAACAAATAATAAAGTAAAAGTAGCGGACAAAATAAAAGACATCATGGTTTAGCAACGTGAAAAAAACTCAAAATATGAAAAAAAATCATGGAGCCACACTGCATCAATATATCCATTGTAAAAATTGGAAGAAATAAGTACATATATTTCTCTCATGCTAATGAAAGACGGGGAGGTAACCCTCCTAATATGAATGCCATTGATGATTTTAATCATATGATATCTTCTAACAATTTAACTGATATTGGTTTTTCTGGTAGTTCCTTTACTTGGAGTAGAAATAATTTGTGGCAAAGATTGGATAGGTTTCTTTTCAATAATGATTGGATTGGCAATTTCAACATGACTCGTGTGCAACATTTAAGTAGAACTCTGTCTGATCATGCTCCCTTACTTTTAACCATTTCTGACAGCAGTCTGACGGGTCCTAATGCTTTTAGATTTCAAAATATGTGGCTTAAGCATGATAATTTTATTAGTTCTATGTCTGATAATTGGAATGCTTTTGTTTTCCCTGACAATAACATCTATGGCATGGCTAGACTTTGGGCTAAATTAAGTAGACTTAAATAATTGTTAAGATGGTGGAATAAACATGTCTTCAAAAATATTTTTGAAAATATTAAAGAGGCTGAAGATAAAGTTTTAGTTGCCGAAGATTCTTGTCTGAATAATCCTTCTCTGGAAAATCAAACTACTCTTGATAATTGTAAGATTTCCCTTTTTAATTTGCAAAATCAGGAAGAAATTTTTTGGAAACAAAAGGTTTCTTCTGCTATTTTGTTGGAGAGTGATAGAAATACTTCTTTTTTTCATGCTTTAGCTAATAAAAATAGAATTAAAAGCTATATTCATCAATTAGTTGATGATAATGGTTTGGTGTATGATAATGTTGAGACTATTGCTAGTTCGAGTGAGGATTACTTCAAAAATATATTCAATTGTATCAAACCTAACACCCCTTTCATTACCACTAATGTCATCCCGAATCTTCTGAATGATAATGATAACTTTTACCTTACTCAAATTCCCTCTGAGGAGGAAATTTTGAGCACTATTAAAGGCATGAATGAGGAGTCGGTGGCTGGTCCGGATGGGTATACTACAAAATTTTTTGTTAAAACCTGGGATATCATAAAATATGATGTTATTAATGTTGTGCATGAGTTTTTTAATGGGAAGCCTTACCCGAAAGCTTTCTCTTGTACTAACATTGTCCTCATTCCCAAGAAAGAAAATACTACCTTTTGGAATGATTTTAGACCGATCAGTCTTTGCACCTTTTTAACAAACTTGTGGCGAAAATTATTGCTTCTAGATTATCTACTATTCTGCCTAGAATTATTTCTTCTAATCAAACTGGTTTTGTTAAAGGGAGGAGTATTTTTGATAATATTTTATTAGCTCAAGAACTTGTGCATGATATTAACATTAAGAGTCTGGTGGCAACATCCTTTTTAAACTTGATATTACTAAAGCTTATGATAATTTAAACTGGAATTTTTTGTATAATGTTTTGAATCTGTTTGGTTTCAATCAGTCATTTATTCAGCTTAGTAAGCACAACATTGATAACTGTTTTTTTTCTATTATCATAAATGGTAGAAACCATAGTTTTTTTAAATCCAGTAATGGGCTTCGGCAAGGTGATCCTTTATCCCCTTCTCTTTTTATTATTGCGATGGAGTATATATCTAGAGGTTTGGATTAGCTTTATAGAAGGTTTCCTAATCTCAATTTTCGTACTGCTGGTGGATTTCCTATCTCTCATCTTAGCTTTACGGATGGTTTCATTATCTTTTCTAACGCTTCTATTAGAAATGTGAAAATTTTGGTAAATTTTTTGGATGATTTTCAGGATGTTAGTGTTCTTTCTATTAACAGAAATAAAAGTAATTTTATCACTGGTAAGTTGGTTAGTACTCTCCGTTCTAACAAGATTAAACAGGTTTGTGGGTTTAATCCTGCTAACTTGCCCATCAAATACCTTGGCACGCCTCTTTCTAAAGGTAGGAAGAAGATTATGCTCTTTGAGAATATTTTCACTACTTTTCAAAAAAAATTCATGCATTGGTCGTCTAAATTTCTTTCGTTTGGTGGTAGGTTAACTTTAATTAAAAGTGTTTTAAATTCCATACCTATCTTTATTTTTCATACTTTAAATCCTCCTGCTAATGTGAGTAATAGATTGGAGATTCTGATTAACAAGTTTTTATGGGGTTCTTCTTACAACAACTCTGGCATTAGATGGGCTAAATGGCTTAAGCTTTGTGGTGTTTATAAGGAAGGAGCTCTTGGTTGTAAGTCTATTTTTGATATGGTTAAAGGTTTTTCTCATAAGCTCTGGTTCAATTTTCGTTCTAATATTAGTCTTTGGTCTCAATTCATGTTAGCTAAATATTGTAAAGGTTTGCACCCTTTAAATGCCCAGTATAAGAACACTGATTCTGCGGTTTGGAAAAGGATTTGTAAAATTAAAGAGGAAGCCGATTTAAACATCCAATGGGGTCTTGGGAATGGGGATGTGGCTTTCTGGCAGGATGATTGGTTGGGTTTTGTTTCCATTGACAGAATTCTGAATACTGTTACTCTTGAGAATGTTAAGGTGAATGCTTTCTTAGTTAATGGGGAGTGGAATACTGACAGGTTGCGTGAGGCTATCCCTTATGAGGTTGTTGCTCTGATTTTAAAAATCCCCTTACAATTACACATTAAAGATAAAATTCTTTTTAAAAATACTTCCAACAGTAAGTTTAGCTTCAAAAAGCTTTGGGAACTCCTTAGATATAAAGAGGAGGTTAATCATATTTATAAAGCTTTGTGGCATAACACTATTCCTGTTTCCTATTCTTTACTTACTTGGAGATGCCTTAAGGGGTATTTGCCTGTGGATACTAGATTATGGAATAAGGATTTTTATATTGTTTCTAAATGTCAGTGTTGTGCTAATATTGAGAGTATTTATCACATTTTTATCAATAGTTTGATTGCTAGGAAAGTGTGGAATCACTTCAGTACTTTGGCTGGGGTGGCTGTGCTCTCTAATCAGGGTGATTTAAAGGATTTGCTTGCTTTATGGTTTACTAAAGGTAAGGGCCATATTCTTAATCTTTTACCCATCTTGATTATTTGGTATTTGTGGAAAGCTAGGAATGAGTTCAAGCATGAGGGGATCAAAATGAATGAAAACCAGATTATTGCTAATATTAGGAACAAATTGTTACAATTAATTTCTGTTAATCTGATTTCTTGCAAGAATTTTAAACATTGTAATGCTTTGGCTGATTACCTGGGGTTAAATGCTGCTGTTTTTATTGAGGTGAGGAGAGTTCGTATTGTTAATTGGGTGAAACCCAATTTCCCCATTGTGAAGTTAAATACTGATGGTTCGGTTGGTATCAATTGTGTGGGTATTGGGGGGATTATTCGGGATCATCTTGGTAATCCTCTGGATTTGTTTTCTGGCCCTTTGGCTGTTTGCTCTGTTATGTCTGTTGAGCTCCTGAGTTTGAGTTGTGGGCTTGAAAGATGTTTAAATCTGGGTTTTCATCATGTTAATATTGAAGTTGATGCCACTTCTGTTATTAATGCAATTTCTGAGAGTAATGAGGGTAACCCTCAGGATTTCTACACTATTAGAAAAATTAAGATGATTATGAGTGAGCTCTCATGCTTTATTTCACATATTTACCGTGAAGGGAACGTTTGTGCTGATTGGTTAGCTAAGTATGGGGCTCAAAGTTCCATTTTTCAGAATTTCTCTGTTACTAATCTGCCTCCTCCTCTTAAGGGCATGATTCTGTTAGATAAAGTGGGTTTGCCTTATATTCGGCATGGTTAATTTGAGTTTTTTGGTGGCTGGGGTGCTGTTTGTTGTTGTTTGGCTGCTTATTTTCTGGTACTGGGTTTTCGTCCCTGGGTTTGTCAGGATGGTGTTATGCAGGTTTCTGTTTCAGGAGTTTTTTGTATATCTTCTTATGTTTTCTGTTTTATATTCGGTGATGATATGACTTTCTGGGGTATTTTTAAGTTCTGCAATGGTAAGGTGAACATGTTTTTGGTGAACAACTGGGCTATAGATGATCTTTTGGCAAAGTTTTTTTATATTAATATGGAAAACCTTCTTTCCATGGGGCAATTCTTCACGGTTGTTGCTGTTTCTTCTTCTGTTTCTAATTGTGTTTCTAAGACCATTTTTTGGAGAGGTTTTTACAGGTTCTTTTCTTCTGTGCTCCAAATCGTCCACAACTGCAATCTACTCTCGGTTAGAATTTTTTTGTGCACTTTCAATTTTGTTATTCTGTTTTGCAGGAAGTGTATGCTGAATGAGAGAATCTTTCACTTTCGGTTTTTGGGTTCTGCTGACTTGCAGACCAGCTCTAAATTTTGCCTTTATTGTAATGGTAGAAAAAGGATCCACTGGCTCGTAAGACTTATTTTTCTTTTTGATTGTAGCTCGTATGAGCGTAGAGAGCTGGAGGATCCTTCTAAGGACCTTGTAACCTTTTTTTCTATTAACACGTAGGCCCCTCTTGTGGGTTTCAACTAAAAAAAAGTACATATATTTCTTTGCTCTCACTTTTTCTTTGCTTCTCTTCTCACATGTACTGTTCTCAATGTCTAACCTTACAGAGAATATAAGAGAAAGCCAGTTATAACCACCAAAGGATGCAAACCTAGAGAAAAAACGTGAAAGAAAAATGTCAAGATCGTCTCGCAGTGCTACAACGCCAGTTTAAGGCATTACGTCGCTCAAGCCCCTGTTTGATGAGTTTGGGTGCTGAAACTTGTAACGTTGCGGCACCGAATCCAGAGCGCTATGCTGCTATGCTCTCTATCGATCAGTGCTAAGGCACTCGAGAACACAACGCTAAGGCGCTAGGGTACACAACACTGGGGCTTTGCACCCAATCCCAAGTAGGAGATAAACCCCTCGCACCCCCCAGCAAGCACGACAAACTTGAGATTGGAGGCAATAGAATAACCTGATTGATCAAAACAATATGATTCCACATATAACAAAATATTAGGTTAATTTCGGAGATTGTCATTTAGATCTTCCTATTTTTATTGCATATTATATAAGGTCGGTCGTGACAGCAAGAAGTAATTGTGACCGATAATAATGGTGATGATGATGATCGTTAGCCAGCGATGTGAGGCAACATTTAAAAAAAAAACACCTAAAATCACCTAAAGCTATTTTAAGTATTTTAAAAAACAACTTTTTTATATAAAACAAAAAACAAAACAAAATTAGAAAATAAAAACAAACCCAACTTGTTATTCAAAAAATAATAATAAACTGAAAGTCATCCCGAACAGTCTCTATGCTGTTACAGCTCAAACCAAATATAGTTAGATAGTTATAGAGTTCTCATTTTTTACAGCTGAGACAACTCCTAAAATTTCCAGTACCTCTGTTCTTGCTGACAATGTCTTCTTTCTGTTTGAGCGTTCAATCCTGTCTTCGGTTGCGTCTCCTGCGGACTTTTTGAATAACCCCACAGTACTCTTTATTCATATTCTTATGCTCTTCCACGCATTGTTTCTGCACTGCAAAGTGTTCCAGCAATATATGCCTTATCGTAACATAAATCTACATTACAATACGTTCATTAAACCGCACCTTCCCTCTGTAATTTTTTTTTTCCATTTAGGCCAATTAAATTAAACCACTCATACGCAATGCTCTAATTTAAAACCTCTTAATTGATAGTCAAAGCTTTCAACCAACAGAGAAATTATTCTGTGAGGAGTCCGGACAGGAAGAACCATCCGGACAGTGTGTGTACAAAATTTGATATACTGTGTACACTCCATGTCCGAACGATTACTTTTGACCGGACTCCGCACATAATAATTTCTACAACCAACATAACACGAAGAGTTGTGTTTCTCTCTCTAGCTACTTTACCGGGATTGCAAAACATACAAAATATAAATAGCTCTAAAATTTTTCTAAGGATACAAATGCTGTTCGGAAGCAAATCAGAACTCACCACGTAACATGTTTGTTGTGTACCACTGTGACATGACGCATTCTAATTCGTCTCCAAACGGTCTAGTGTCCTCTATATATTTATTTTCCAATGAAGTAAAATAAAAGGAATAAAATTTCTGAATAAATTCAGCATTAAGAACTCAGAATAAACTTCCTTTTAAAACTCACCGGAAATATTAAATGCAAGGTTTGTTAAATACACTCTACCAAATTTTACATTAATCATCTTACTAATTTTAGAAGAAAATTAGAAGGAATTAGAGACAAAACAGGCAATTTCCTCCTATAAAAACCGGAAACTTTTCTCTATTTTTTGAAGTGTCAAGGAGAAGACAAGAACAGCTCCTCGCTAATTCTTGAGAGAAAGCCAGCCATGAATCTCTTCTGGATTTGTCTTTCCTTCCTCTTCCTCTCGGTTGTTGGGCTTAATGGTGCCGACAATGGAGGATGGGATACAGCCCATGCGACCTTTTATGGCGATATGGGCGGCGGTGAAACCATAGGTAATTAGTTCCATTACATATCAGCTCTTCTGCTGTAAACTTATGCGTGCATGAGTTTCTCTTATGTAAACATTACATGCAGAGCACATTACAAATAAAAATATAGCAGCAGCGCAGAGAAGTTTTGTGTTCAGATTTTTTTTTTTTTTTATAAGATTTGTGTTCAGTTACCATCACGTAATGATCTTTATATTTATTACAAATAAAATTTGATCTCTGTTATATCCTCTAACAGTGTACGTGGAGTTTGAATTCCATTTTAATTTTTAAAATTATTTATCTCGAGAAAGAACAAAACTGATTTTTTTATATTATAATCTATAAATTATTTTGATCTTTAAGAAGAAGTTAAGTGAACATTTTGATCTTGTTTTCTCATTATTTATCATATTTGATTATTTGTATAAAAGTATACTAGCAAATCAAAGTACAATATTTATTCATTAATGTTCATCAAGGATTTTTTTTAATTTATTTTTGGAAAGCATAAATTTAAGTAATTTATAAGGTATCTAATATCAAAATACCAATAATAATTTTCAATATTTTTTATTAATTAAGTTATTAGTTAAGAATAAAATTAGAACATATTTACTTAATTTTTTTGTGAGTATAAATTAAATATATCACAATGAGACTCAAAATTTTTAGATTTATTTTGAAATTTATGTAATATTAATAATCAATATAGTGTGATAATTTTAAAGCACAATTAAAGACTTTAACGCCTATTATAATAAAAATTTTGATAGGAATATTCTAATGAAATCTTTTTTCTTTTAAAAATATTATCAATATTTTTCAATAAATATTTACAATTTTAAATCCTAAAATCTCAAAAATTACATCATAACTTATATTATTTCTATAAAATTAAAATACCTTGGCATCAACGAAAACTTCTTATATAAATGCATGAACTTAACCATTATGTCTTTCCCATGCAGGTGGAGCTTGCGGATACAGCGATTTATTCTTGCAAATCTACGGCCTCAAAACAACCGCTCTAAGCACCGCCCTGTTCAACGGCGGCGCCACCTGCGGCGCCTGCTACGAAATCCAATGCTTCAACGACCCCCAGTGGTGCGCTCCCGGCTCCATCATCGTCACCGCCACCAACTTCTGTCCTCCCAACTACTCCAAACCCTATGAAAATTGGTGCAATCCACCCTTAAAACACTTCGATCTCTCCATGCCGATGTTCGTCAAGATCACAAGGGACTATCACGCCGGCATAGTTCCCGTCCTATTCCGCCGCGTCACCTGCAACAGAAAGGGCGGGATAAAGTTCCAAATGAAAGGGAATCAGTGGACGGCATTTGTGGTTGTGTTCAATGTCGCTGGGGATGGGGATGTGACGGCTGTTTCCGTGAAGGCAGACGGGGGTGGATGGACGGCGATGATAAGGAATTGGGGGCAGGTTTGGCAGACGTCGGAGAAGTTGGTGGGAAAGGGTGTTTCGTTTTCGGTGACGACGAGTGATGGGAGGGCGGTGCAGTCTTTGAATGTGGTGCCGAGGAACTGGCGTTTTGGTCAGATTTTTGAGGGGAACCAGTTTTAGTGTTCACGTAGAATAATAATTATTTATATGTTTATATGGAGATGAAAGTATGTGTGGTGTATAGCGAGAAATTATTATGTTCGGACGCCCAACTTAGTTTATCGTTCGGAGGTCAATTAGAATGTGCAACGTCGGCAGTATTGAGCACGGTACCGAACGAGGTACCGAGCTACCGTATCGAGCGGGGGTGACATGGCGCTTTATAGTTGGTCTATGAATGATTTTCGGCATTCGCACAGAATAATTTGCCAATATATACCGCCGCAGCTCATTGTTTTAATGCCATATTATTATTATTTTTTTTGTCTGTACTTGAGGGTGTCATTTTTACTTTCAATTATAGCTTATTCGCTCAAGTTTTTAAAATAATATAATTGTATGATCGTATGGTTAATAATCATATTTTTCTTATTGTTTTGTTTTTTAAATCGTAAATTTTTTTGAGAATTAAGGGGCAGTCAGCATACTGATTCACACACGCAACATATAAGCATGACGCAAACCCAAGATCTCTTAGCAGATAGTCAAAGCACACAACCAATAAATCAAATAGAGTTACATTTTTAGATCGTAATCATAACTACTTTCAAGTTATTTTTATGTTTGGAAACTAATTTTTACATCATATTTTAAAAAATATTTCACCACAACTAATTTATAACTATCTTTATAATCTTCCCAAACAGTTCCTTAATTTGTGAGAAATTATTCTGTGCGGACACTGGATGGTTCGGATGTCAATCAAAACACATCACGTCACCCGGTGCCCAGTGCTACCCAGCACTAGTGTTGAGCATAAAAATATCGTGACACGTTCTAATTGACCTGCGAATAACGTCCAGTGTCCGCACATAATAATTTATCTTAGTTTGTTACTTGGATGCATAGACTGATTACTAAAAAATCACAAGTTTGAGACCTTTGATATGATGTGTACATGTGTGGTATAAGCAGGCAATTTAAAGAGGGCATTTTTTGTGTATCATGTCGTGGAAGATATAGCGAGAAAGCAATTGAATCTAATTAGCTGAGTCAAAAAGAGAAAGAATTAGAGAAGCGCCTGAGATCAAGGGGGATATGAGGAAATTGTGCTATAAATTTAATGAAATCAATTGAATCTTTTATGATGTTTTATTACACGTGTATTAAATACATGTGAATAAAATTTTATAAATAAAAATGATATTATTAAAGTTTTAATAATATTTTCTTTGATAAATATATAAAATAATTAATTGTATTCCTATAAATAATATTAGTAAAATAGTGATTAATAAAAAATTGAGATATTTTAAATACTGTAATCATAAATTTAAAAGCAACTTATTCTTAAGTCTTATTTATAAGATAAATTATTTAATTTAAATATTAAATCAATTAAATTTGAATTAGATTAAATTCTCATATTAGGTATTCAAAAAGGTCCTAAATTATATTAATATGATTGCTAATGACACCATCCACGAAGAAAAATACTACTACTACTCAAAAGTTTTCAACGGGTGATAGTGTTTTGGTTGCCCTAGCCGACCATGATCCTGAGCTTTTCCACCTCTCTTACTTTTCCCGGCTTGGCCGGGGAACCTTCCTCCACATGGCCAATCTCTCCCCCACTGTTGATTTTCCACCTCTTTCGTCCAAGAGTGTTGTGCCTTCTTCCGCTCCTGTTCTAAGCTACAACAACATTGTTTCTTCCCCTCGCCCCAGGAATGCTTTCTCCCTTTATTCTCCACCCTCTTTGGATGGTCCTCTCGATTTCAACGAAATCCATATCAAAGCTGCGAAGGATGAATGGGGTATGTCGCTGATAGGCTACTCAATCGATCGTCGACCGTATTATGAATCGCTTCTTTCTGCTATTCGTAAGGTTTGGAAACTGAAAGGTACGATGAAACTACTTTCCCTTAGCAATGGATTTTTCATGCTAAAATTTTTGTCTCATGAAGATTATGATATGGCGCTTGCAGGGTGGTGTGTCTGGTTTTTTCTCGGTAAGCCATTTGTGTTGCAAAAATGGGTTCCCAATTTCAAACTGGTTAGAGAGGAATTTGCTTCTATTCCCATTTGGTTCAAAATCCTTGATTTGCCTTTGCCATGTTGCACTACAGGAAAATCACTTATTACCGGCGGAATTTTCCGGCGGCTTTCCGGCGGTCTTGTTTTCGGCGGATTTCCGGCGGTTTTTGACGGCTTATTTCCTACAAAATTTTCCGGCGGCTTGCCGACGGATTACCGGCGGCTTTCCGACGGCTAATTTCCCCGCAAAATTTTACGACGGCTAATTTCCCGCAAAATTATCCCGCGGAATTTTCCGGCGGCTTTTCCATTTTTCCGGCGGCTTTTAAAAATTAAAAAATAATAATAAATTTAAACTATTTAAATGATTTAACAAATAATTATTAAAAGTTATATTAACTATTTAATTAATATTCATTTTTAAATTAATTAGTTAGTTAATTTTATATTATATTAAATATTACTTTTTTTATTTTAAATTAATTACTTCCTTTTTTAATTATTGAAATTTTATTTATTTATGGTTAGAATATAGATTAAATAAAAACTATTGAGAATAAAATCTTATTTTGACCATTGGCAATTCGGTTGATAGCAGGGGTTTAATCCAACAGGTCTCCCGTTCGAGCCTCACCGCTTGCAGCCGCGGGCGCACACGCGTGGGAAATGGGAGCGGGTGTGCGCGGTCACTGGCCGGGAGCGGGGCGCATCGCCGGCAGCGGGAGCCGGGAGCGGGTGTGCGCGGTCACGGCCAATTTTTTTTGTTTTTTTTTTAATCTGGCCGGCGGTTTATGACCGCCGGAGAGCCGCCGGAATAATTCGCAGCCGGTAAAAACCGCCGGTATTTATTTTCCTACGCCGTTTTTTCCGGCGGTAAATGAACCGCCGGAAAACCTCAAAACCGCCGGAAAAGGTTCAATTACCGCCGGAAAAGGCCGCCGGAAATCGGTGATTTTCCTGTAGTGTTGGACACATGACGTGATTTCTCGTATTGCTAGTAAGGTTGGTACTCCATTAGCGGTGGATGATCTGACGGCGGAGAAAACTAGATTGACTTATTATGCTAGAGTTTGTGTTCAGGTATCAAAAGATTGTGCCTATCCTGATACAATCCCTATCTCCATTATTGGTGAACCTTTTGTCTTAAATATACAATATGAATGGAAGCCGGTTCCTTGTGAGCACAGTGGTTCTATTGTGCATACACCTGAATTTTGCACTCCAAACCACCTACTCCTTCGTCCACTTCTCAGCCACCTTTGCACGGGAGAAGTTTTAGCCGAAAACCCCCCAACCTGCTAGCAGTAAAAATTCAAATTCCCAGCAGCCTCAACTTCCCTCCCCTCTTATTTCCACTCCCGCTCCACAGCCTCATTTTAACTGCCCCTCCACCCAACCACAACCTGTTGCACCTGACACCCCTCACAATCCACAGTTGTCTGATGTTGTAATTCCTCCCCCTCCCACTTCCCTAGAAATGCAACACATTACTATTCCAAATTTAAACTCTCCTTCTGAAGAGTTAATAGCTTCTATCACTGCCAATTCATCCAAACAGAAGGATAAAGTTCTCTCCTAATAGATTTGAAATTCTTCAAGATAACATTAATGAGGTGATGTCATCTCCTGCTCCATCCCTGCTTCAGGAATTGAGTCGAAATCCCACACCAACCCATTCAAAAGCTTCAAGGAGCAAGCAAGCAAAAAAGCTCCTACTCAAACTTCAAAGTCTTAATGACTCTACCCCATCTGGCGGTTTGGAATATGAGAGGTTTCAATAGCCCGAATAAAGTTAGGGCTAGTAAAGATTTAGTTCGCAGTCACAAATTAGAATTAATTGATGTTTTGGAAAACAGGATTCATGAGAATAGTTTCTCAGACCCTTGGTTTCGCTTCAACCACCGTATCTTTGATTATGAGGAAAGTTGTCACAATTTAACTTATCTAATTCGGGCATAATTTGGATTAAATGGCCAGGATCCCCATTTGGTTCAATTTAAACCATCCTATATATTTACTCAATTGATTTTTGGAGAATTGAAAAAGGGAACTGATTTTATTTGTGAACTATCGATTGTTTATGCTTCTAATCTGCAAGTGGACATAATCAAACTTTGGGATAGCCTTAGAGAGATTGGGGCTAACATCAATGCTCATTGGATTGTCCTTGGAGATTTCAACTGTTGCTTGCACCCATTTGAAAAATCTGGAGGAACTCCTCTTCTTTCCTCTCATTTATGGCATTTCAAATCCCTAATTTTTGATATGGGTCTATTGGATTTGGCTTCCACTGACCTAAAGTTCACCTAGTTTATGCTAAACTTTGGCACAGATCATTCACTTGCTAAATTTTGGAATGAACTAGCAAGCACTTTAACCAAAGAGCTAATGACCCTATACATTTGAAGTTGGATAAAATGTTGATTAATGACAAGTGGCTTGATACTTTCCCTAATTCATTCTATGAAGTGCTTCCTCCTTTATGCTCAGATCATTCACCTGACCTTCTGTCTAATGGTCAACTTTCAAGGGTGAATCACAGATTTATTTTCAAGAATTTTTGAACAAAGTAAGACAACTATTGGTCTAAACTTCTCAACATCTTTGCTCAACCATTCCAAGGGAATCCCATACTTGGGTTGTATCACAAGCTAAAAACACTTAAAGATATTATCAAAGAGAAAGATTGGAACAACTCTTGTCATCTTTCTTCTAATATTGTCATGCTTATGAAACAACAAGCTTTTTGCTTGAACTTGTTGAATTTTGATCCTCAAAACTTTGGCTTGAACCAAAGGCTTAAAATCATTAATGCTCAATTCTCAGATTGTTCATCTTCCTGGACTAATTGGATGCTACAAAGGGCTAAATTGAAGTGTCTTTCTCATGGGGAAGATGACTTAAAATTTCTCTATGCAGACATTAGGAAGAGAATGAATCAAAGTGCTTCTCCTTTGGTTTCTCATGAGGATCCTTCTGTCATGAACGGCTTAATCATCTCTATCACTCAACACTTTGAGAAACTTTTTAATGCTCCTCAGCCTACTTCCTTATGTGATCATACCTCTATTCCCAAAAGTACTGCTATTCCTTCCTATATATCAATTAGCTAACTTTGATGGTTTCTGATGATGAAATCAAGACAACTATTTTTTATGGGAATAATTCCAACTCCTCCCCCGGCCCCGACGGTTTCAATTTTGAATTCTATAAATCTAGTTGGCTTATCACTGGACCTTTGGTATGTAAACGGTGAAATCTTTTTTCTCTAAAGGCCATCTCCCTCACAAAGTTAAGGAGACACATCACACCAAGAAATCAATTATGAAAATTGGGAGCAATAAGTACAAATCTCTTTTCTCTCTCACTCGATCTCTCCTTGCTTTTCATCTCACATGCATCGTTCTCAATATCTAACATTACAGGAAATACAAGAAAAAACCTGTTATAACCATAAACACAAGCCTTGAGAAAAATGAGAAAAAAAAACTATCAAGTATGTCTCGCAACGCTGCAGTGTCAGCTTAATTAGGTGTTGTTGCGCTCAAGCCTCTACTTGATTACGCTGTGGTTCTCAAACTCTCAGAGCCGCAACACCAAATCCATAGTGATGTGGTGCTTTGCTCTTTGTAGATCAGCACTAGGGCGCTCGGGAACAGAACACTAGGGCGCTCGGGTACATAGCATCGAGGGTTTGCACTCAAACCCAAGTAGGTAAACCCCCCGCACCCCCTAGCAAGCACAACAATCTTGAGGTTCGAAACAATAGAGCAACAAAATTGATCAACACAATCAAATTTCACACATAACAACTATTAAGTTAATTTCAAAAGATTATCATTTAGATCTATATTTCTATTACATATTATATAAGGTCGGTCGTGACGGCATACAGTAACTGAGACCGACAATAACGGTGATGATGATCGTTAGCCAACGATGTGCGACAGCATTATTAAAAAAATGAAAACACCTAAAATCACCTAAAAGATATTTTAAGTATTTTAAAAACAACTAATTTTATTAAAAAAAAAAACAAAATTAGAATATAAAAACAAACCGAACTTGTTATTAAAAAAAAAAACTGAAAGTCAACCCGAACAGTCTCTATGGCTCTATGCTGTTGCAAAACTTTAACCAAATATAGTTAAATAGTTCTAGACTCCATTTTTTAGAGCTTAGACAACTCCTAAAACTTCCAGTACCTCTGTTGTTGCTGACAATGTTTTCTTTCTGTTTGAGCGTTCAATCCTGCCTTCGGTTGCGTCTCCCGCGGCATCTTATTGAATAGCCTCATAGTCTTTATTCATATTCTTAAGTACTGCAATGTGTTCCAGCAATATCTACCTTATGGTAACATAATTCTACATTATAATATGTTCATTAGACCAATTAAGTCAAACTCAAGAATACTCAAAATTCGAACTCAAAACCTCATAATTGAAGTCAAAGCTCCCAACCAACAGAGAAATTATTTTGTGTGGAGTCCGGATGGGAAGAACCATCCGGACTGTGACAGCGTACATATTTATACATAGTGTGTATCAAATTTTTGTACACACTATATATAAATTTATACATCTTAATGCATTTTTTCTCTCTACTTTACCAGGATTTAGAATAAATTCAGCATTAAGAACTCTGAATAAACTCTCTCTTAAACCCCACCGGAAATGTTACATGCAAGGTTTGTTAAAAACACTCTACCAAATTTTACATTAATAATCTTACTAATTTTAGAAAAAAAATATACAAGAAGGAATTAGAGACAAAACAGGCAATTTCCTCCTACAAAAACCGGAAACTTCTCTCTATTTTTGAAGTGTCAAGGAGAAGACAAGAACAGCTCCTCGCTAATTCTTGAGAGAAAGTAAGCAAGCCATGAATCTCTTCTGGATTTGTCTGTCCTTCCTCTTTCTCTCGGTTGTCGAGCTTGTTGGTGCCGACAATGGAGGATGGGATACAGCCCATGCGACCTTTTATGGCGATATGGGCGGCGGTGAAACCATAGGTAATTAGTTCCATTACATATCAGCTCTTCTGCTGTAAACTTATGCGTGCATGAGTTTCTCTCTTAGCAATTTATATGATTTATGTAAACAGTACATGCAAAGCGCATTACAAATAAAAATATAATTATTTTGATCCTTTAGAAGAAGGTAAGGAATTATTTTGATTTTTTTTCTATATTTGTATAAAAGTAGACTAACAAATCAAAGTACAATAATTATTCATTAATCTGCTTCAAGGATTTTTTTTAAAATTTTGGAAAGCATAAATTTAAGTAATTTAAAAGGTATCTAATTTCAAAATATCAATAATAATTTTCAATACTTTTATTAATTAAGTTATTAGTTAAGAATACAATTAGAACACATTTACTTAAGTTTTTTTAGTATAAATTAAATATTTAATTAATATCTCATACTGAGACTCAAAATTTTTAGATTTACTTTAAATGTAATATTAATTATCTATATAGTGTGTTAATTTTAAAGCACAATTAAAGATTTTATGACCTCTCATAATCAAAATTTTGATAGGAATATTCTAATGAAATAATTTTTCTTTTAAAAATATTATCAACATTTTTCAATAAATATTTACAGCTTTAGATCCTAAAATCTCAAAGATTACATAACTTATATTATTTCTATAAAAATACCTTGGCATCAACAAAAACCTCTCATATTGGAGAAATTATTATGTGCATTCATCGGACAGTTTGGAGTTGAATTAAGATGCAGCACGTCTCTTGGTACATAACAGTTCACAACAAAATTGTGACGTTGAGCGTCCTGATTCGCCTTTGGACGGCGTACGGTGACCGATGATCACACGTAATAATTTATCCTCATATGGACACATATGCCCCCTTAACACCTTTTTAAATTTGCCTTTTAAGGATATTTACTTATTTAGTCAATTAAGACAAACTCATACACATCACAGAAGTAAAACTTAAATTCAAAACCATTTGATTCATAGTCAAAACTTTCAACCAACTAACAAAGATGAGCTGCGTAATTCCCTTCACTCCCACAGCACTAATATAAAACATCCATACATGCATGCACTTAACCATTATGTCTTTCCCATGCAGGTGGAGCTTGCGGATACAGTGATTTATTCTTGCAAATCTACGGCCTCAAAACAACCGCTCTAAGCACCGCCCTGTTCAACCGCGGCCTCACCTGCGGCGCCTGCTTCGAAATCCAATGCTTCAACGACCCCCAGTGGTGCGCTCCCGGCTCCATCACCGTCACCGCCACTAACTTCTGCCCTCTCAACGACTCCAAACCCACTGGAAATTGGTGCAACCCACCCTTAAAACACTTCGATCTCTCCATGCCGATGTTCGTCAAGATCACAAGGGACTATCACGCCGGCATAGTTCCCGTCCAATTCCACCGCGTCACCTGCAACAGAAAGGGTGGGATAAAGTTCGAAATGCTAGGGAGTCAGTGGACGCCATTTGTGACTGTATTCAATGTCGCTGGGGCTGGGGATGTGAGGGCTGTTTCGGTGAAGGCGGAAGGGGGTGGATGGACGGCGATGATTAGGAATTGGGGGCAGATTTGGCAGACGTCGGAGAGTTTGGTGGGAAGGGGTGTTTCTTTTTCGGTGACGACGAGTGATGGGAGGACGGTGCAGTCTTGGAATGTGGTGCCGAGGAACTGGCGTTTTGGTCAGATTTTTGAGGGGAACCAGTTTTAGTGTTCATGCAGAGTAATTTTTTTATTATATGTTTATATGGAGATGAAAGTTTGTGTGATGTATAGCGCTTGACGCCGCGGCTTATTGTTTCAATGGCAGTTCGTTTTTTGTGGTCTATATTGGGAGAGATTATTCTGTGTGGACACCGGACGGGATAACCGTCCGGTATCCCGTCCGGTTCACGCTCAGGTGCTGAGCGATATCGAGTGCTGAGTACCGCTAGGTATGAGCTCAGTACCGGATGCAACGCATTTTCATTGGGGCTGGAATCCGAACATAATAATTTTTCATGTATTGGAGCGTGCCGTTTTTACTTTCAAGTACAGCTTATTCGCTCAAGTTTCTAAATAATATTATTGTATGATGGCATGATTATTAATCATATTTTCCTTAATGTTTTGTTTTTTAATTCGTAAATTTTCTGGAGAATTTAGGGGCAGTCAGCATACAGACTCATACACATGCAACATATAAGTATGACTCAAATCTAAGACCCTCTTAGTTGATGGTCAAAACACTCAAACAATAGATCAAGTAGAGCTGTGTTTTTAGATTGTTATCATAACTACCTTCAAGATATTTTTATGTTAGGAAATTAATTTTTATAGCAGCTTAAAAAAAAAAACTATTTCGCTAGAACTAATTTATAACTATCTTTATGATTGTCCCAAACAGTTCCTTAGTTTGTGAGAAATTATTTTGTGCGGACGCCTAACTGTCCGAAGGCCAATCAAAACGAATCACGTCATCCGGTACTCAACACTAATATTGAGCAAAAAAAGTGACGTGACGCGTTTTGATTAACCTTCGGACGGCGTCTGATATTCGTAATTTGTTACTCGGATGCATAGACTGTTACTAAAAAAATCACAAGTATGAGACCTTTGATATGATGTGTGCATGTGTGGTATAAATCGGTAATTAAAAGAAGGTATTTTTTTGTATATAATGTCGGGGAAGATATAGCAAGAAAGCAATGGAATTAGGGCTGCAAACGAACCGAGCCGAGCCGAGTATGTGAGTGTTCATGTTTGTGTTCATTTAATATCAGCTTGTTCAAGTTCGGTTCATGTTTGTTCGAGCTTTAGCGTTTGTGTTCATGTTTGGTTCATTTAAATTAAGGAGTGTTCATGTTTGGTTCATGTTTGGTTCATGTTCAGTTCATGTTCGTTTGTTTAGTGTTTATCGAGCTTGTTCGCGAACATATAACAATTTTTTTTAACTATCAAACAAACACGTTCATGAACATATCTATGAACAAACACATTTATAATAAAAGCAATTGTTTATGTAACAAAGGTAATGATTATTTATATTTATTAATTCTATAATCAAATATTAATTATTTTTATCGAGCTTATTCACGAGTTCAAAATCGAACATTAATCGAGCTTTTATTGAGCTTCTTATCGAGCTTAATGTCGAGCTTGTTCACGAACTTCAAATGATGTTGTTCGCGAACATAAATGAGCCGAACACATTAGTGTTCAAGTTTGTTTATTTAAGAATCGAGTATTTAAAATATTGTTCAAGTTTGTTTGTTTAGTTAATTAAACGATCGCAAACGAGCTTTAATCGAACCGAACAACGAGTAGCTCGCCGAACGTTTGGTTCGCTTGCAGCCCTAAATGGAATTGAAACAGTTGAGTCAAAAAGAGAGAGAATTATAGAAGCTCCTGAGATCAAGGGGCTGAGAAAATTGATGAAATAAACTGAATTTTCTATGATATTGACATCAATAATTTTATGTTCGATTCATAATCAATATACACCATTAACATTTGATAATTAATTTTCCTTTCTATGAGAAGATGATTGTGGAGACCATTAACCGTCATCTATAATGTTCACAGTCAATCATCTTCCCTTGCTTGTCAATAATAAACATTTGATGGCTGCCTTATTGGTCGTCAGTCTCCTCGGCTTGCTTATAAGGATAATGATTGAGAAGACCATTGATTATTACCCAACTTCCATCATTTTCATAAGACATCTCAATGTATGACGATTATATGATGCTTTTCAATGAATAAACTCTGTGATCTATAAACACCCTAAAATTTGTCTTCCTCGCTAAGAGTATGACCTCAATAATAAATGAGCATACCACAAAACCATCATCTCATATATAATATTCCCATTAGACAATCGTTTGATACTTACCAATATCTAACATATGTTTGCCATTGATAGGGCGGGCTGCAAACGAATTGAGCCATATCGAGTAGGAGCTGGCTCAAGCTTGAGCTTTTTTGCTAAAATCTTATTCATGCTCGAGCACTAGCTCGATTCAAGTATTATATGTATTTAAGCTCGATTCATTTAAAATTATGATTTTTAAGCTTGATTTGAACTTGCTTGTTAGCTAATCATATTAGTTGTATCAAATCAATCAATCTATTAAACTTAATAAATGGAACTTTAATTGAACATGCTACTAAATAATTAATCGTTTTAACAGTCATAAATAAGTAGCGTGTGTTCATGAATAAAAATAATCTAATATAGAAAGGAATAAAACTCTTACATGTAATTACACATTGAATAAATTTATAATCGAGTCTTAAATAAACATATTATTAAGCCTGAATTAAACTTCTTAACAAGTCTATCATAGCAGCTATGAATGATATTATTCATTATCATAAATGAATCGAATAACAAACTATTCAAACTTGTTCACTTATCAATCAAATATTTATAAAATATTTAATCTTGTTTGATTAGTTTACTACATAACCCAGTAGTAGCTTATTAAGATTATTGGTTCTTTTACGGGCCCCAGCTACTAAAATCTGATGCTTGCATTCTTGGTCATTTATTTCCTCTTCTATAAAAGAACAATCTAGTACTAGACCATGTATATATTGAATGCTTCTAATCTATTATTATTTGAAACCTTCCAAAAAAAAAAAAACATATATTAGCTATCAATGTCTGATGTTTGCCTCCCCAATTTATCATCTCCCAACATATGAAGAGAATGATTTAGGATTTAGGGTGCTGCTGTCACTTGATGTTTGGTTTTCATAATCCATCATCATCTGATGCTTGTAAATATTTGATGTATATCGATCGACATAAATATATGATATGCTACTTTCTTGATTATTGGTATCCCTTTTATAACTTAATAATGTTATAATCTTAATTATGAATACCTAATTATCTCGACTTTTATTCACTATAGGAAAAACATCATTTTCCAACGGGCATTTCCGCCGGAAAATGAATGAAATGAACATCATTTTCCGACGGGCATTTCCACCAGAAAATGAATGAAATGTGTCGGTAATTTATATTTCCAGTGGACTTCTAACCGTAAATCACCCTTCAGAATACAAATATCGTCGAAAATTTTTTGCCAGAAATTGTTTTGAAAAATTTTTTAAAAAATGTTTTTTAGCATGTAAATGTTTGATGTATATTGATTGAAATAAAAAAATTGACGGTAAAATCCATCATAATTTTAACCAGGCCGCCTGCAAGATCCGATCCCCTCGCATGTGCTGCATGGGGTTCGAACCTTGCCCACTTCAAACACCTAAAAGCACCTCTGTCCAATGAGTTGCTATGCATTTCACATTATTTTTGTTGCATTATTTTATTTAAATTATACTTTATTAATAATAATTTTTAATGCATAATGATTTTATATTATTTAATTTATTTAACAATATATATTAGATTACCTAATAATTTTATTTTAATTAGTTAAATTAACATAATAATAATTATTAAAACTTCATTCTAATTTTTTTTACTTTAACAATATTCAATTTTATTAATTTAATTTAACAAAATAAAGAATTTTAAATATTAATAACAAATATTTAACAGAAAATTCAAATTTCCATTGAAAATCCGTCAGGAATTTCGTCAGAAAATCAGCTGGAAATATTCTGTAAAAAATTCGCCGGAATTTCTGACTGATTTATTTCCGCTAGAAAATTTGACGAATTTTTGACATAATATTTCATCTGATCTTAGACTTTGCATGTATCTAATATCCCTTAAACTCATGCAACAAAGCATTCAAGAGAATATAAAGTCTATATGCAAAACTCCTAATGGATATTCCTTCAAGCTCTAAAGGTATGATAAGTAATGATGTAATTTGACATATGTAAGAAAAAAAGAATGTATGTTTTAGTAATATCATAAGATGGGGCTCAACATTTATTCAATATGGAAGTCAACGAATTAATTATATATATATATATATATATATTATATATATATATAAATATATATATATATATATATATATATATATATATATATATATATAATATATATATATATATATATATATATATATATATATATATATATATGTGTGGAAGTCAATGAATTTATTAAGATTTTATAGATCAAATATCAACAAATGCTTATGTCATTCCAAGCATGTGAAGTTGCTTTTTAATAAGTTTGACATCACCGATGAACCCTACAATTTCACTAAGCTTCTTCTTCTTATTAGTTTGTTGCCTTTAATGAAATTTGATACATCCTTACTTGTCCAACTCTACCCTTAGTGTCTTCGAACCTCCACCCTTAATTAATAGTTGGTAGAACAAATACTTATTTGTTAAGTTTAGTGAAACTTGTGAATTCCTCCCTTATCATCGTTGCTTTCAAGTTGAGAGCAAGTTTGACGGAGCTAGATAAACATATATAAAGATAGGGTAAACATTTCATGGTGATTTTAAATCTAAAGTATGTTTGCCACCTTGAACTATAAATCAAGTATTTAGCTTTGCTGACCCACTCCAAGCTTGCCATAACAAGACAACAAAGCAAGTGAAAATAACTAGGCATTCTTATGAGGTTGTGCTTTTATTGTGCCCTAGAAGTAGTCCCAAAGTTAAATCAACTTCAAAAGCTCTAGTTTTTAGGATACTTATTAAGGAGCCATGCTATGTACTTTCTTTCAATGAGGGTCAAGACAACCATAGAATCCAAGGCAAAGGAAGCCATGAAATCCAAGGAAACCAAAAAAAAAAGAAGATTGTGTAACTTGGTGATTAATAAGTACTGTTCGAAGAAAGTGAACTACTTTTTATTGAGTAGAAATTTGACTATCTTATTATTATTATTCTTGAGAAAATGTTGGTACGAAGAATGAAGTGCAAAGAAATCTCTTTGGTGTTGTTGACAAAACATCAAAGTCTCCCAAAGATAACATGAAGAAACACTTAGCTATGCAAATGAGGCTTGGACCTCCATCTCCAATTTTGGTGAGGCCTACTAGAGCTCCCAATATTGGTATACAATAAGATTTATTATCTTAAAGTTATTTTATTATTCAAAATACTTCTCTTATTTTATTTTTGTTAAAGAAAATGTTTTGAAATTTGATGAGGATGAGATGATCCACAAAAAATGATTCTTTAACTCCCAATTTAAGTAGAAGTTAACTCAAGCTACACATATTTGAAATGATGCTAGAGCATTTTCAAAGCTTGAATAATAAAAGGATAAATTTATCTATACATGTATAAATCAGTCTTGAGCCAACGCTTGTCAATCAGCAGCATTTACTTCTCTTTACACATATTATTACTATAACATTATAATATTAATAACAATCAACTATTACCCCCACACAGACACATATTCATTTACAATACTTTTATTAATAATATAATAAGATTAAAATGTCAAAATTACTTTATGAGCAATTTATATAAAATGCAATAACTACAATTTTGATTGGTGAAATTATAAAACAACCAGTCAACATATCTAGAATAATAAGTACTACGATATATAAAGAGTTATTGTAGAACAAAGAGTTATGACGCAGAGGCTCTACTCTTTGGTACTTCTCAACGCCGTTGCACCTGAAAACACAACGCCCCAATGCTCCAACAGGCTAATTCCTAGAAATTTTAAAAATTCATTTTTATTCGAATAGAGTTGTTATAGCTAGTTCACTTTGTTGAAAAATAATGATGAGTAAAAGGAATAATTTGTAAATTAAATATCCTATATTAAAAAAAAAACTTTGAGTGCTTGCTTGAATATTAATTTTTTATGTTTGGTTCAAATTTAATTAATTTAGTGCAAATTTTAAAGGGTTCAATGGTGCGGTGATCGACTGGTAGTAGTAGGGTGCGGTAGCTGATGGTGGCGACGGTTGCTAGAAGAGGTAGCAGGGACAATGGATGGTTTCAGTGTTCGATGGTTGATGATGGCTGGTGGCCAAATATGGTGGATGGTGGCCTTGACGACAAGGTGGTTGGTGGTGGTGATAAGTTATTATAGACTTATCTATTTGGGTGATCTTCATCAAATGTTAAGATGATAACTTTTTTAACATAATTTATTCATTTAATAATATTATTTATTACCTAAACTTATATTATTTATGGGTGTCAAAATGTGTCAACGGATCATATTCATGTCCAACTCAAATTGATTTAGGTCCAAACGAGTTGACCTTAACCCAACTCGATTTTTGCAAAACGGGTAAGCAATTCCAACCTGGACTTGTCCAGTGTAGGTTACCGAGTTGACCTGACCCGATTTGCAAACTAAGACCCGGCCTATGCGGTGAAAATGCGATGCGTTGAGTCCATCTCTTCACCAGAAGCCTCCGATAGCGCACAACATTAGACCACAATGTTGAGCTATAAGATGACAAAGAAGACGAATCAGACTTAGCGCTAACATATTCGCCGACTACCATCCTACGGTAGGTGAAGTTGGTCCATGTCACACCTTGGAAACGAAAGATGGACGGTCGTCAGCCTCAAGCCACCGCATAAGGTTGTCATCAAGGCTAGTATTTCCGCGAAACCCCACACTCCAAAACCTTTGTGACGATCTCCATAGTCACCAACATAGTTGCCGCTCTAACCGGTCTCTAGGAAACAACCACTCATGCTACTGGATATATCAGCTAGAGATATGAAGATGCCCTCATCATTAACCATGTATTTTGTCTCTCCGGCATGATCGCCATCAGCGGAAGCGTCACAACCGATGTCGTGCTAATTGTTGACTATGCAGGGTGGATCCTGACTCCTGAGTGGCCACATCCTCAAATTTCCTCGACTTCCTCCTGTATTTTCCTCTAGATGATGAACCACCTTTTCGGTCTCTCGGCTTTGGGTTAGTCCTAGTCAGCTTCGGGTTATCGAGTTAACCCGAACCCGATCGGTATGAAAAATGGGTTAACCCGGAAATTTATTGGGTCGAGTCTGAGTTGAATTTAATCCTATTGATATTAAAAAAAAAACCTATCTACTATTAATGATTTAATTATCTAAAATGTAGACTTGTGCTGGATGAGTAATTATTAGGTCCTTTCACTGGATGTAGAGGAAGGTTCGGTTTTAGGCAAAAATAGGTCAAAAAGTGCAAATACCGAGTTTTTTGAAAAACTCGGTACTTTTTCAAAAAACTCGGTATTTGCACTTTTTTAGGCAAAACCGAACCTTCCTCTAGGTCCTTGCACCGGACCAAATAAAAGTTCGTGCTGGATAGTCCCACTCGCGTTTCGCCGTCGCTATAAATAATTATTCTCTCCTCGGGCAGAAACCCTAATTTCATCTGTTTGCGAGTCTCCTCTCAAAACAGCGAGCAGTCGCAGCGGCAGGCGGTAGGAGAAGATCTACCATGGAGACGGCGAAGGTCGGTCGAACTGTGAAGGATGTGTCGCCTCACGAGTTTGTCAAGGCGTACTCAGCCCATTTGAAACGATCTGGCAAGGTTAGATCTTTCGCCGCTTATTTTCATAAAATCTTAATTCTCTTGCCCGTCCTTTAATTCTTTAAGTTGTAGGAATATACATTTTCGTTGTTTTTGATGAAGGATCTAGCTTTTTTTACAAATGGAATTTTAAATTTATATTAGAGTCAGCCTCCTCTTTATCTTTTGCAGTCGTTTTGGATATGTGGATTTTTTATTGGGATATTTTGTGTATTTTGTATGAATGGATTATTTGGACATGAATTTGTCTTTATGTATCTTTCTCTTGCTTTTCTCATATTTTTTTAAAGATCAAATATACTAAATCATTTTCATGCAAGATATACTTTTAAATTAGAGCAGAGAAGATAATTGTGAGGAATTGGTTTGATTCTACCAACACACCACTAGTTATAATACGGTACTGAAAATCTTTTTCTCCGTTAGATGTGTTTCATATTTAGAAAAAAAAAATAGCTTTATTTTATTCCACTAATTTTACATTTACAAGGTGAGTTTTGGCTTGATGCGAATAATTTTTCTGGCTAAATAGTTTTTGATGTATTGTTTATGTCCTTCCAACGTGCTATTGATTTGATGTTATAGAAGATAATTATGCTTTAGTGGGGAATTTTGACATAAAACATTTAGTAAAATTAATAATCTTACTTTTTAACTCTCTTTTATTGAGTGTTGATGCGGTTAAGTGCCATGTTTTATATAGGATGTTTCAGCTTGATTTTATTAAAATAATTAGCTTGTTTATTATTTAAATAATTGTTCTTAATACAATTTTGGAAGTTATGAGTAAATGTGTTTGGATTTAACATTGTTTTCTTTGATGAGTGAATGCATTTGTATGTTATGCTTTGTTGTTTTTACCTATATGTGAGTGTTGATATCCTTTTTAAATTTTACAGTTGTTTGGGGAGGGGTGGGGCTTTTGATTGGACTCTTGTGCTTATCAGTTGTGATCTAATTGATTAGTCGTTCAGGAATATTCCTGTATGGGATATTTCTTTGCTTGCCTCTTGTTTTTTTTTGTTTAAACAACAACAACAACAACAACAACATCAAGCCTTTGTCCCACTACGTGGGATTGGCTACATGAATCCTTTTTCGCCAATGTGTGATGTTAAAAGTCAAATTCTCATTTAAATCTAATAAAGAAATATACTAATCATTTTCATGCAAGATTTATGTTTTAATATTTCAAATAGTATTAAACAGAGAATTTGTATTTTATTAATTGTTTGATTCTACAAACATTCTATTTTGCAAAAAGGCTTGATACACCACCAAAAATCGCTTCGATCAAGCACGAATCTTGAGGAATATTATACTTGGCAACTTTCAAAATTAAATGCAGGAGCATCCGAACTCCAAATTCAAGAATCTTATAGTCGAATTGAACATCTCAGGGGATGAACCAAACGACACCAAAATTGGCCCAATTCAGGCCCGAATGGGCTCAAATCAAGGGCTTAAAGTATATTTGGAAGCTCCAAACCATTAATTAAATGACTAAACTATATCCAAATATTACATGCTTATAGTTGAATCGAGCGACTCAACAAGACAAATCCAACGAACCCAAGATCACTTAATTGTGGCATCATTAAGGCACTAAATACTGAACAAACGTTCCATGATCGAGGGAATCTGATGTGACTTGGAAGTAAAAACAACAAAATAGATAGAAGTAAAATGATGAATACAAATATGGGGGCTGATTTTTGATTACTTATTTAATAATAATGAAAGATATAATTGATCTTCTATTCGAGAAATTGGCTCTCCCACAAACCCTAGGTGTTACTAGGAACAACTCCAAAGAAAAAATTGCAACTAACACAGTCACTTAGTGAAAATAAAATCATCCAATTAACTTTAGCATAAACCTCTCTACTAAATTTGAGTTTGAATCAGTTATCTTTCCCTAAATAAACATTTCCTAATTCCATCCCAAGCAAATCAGCCCATTTTTTCAAGATAAACCTTTCTTTATTACTTCATAATCAAATTAACCTTCTTTTCCTTAATTAAATTTTCATAATTACCTCCCTATCAAATCAAGTCATGTTTTCATAAATAAACCATTCCTAATTAGTCCCCCCTTAATTCCTCCTTACATTATGAATAATAGATCTCTTGGGCCCCAAAGGGGGTGGGGGGTGGGGAGGGGGTGAAATTCCCCCTCCGCTGCCCTTGATTTTGCCCAGCCAAATGGTTGGCTCGGTCTGGGTTGGGCCAGTTGATGTAGTCAAGAATTTATGCTAAGTATTTTATTTTTGTATTACCCTATGATGAAAAATAATGAAGGATATTGTTGGGTTCGGTGCTCTCTAGTTGGTTCATACCATTGAATTTTCATTTGAGTTTGATCATGCTTCCTTGCTCCTTGTTGGCTGGTTTGGTATTTAGTTGTGGGCTATTTTTTCCTTATTGGGCTTGACCCATTTCTTCCCTTGCTTTATGGCTACTTAGGATTCTGCCCTTTCCTTTTTGGTTGTTCGGATTTCTGCTGCTTTATGGATGCTTGGGATTCTTCCTCTCTCCCTTTGGTTGTTCGGTTTTCCCCATTGCTAATTCCTATGCTTGATGCTCCGACTTCTTCTTTGAGAGTTGATTTGGATTGCTTTTATAGGTTGAATTGTTGGCTTATTTAATTGAACAATTAAACGTTCTTTCCCTTCCTTTGCCTATATAAAATGGTTGATTCTCTTTTGTAAAAGACAATGTTTGGTGAAAAATTTCAACTTGAGGGTTCCTTCGTGGTTTGCGAGTTGGTCTTCTCTCTATTCCATATATATCCTCTCGGTCTTCTTTCTACTTCTTCCCTCCACGATTTCTCTTCAACATGTATCTTTTGTCTATAAACTTTGTGAGTTGTGAGGTAGTATTGTTACCCTGTTTTGTTGGCATTTTTCCGAGGAATACAAACTTGTGCTAGATCAAGTTTCAGCGGTGGATTACTGGTTAGATATTTCCTTTGAGCACCTTTCACTCACCTTTCCCTAGTTTTGTGTACTGCATGTGAGGCAACCATTCATGGTTGTTTTGAGGGTTATTATTGTTTTTGAATGCTTTGAATCTTTTTTTCCTATGTGATTTTCTAATTAGTTTCTAACGTTTGTTTCTACCAAGTCAATTTCTATTTGTGTTTTTGTTATTGAAAAGAAGTTTTTTAATTTAGTGCCAAAGTGTTCTCCTAAAAGGTTTAGGAACTTAGATTGCATCACCGACTGGGTTGGTTTTGGCTGGTCTAATGCCCCCCCTAGCATATTAGAATCATTATAGGTCGTCCAATGGAACACTCCAAACTTGCTCTAGATATTCTCCATATTTACGAAGCATGTCAATATCAAAATTTATAAATATATCTCCTTTTCTCACTTGAAAGGGGGTTGTGACTTTTAGAGGCTGGGATCATGTGCTAAAGACTCAAAAGAGATCCGAGGCTTGAAGAATCCCTGAGTTGCACTTCGACACCATCACCGACGAATCCTCAACTCCCGATCGTTACTATAGACCTCTGCCTGGCCACCATCAATGGCTCTTCACCCGACCACCATAGCCCAACTACGGGCCCTTCGATCTCCGTCGTCTGCAGACTACGGTTCCTCCGACCACCATAGTCCGCCGACTATGGTCCTTTTCGACCATCATTGCCCACCGGCTATGGTCCCTTTGGCGCCCACCGACTATGGTCCCTTCGGCGCCCACCGACTATGGTCCCTTTGGCGCCCACTGACTATGTCCCTTCGGCTACTATCGCCCGCTGACTACGATCCCTCAGGCTATCGTCGCTCGTCGACTATAGTCCCTCCGACCTCCATCGCTTGTCGACTACGATCCCTCTAGCCTCCGTCACCCGCCAATTATGGTCCCTCCAGCCTCCGTAGCCAGCCGACTATGGTCCCTCTAGCCTCCATTGCCTACCAACCAAGGTTCCTCAGGCCTCCATCGCCTGAAGATTATAATCCCTTTGACCTTCGTTGCCAGCAGACTACTATCCCTCCGATCACCTTGGCTCGCCGATTACAGTTCTTCCGGCCACTGTTGCCTGACTACAGTCCTTTCGACCAAATGAATAGGCCAACATCCTCTTGAGAACAACTCTCATTTCACTAGATTCTCAACTCCAAACAAGTAATGTGCGACTACAATCCATCTGATCTCGGTCCATTTATGTAATGTGCTCTATATGATGTATATTGAACCAATGCCTTCTGCTGAGGAAGGGCATCATTTGTAATCAACAACAAACAATAGTGAATTCATTTCAACTGGACAAGTGTTTTCCCATGTAAGGGTTTTCCATGTAAAAAAATTGGTCTCTTATGATTCTTGCACCTCTCTATTTTATCTATATGCGTGCTGGATCTTCGTTCAAAATTAAGACATTAAGCTCTTAATCTCTCTATTGCCGCGAATATTGTGACACACAACAATGCCATTTTCAATCCAAACATTCTTCTCCTTAATTTGACAAATTCTGGAATAGAGCCTCTATTTTTGCCTTATCTTCTGGATATTGGCCCGGCTTTAATTTATGTAGTTTCACAACAAACGAGAAACAACAACTACAAGATGGTCTGTATGGTGATGGACAACATATTTGCTTATCTCCATATTTGTGTGCTATAGTCATTGTTCATGAACTTGAGCTTGGATGATCTATTCATTATCAGGATGAAGCTTGTGTGAGACTAACTGGCAGTTCAAATTGATTGAAGGTGATGAATCTATGGATAAGTTTATTGAATGATCCTTTGCAACAAACTTTCTACCTATTTTATTGTTTTTTGTTCTTGCAACATTTAATTAGCAGTAGCATTGAGCTTTCAACTTGCCAGTAGCTGATCATGCAATATATGTTTGAGCATTGAGGGTTTGCTCGTGCATGTTTAGATTTGTTTCAATTCAAATGTTATATTTAAAGGAAGTTAAGGCATGAATGTTCTGATTGTAATTTAGAAATTTACCTAACCTCCTCTCTTCATTGTTGCTGATGCCGGTTTTGCACGGATGAATGTGTTAGCTTTTGCTATCTATGTTAATTGATTGATCATGGTCTTACTCTTACATAAAAAAATGTTTCAAATGTGTGAATGCTAGAAAGGATACTTTTATGTTTTTGGTTTCTAGCTTCATACTTTACAGGTTCAGAAATATCAACATTTTGTTTAATCTTGTTTTGTCTCCTTCTGATTACATGTTTTTCTCACAAGTGTTATTGAGATAATGGGTTGCATGAGCATTTGCAAAGTATTTTTGCGAATTGTCTTAATGCACTGTTTAATAAGAATATAGTTTATCCTCAATGTACATTGTGATGATTATGAGGTGCATCCTTTTAAGATCGTTCTCTTCATTTTGTATGGAACCCAAAGTGATATGCCACAAGTAAATTCAATTGTGATGAGAAGTAAATGATATTGGATTAGTTCATGACTCCTAAGTGATGCACCATAACTTCACTAATTATGGTTTAAAAGTAAGCAAAGGTTGAGTTATACTTCAAAGATTAGGTTTGTTATTTGGACATTGTTATGAATGTGAAGATGCGAGTTGGTGGACATGATAACTAGAAGAAGAATAAATGTTGTTTCTTTACAAGAAACTAAACAAAAGGAAGAATAAATCAAGGATGTTGGTGAAGTTATATTAATTTATTGTATGTTGGAAATGTAATAGCATGAATGAGGTTGGGGTAATGATGGATGGTGTTGAAATATAAAATATTTTGAGGTAACTAGGTTTGTGATATGGTGCTTACTATTAAGATGATTATTGGTGATAATAATATGAATATGGTTAATGCTTAGCTCCTTGGGTCAGATTGGAAGATATTTTGTGGAAAAAATGGATGAACAACTATAATATATACTTGAGGAAGAAAGTATGGTTATTAGAGGTGATTTAAATTATGGTTATTATGGGATGAGTTATAAGTAAATTTATGGTGGTCATGAGTTGAGAGATAGAAATATAATAGGAGAAGCTATGCTTTATGTTGCAATAGCCTATGATCTTTCAATAGTGAATACATACTTTAAGAAATGACAAAACACTTTGTTACTTACAAAAGTGGAACCATCAAATCACAAATAGATTTCTTTGTGCTTAAAGGAAAGAAAACTTATCTTACAAAGATTGTAAGGTAATTTTGAGAGAGTTTGATCACACAATCAAAAGAGGATGAAGTAAACAATTAAAAGAAATTGTTGCATCAGGATAAGGTGAGATGGTAGAATTTAAAAGGCGAGAAATTATTAATCTTTCAAGATATATTGCTAAGGTAGACAAGTTGGATTGTTTTAGTTGGACCAAATCTAGTATGGGATAAGATGACTAGTTTTATTAAGAAGATTGTTGTAGAAGTTTTATGAGAGTTTAAAAATGGATTGTATCACGAGGGGATTTGGCGGTTGAATGAGGCAAATATATTATTAAGGAAAAGAGACATCCTTTAAAAGGGCGGCAATAATTGAATACTACTGGGACTTTGAATAATTATTAGAAAATTAAAAGTTGTACGAAGGGCTCATTTTATAAAACAATAATTATTGTTTTGGATAATTTGTATAGAGTGTTTGATACTAAAGAAACAAAAAATGAGATATATGCAACACACAAGGTGAAATATATCAAGTCAGATACATTTGGAGGAAATATAATAGTATTTTGGTTGGGGATAATATATCAAGATAAGATGAAAATACTTTTTAAAGAAATTATTAAATTAAAGTTTTAAGAATAAAGTAATTTTTGAAAAAAACATAATTAAAATTATAATAAGTGGAGCTGGTTTTGAAGAAGATGCCTAAAGGTAATTCTTTCGCTCCATATAAGATATGTATTGAGAATTATAGCGGATAATGCTGGGATTTGGTTTCATGAATGTTTTCGATGGACTTTTGAAAACCAAGATGATATACCAAGTGGATTCCAAATAATTGTAGTAGTATTTTTTATATCAATTTTTATTAATAAATGCCATATTCAATATTGTGTTTATCATATGGGAATCAGATTAATGTGTCAATAATGGAATGTCAGCTTAGGAAAATTATGTCAATTTCGGATAATTAATCTGGTTTTATGCCAGAAAAATTTATGTAAGAATTTTTTTAAGATAATTATTAAAAAAAGATAGAGATCAAAGAAAAGATTTTTTTTTGATTTTATTGATCTTGAAAATACATGCCGAGTGCCATGACAAAATTTTTGGTGTGCATGAAGGTAAAAAATTCTGACAAATGCATGCGAAAGTCATTAAAGTTATGTGAAATCGAGCATTGACTAGAATCAACAGTAATTGCGAGTGGCCAAATAATTTTGAATTATAGTAGACTTCCATTAAGGACTACTATTGAATTTATATCTTCTTGTATCATTTATCGAGAGGCTTATAAAAAATATTCAAATTCTAATACTTTGGTGTATGTTTTTTGTAGATTGCATAGTTTTAAATGGTTAGTCATCTATTAAAATAAACAAAAAGAAAAGAAAAGAATAATGGAGATAATATTTGAAAGATAGATGACTTAGAATTAGTTAAATAATGAATTGGTATGTCGGGTGAAATTCTAGTGCATATGATATTATGAATTATCACTCAATAATATTAGAAGATAAATTGATCATTAGCTATGGTATGATTGACTATCTTGGTTGTAGGTTTACAAGGGTAAAATTATGAACAGACGCATTTTTCTTTAGTGATGTGAGATGTAATCCTTTAATAATAATGGAAAAAAACTCTTAAATTTAAAAACAATATTTAAATATGCCATGTATTATCAACATATTAACTAAGTTCATTACCATAAACCAAAAATGTCATTGTAAGAAGAAAATATATTTTGATCTTAAATGCTAATCTAAAGTGAAATTGTGAAGCAAGATTTATGGTAGGCCTCACTTATAATTGAAATATGCCATGAGTATCAGGATACATAGTAATCTCTTCTTTACTTTCATGATCTTCAAAAGAATGATCATTTGTAACAAATCCATTATTCTCTAATTTTCAACATTTTTATGGCAGCTAAATATTGACTTTAGCTTGTAATCTATGTTGCACCGATACGGATACGTCGACACGGATACAACACGATACGGATACGGGACACGTCAATTCTTAAAAAAATAGGATACGGGTACGGCGCGGACACATCATTATAGTTTATAAATCTTACATAAAAATTAAGAAAGCAATTAAAGCATAATATTTGAAATTACAAAAAAATGACAACAACATCATTTGTAGCCTTTAGTTTATCATATTAAAATATAAGTATTAAATGTCTAGTACAACAACAAAAGCATAAACATAAATTGTCTCGCACATGAAGTTTCAACTATTCAATAAAAGGAATGATATGATTAGCTTCTTCAGTAGTTTGTCTTTGAACTTCTATATCATCTTCAATACATATCATAGCTTCTAATTCAGGCTCATCAAGTGAAAGATTAGTAATTTCTAATATTCTCATATCATCAAGAGACTCAAATCCATCTCGGAAATGAGAGAACCTTGCTCGCAGCCGCGGAATTAAATACAACGCATCTTTTTTTTTGGATTTATTCTTGTTTTTCAACGGACACGCGTATCGGATACGCGTTTCCTTTTGAAATTAAATAGTATTTTATTTGGATACGGCTTTGGCGTATCCGACACGTATCGGTGGCGTATCGGAGGCGTATCCGTGTATCGGTGTATCGGATACAGCACGCCTTCATAAATAGGAGTATCGGTGCAACTTAGCTTGTAATGCTTTCGAAAAGCCTTTCTATATTTTAAGTATGGATATTATGCGTATTTTTTTAATGGGGATTCAGTGGTATCGGATTGAATGTTTTATTGTTTTTTATATTGCAAAATATGGCCAATTTAACAAAAATTATCATAAGCATACTAATTATATAATTTTAATGAATATGAATATAGACCTATTTTTTGGTTAAAAATTGTGAATATTAGCATTATATTTTATATTGATGTTAGCCCTTTTTTCCTTTAATTGCATTGAATATGTTCAAACAATCATAATGTTACAAGTTATAGATTATTGTTCAAGCATTTAAGAGAGGTAATCTTTCCTTTTTGATTGGAGCACAGACCACCAAGCTTTATATCCAACTAAACATAAGAAGGTTGTTTTTCTTACATTTACTTTACAACCAACCACACAACATTGATTAGAATACAATGCATTTTTTTCACGTTTGTATTCTCAAAATAAATGCAACCAAATCGGCCTTTAGCGTATGTTTTATAAAACATCAATTAGGTTAGTTGTGTTGTATGATTTGAGTGTTGAGTTGTAAATATGCTGTTGATAGTTAAGTTGGGTGTGGTGAAAATGGGAATACTATGATGGATGTTGTAAAATTAGGAGGGATAAATTGCAAAATGATGATATTGGCGGAATGCTTGTAGTGATATCTATTGAAACTAAGGTAGTTGAAAATAGACTTTCATGATTTGGGACACTAAAGGGTTATATATATAGGACACAATGGAGAAAGGGTTAGACTTTTTGTAGGATGGATTAGTAGGATAAAGGGGTAGACTTTTTGTAACATGGATTGAATTGTTCAGAACCCCAAATAATTAGAGGTGATGCAAATTTCAATATGAATTTGAAACTATTTGAGCCCAAAAGAAAAAAGAAAAGAAAAATTGAAGAGAAAAGCAAAAAAAGAGAAACGCCTCTGCTATAAAAGTGGGAGAAGAGCTAGATAATAGAGATTGTATTTTGTTTTTCTAAAATTTAACCTGGAACAAATCGGACTTTAACTGCCTTAGATGGTTTGGTCACATAAAACGGCGGCCTTCCGATGACCCGGTTAGGAGAGTAGAGGTATTAGATTTGACTTATGTTAAGAAAGGTAGGGGTAGACCTAAAAAGATTTGGTTATGAAATATCAGGAATGACCTTTCTTTATAAGATTTAAATGATAATTTGACTTTTAATAGGACACAATGGAGAAAAAGGATTCATGTAGCCGACCCCACATAGTGGGATAAAGGCTTGATGTTGTTATTGTTGTATATACAAATTGTTTTGAAGGATTAGTAGGATGGATTAGTAGGATAAAGGGGTAGACTTTTTGTAACATGGATTGAATTGTTCAGAACCCCAAATAATTAGAGGTGATGCAAATTTCAATATGAATTTGAAACTATCTGAGCCCAAAAGAAAAAAGAAAAGCAAAAAAAGAGAAACGCCTCTGCTATAAAAGTGGGAGAAGTGCTAGATAATAGAGATTGTATTTTGTTTTTCTAAAATTTAACCTGGAAGTTCAACTCCCATTAAGAAAGCTGTCAAAGTAGCTCTAGAATGATCCCACTAACGGTTGGAGACTTTTTCGCTTTGTTGGAAGAGCTCAAGTAAACAGACGTGGTGGGGGATTTAGGACAAAGAGCTGGTTAATTAAACTTGTCCATGTCTACTATCCAGCTCATTCCTTGTAATCTTTTTAAAAACAATTTAAAACCAAATAAAGCAAACACCAATTACATATGAAAACTTTTTTTTATGTTTTTTTTCTTTTTTTTTAAATTAAAAGCTATACTAATCATTTGAACTATCTTTTGTTTTCTGATCCCGCCATGACCTAACATTGCAGTATTAAATTCCTTTTTATGCAGGACTCGTCATATTCAGTTTAGGCATCATTTAGTTCCGCTCTGTGATGCATGAGATATCTATTTTATATTCCCATAAATCTATTGTCAGTTATTTTGATTTTATTTCACGTGGTTCACATGCAAGTAATGTTTATTCTTAAGAGCCATTTATCATAGTAGTTAGTATAATGCTTTCTTTTTTTCTCATTATACAAACTAGTTGCTCCTCCATTGGCTTATTATCCGCACCTTATTTGTATTGCAGATTCTGACAATTGTTCTTGTTTGTGGCGATCAATTAACTTGTTAAAAAGAATAGTTACAGGCATACAGCCTTGTTACAATAGCCAAATTGAATGCACATTAATTTGTAAAAGTTGTTCAATACAATTTGATCATCTGCAAAACTATAATGAGATTTTGATCACTGACGCTACTGACGCTAAGTTACTCGCCTATATATGAGTAATATTGTTTTGTTTTACTTTTGATTATTTGCTCCAATCAATAGGTCGAGCTTCCACACTGGACCGATATTGTTAAGACTGGACGGTTCAAGGAGCTTGCTCCATACGACCCAGATTGGTACTACATTAGAGCTGGTAATCTTTGCATTTTGGAAGTTGACTTATTACTACTTTCTCTTATAACTTATGATCAAATACCCCATCTAAAGATGCATCTTTAAGCTGTTCCTTGCATTTTGCAGCTTCTATGGCGAGGATGATCTACCTTAGACAGGGCATTGGAGTAGGCGGCTTTCAGAAGATCTATGGAGGGCGCAAGAGGAATGGTAGCAGGCCACCTCATTTCTGCAAAAGCAGTGGAGCCATTGCTCGTCACATCCTCCAGCAACTGGAAAAGATGAATATCGTTGAAGCCAACGAGAAGGGGGGAAGGAGAATTACCTCACAAGGTCGCCGTGATCTTGATCAAGTTGCTGGGCGTGTGGTGGTTGTGGCATGAATGATTTAGAGGGAACCAGCCGTTCACCAGCTACTAGAATTTAAATTTCCTGCAGATTTTGTTAGGTACTTCTTTCGTGTCAATCTCGTGTCAAAAACATATTTTTAAGATGAATGATTTCCAGTTTCTGTTATAGGAATTTAGGATTTTTACTTGGACCTTTAAAACGTAATGTGCCACTCAGTTTATTTGGATATAATAACTGTTATAAGGTTCTTTGGTTGCAGTTTTGCCATGAATTGCCTGTAGTGCTCATTAACGATTTGATCTCAACATTGATTCAACTTTGTTTTAAGATTTGCTCGAAGTTATTTGATTTGATTTTGAGCTAAGTTTAATCATAACCATCTTAATTTGATTTTACAAGCTTCGAACTCAAGACTTCTGAGTTGGTTAGCTAAAATTTTTAACCAACGGATCAAACTGAGCTGCAATGGATCAAACTGAGCTGCATGATGACCAACTGTTGCTAGGCATTCTGGTGAGCGTGCTGGCTTCAGAGTTTGGCTTGTTAATTGTTGAGGGGTTAAGCCCAAATAATTCATGAGCAGAGCTTATGTTGAGTAATAAAAGACCAGCGTTCGAGTTGGAAACTTGGGCTATGTTTGGGACGACTTTCATTCTGCTTAAAATAAATTTTGTTCTTGAAAAATGCTTTAAGAAGCAGTAAAAAATCCGTCTCCAATGAAACCTTAATGTTGGACGAGAGCTTGAACTCAAGACTTTAATTACTCTGTCTTTGCCATGGTGATGGGATGCTGGGAATGAATAAGCCAAAGGTCATAGGAAACGGCCTATTAGTCTCCTGAAATCGCTATTAAGGCATCTCTTGTTTTTAGCTCGAAGTGTTAATTTTTTCTTTTCATGGAAGCAGTTAGTAAATTTAGAGGCCATTTGAATGGTCATTAGTGTTTTTTTGTTGGCTTATCTGAAAATTAGGTTTTAAAAATTGTATTCGAGAAGCAAAAATTATAATTGATAGTAGCTTTTGAAATGTTATTTCATTAAAAATTGTAAAAAAAAATCATATCAAATGCCGCCTATATAATTAATCGTTTGTGACGACTTTCTCGGTGCATCTTAAAACAGTTTTTTTAGTAAAAAATTAAAAATTTTGTATTAAAAAATTATTTTAAGCAGCAGTAAGGAAGCCGTCTCAAATGAAGACAGGCTTTGTTTGGGACGGCAGGTTTTGTTTGGGACGGCTTCTTTGGTGCTTTTTATATCAGCTTTCTAGTATAAAAATTTTGAGCTGAAGAAATTTTTTTATTAAAAAACTGTTTTAAAAAATATAAAAAAAATTGTCCCAAAAAAAGTTATTAATTGATGGCTGTTTTGCCTAATGATGTTGATAGGGCCAACAAAAGTTAGTTGATGATGATGGTTACGGTAGATTACATGCATTGTTAATTGGATGCTAATGAATGCTAATTGAATATAAATGTTGGATGACTGTTTGATGTGCTCATTGTTATAATTTTCACTATGATGAATATCATTTATTTCAGGTAAATGATATTATCAACTTAGATAAATAAAATGAGAGAAAATGTTAAATACATTATTGTTGCGTCCAGGAGTATTCGCGGCGGTAGAGAAATATCATATTTAACGTCTTAGCATTGTACGAAAATCCGGCACGCAATCAGATAAGGAGAGAGGGTCTAACATTTATGAGACACCAAGATTTTTACGTGGAAAACCCCTGTAAAAGGGGGAAAAACCACGGGGCCTAGCCCAGTTTGAACGAATCCACTGGTATTTGCAGTCGATTACAAATGAGGCCCTTCCTTGGGAGAAGGCATTAGCTTGATGTACATCTTATGGAGTACATTACATGATGTAAATACAAAGAGCTACTATCGACGTATTCGCTTTGTTAGAAGGACTGCAGTCGGCGGGCGACATAGGTCAGAAGAACCGTAGTCAGCTGGAGACGGAGGACTGTAGTCGGCGGGCGACGTAAGTCAGGAGGACTGTAGTCGGCGGGCGACGGAGGTCGGAAAGAATGTAGTTAGTGGGTGACATAAGTCAGGAGGACCGTATTCAACGGGCGACGGATGTCGGAAAGACAGTAATCGGCGGGCGACGTAAGTCAGGAGGACCGTAGTCGGCTGGTGACGGAGGTCGGAAGGACTGCAGTCTGACGACGAAGATCAGTAGGACAGCGTCAGGTAGAAGTCCAGCAATGGAAAGAAATGCATCTTCGCATAGACGTCCAGCGAATCCGATAACCGGTAGAAGTCCGGCGTCGGGTAGAAACTTGGCGAAGAGTGAATGTCCGACGTCGGGTAGAAGTTCGACGTCTTTGGTGGCAGAGGAGAACTCCGGCTTCACTTGGGCGGAGTTTCGGCGTCAGGGGGGAACTCTCTTGTAAATTGGGAAGAATTTTAGCATCCCATGGAAGTTGGGCAGAATTCTGGCGTTCTCCCGAATATCCGGCAGAGTTCCGGCGTCTTCAGGCAGCAAGAAGAGCTCCGGCGGTGGTCGAGAAGGAGCTTCTTCCTTCTCTTCCTTCTTCTCTTCTTCTTCTCTCTCTTCCCTTGAGTCCCTTTGGTGTAGAATGAGGGCTCTATTTATAATTTTTCTGGAGTGGCATAGCCCGTAAATAGGCGTGAGATCAGGGGCGAATTGGGAGTGTTTTGAATGGACGACCGATATTGAATCCTTTGATCATGCACCGTTCATTAGGCATTTGAAAGCCTTAATGATGTCGGAATTCGGCAATCTTAAGCTCGTTGGATTTGTCTCGTCGAGCCGTTTCTATTCGAGTATAAGCTCGTCAAAATCAGAGACCGTTTGGTAACTCAAATTGCCGTTTGAACCTTCCAACAACACTTTGAGCCATTGATTCGAACTTATTTGGGCTCGGATTGGGTCGATCTTGGTGTCGTTGGATTCATATTTCAGAGACGCTCAATTTGAGTATAAGCTTGCTGAAATTGGAGTTCTGGTGCTCCCGGATTTAATTTTTGAAGTTTCCAACTAGCTTTTTGCTTCGAGATTCGTGCCCGATCAAGATAATTTTTGCATGACGTATCAGTTGCCCCCTATTTTCGGACGTTGAAACTCCAGGAGTCCGAAAATATATGCGTCGACAATTTGTTTTAGCCGAAAAGCAACAAATTGCATTCCAAAAATTAAATGCTTGCTCAAACTTGATCGTAGAGGCCCCGTGGTTTTCCCCCCTTTTACAGGGGTTTTCCACGTAAAAATCTTGGTGTCTCATAAATGCTAGACCCTCTCTCCTTATCTGATTGCGTGCCGGATTTTCGTACAATGCTAAGACGTTAAATATTATATTTCTCTACCGCCGCGAATACTCCTGGACGCAACAATTATAAAAGGGAGAGCTTATTAAACTTCAAGATTTAAGTCAAGAAATAACTCTTTGATGCGCTCTATATGATGTATATTTGTGACATCAAGCCAAGACCTTCTTCTAAGGAAGGATCTCATTTGTAATCGACTTTAAAAATTAGTGGATTCATTCAAATTAGGCCAGACTCCCTGATTCCCCCCCTTTTAAGGGTTTCCACGTAAAAACTCTGGTGTCTCTCATAAATGCTACACCCTCTCTCTTATTTGACTGTGTGCTGGATCTTCGTACAATGCTAAGACATTAAACTATATATACTCTACCGCCATGAATACTCCAGGACGCAACAATTACAATATTTTGAATTTTAATTTTTGCCTATATTTTATAAAAGATATACTTAGAATCATTATTGAACTATCACAAGTATTCAAAATTATAACATAAGTTGACATGATATGAGAGATGACAAGTGAAATGATGTCATTACTAAAATATTTTTATTTTATAAGCAATAAAAAATTATTATTTCTCTCATGGATGATAAATATGTAGAGTTCGAAATATAACAAATTTATATTATTTTTTAGTTGAAATATTATACATAGTGATTGATATACAACTTTTATATTTAAATTATCATTTTATAAAGACAAATAATATATTTCTTTTACCCATGACACTATTAAATCCAAATAACTCATTCAATGTATTCAATAAAGACAAGTTAATGATAATAGCAAATCTTTATCTAAATGATTTTTACCCCAAAGCTCTAATGATTCTTGATAAATTTTTGATTTGATGTACAATTTTTATCTTGAAAAGATATTGGTAGCCTTGCTATGAAAATGAATAGAATAAAAATAATACTATATATTCTATTATTTTCAAGCTATTAAAACCAAATTTACCAATTTTTAGAGCAAATTTTGAAAGAGCTTTTTGTTCTATGATTAAAACAGATTAATTTTTCCAGTTGGTAGAGCAAATATTAGGGGTGTTAATTTCGGGAAACGGGTCGGGTTCGGGTCGAACCCGGAACTGACCGACACTGTTCGGGTCAACCCGAACCCGACATGTTTTTGCAAGCGGGTCAATTTTTCGAACCCGAACCCGACCCGCTTCGAGTTCGGGTCAACTCGACCCACTGACACGACTAATGGGAGTTTCGACGCGACAGCAGCGGCATTGCGGGGACAAACCACGTGCGTCGTCCATTTGGCATGGCCGCACTGCATCGTCCACGCGGGTCTTCCACGCGCGTCGACGCGTCGTCCGTTCGGCACGAGCGCACAACAGCCGCACATTGGTGCGGGTCGGGCTGGTCTACAGCCGCTGCAGCGACAGCTCGGTCGCAAGTCACAATGGCGCAGCCCTTGTCGGCTTGTCACGTTCTCTGCAGTTCAGCGCGACAGCGGCATTGCGATTTAAGAGACAAACTGAGTTGACGGAAGCGACGCGACATGCTGACAGGCGAATTGACGGACGCGAGTTAGACGGACGACGCGACACGAGGCAAGAGACGGAATTTCGGGTTAAATCGGGTTGATTTCGGGTTTCCGGGTCAGCCCGAATCCGACCCGATTTTACAAACGGATTGAAATCCCGAACCCGACCCGATTCGGGTTCGGGTTGACTTAAACCCGAAATTTTCGAGTCTGGTTTGGGTCGGATTTTCGGGTCGTGTCAAATATTGACACTCCTAGCAAATATTGACACTCTAGCAAATATTGAAAGAGTATTTTGTTCAATGATTGCTACAACAAATCAACTACAAAATAAAATTGAAGCTCTTTGGATGAATGATAGTTTAGTCACTTTAATTAAAAAATAAATATTGGCTGATATCAATAATGAAGTAATTGTTTAAAACTTACAAAATATGAAGAGTATGTGTTATCAATTATAAGTTTTTGATCTTCCTACAATTTATCTTTTTATATTAACATTCTTATAATTTTTTTTAATCACCAATGCTGGTCCTACGTTAGGTGAAAAAGGTTGAAAATATTTTTTAAATAGCTAATTTATGCACCCATCAAAAAAACTTCTATTTCAACCACGGATTGCATGCATTCTCATGTGTAATTTTTATTTATTATCATAAGTTAGTTGAGAGGTCAGAGTAGTAGGCAAATTATTGCATCCGGTCACCAGATGCGGAGATAGGTCCGGATATTAATAAAATATTATTTTAAATTAAGCGCGTCAAAAGCGCAGGTAAAGCGCAGTCAAAGCGCAATTAAAGCGCAAGGCAAAAGCGCAGTCAAAAGCGCAAGTGACGTGGCAAATTTTTATTGGATGTCCAAACCTATTTTTCGCATCTGGTGACCGGATGCAATAATTTGCCCAGAGTATTATTATTTAGATTAGTGCTTTTTTAAAAGGTAAAATTGAAGATTCACTTAATGTGCGATTATAAATAATGCCAAGTTATTGTCCATGAATGTGATAAATTAATATTTTCCTTATAATGTTCATTAGATTCATCTTCTAAGCATAACCTATTCTTTTAATGAATATATAACATATTTATATCTTTAATGTCATTTGAAGTTAATGATAAATATTCTATCAGAAGGATTTAGAAAGGTGAGGGTTATCCAAATGACTTTGCATTCTTAAGAGAATTTATGACAGAGAGTATATTCCAGAGAGCTTTTTTTGAAAGAATTGTTATGGAGGTTAAAAAAGTTCAATAATTAGTGACTAATGCCATATGTAGAAGAACCGTCCGTGCAAGTATTGGGTACCTAGCAGTACCCAGCGGTACTGAGTGCGGGTACCGAGCTGAGTACCCACCAATGAGGTGACGTGTCACATTTTATTGGTCTCCGGACGCAATCCGCCCTCCGCACCTAATAATTTCTCCATATATAGGGCAAGATGTCTTGTGATATTTGTTGGAATTTCAAGGAAGATATTTGTTGACCTCATTGTTTAAAGGAGATTCACAAAACCTTCAAGTGCATAGCCTTGGCTCATAGTATCACTTTCTTAGTGTAAGGCCTTCCCTATAGGATCCTCTTTGATGGATTCCTTATGACTTATCATTGGCTAGTTATAAAAAAACCCAAAATCCTAGGGTAGTGCATGCCCTATGTTGGATCTATAGATTGGGTCAACCCTAGTGATTTTAGGTGATATGTAAGACCTTTAAGATTTTATCATAAATTGTACCAAGTTCATTAGAAGCCTCATTAAATTTTTTAAAACTCATTTCTAATAAGTTGAAGTTAAATAAAATATTGAAAACCCAAAGGAAATTCTAAGAGGCCCCTTAGGTTTAAGTGGACCATCAATGATACAATTAACCTTAGATCTATCTAAAAGCTGTCTAAGAACTCTATGACACTAGTCAGCATAAATAGGTGGTGAACTCTATTAGATCAACCTTAGGTCGACTTTAAGTCAAATATAATCCCAAGAAAAAAAATTAAAATGATCAATATACTCTAAGAGCCCTTGACCTACTTATGTGGCCACTCATAGGTCAAGGAGTCTTGGTGAACCCATTTGATCCATGGACAAAATAGGGGATCAAAGTTATCTCCTAAGCTTAAAAAATTAAATGTAAATCAAATAGCAAATCTAAACCTAGTGGCCTTAGCCCATTTTAGGAACACTTTAAATTATGCATGACCCATGGTCACTCGCCCTTCACCGTGGAGAAACCTAGTTTGATCAAAATACCCAAGTGACCAACCTTTGGTTCACTTGAACCAAATCCAAGTAAACCCGTTCCAAACCCTTCCAAACTTTTGTTAGGCCTTCCTTAGAACTTGACCTAGCTCCCATAACTGACCTAAGCTCCTAGGGTTAGCCCAAGTGATTCAAACCCATTGACCCGAGCTATAGTTAGATCACCCAAACCAAGTTCAATCCCACAAGCATAAGTCAAGCTGATCTAAGGTTTCTAAAGGACTTCTTAATCCTTTACGGACTTTACCTAATTAGCAGGCCACCTATCACTACCTTAGTTGGCAAATATAGTGATGGCTGGCAAATATAGTGATGGACAATAACAACATATGACTCCACACCCTTTAACCTCTCCCCTTGGCCACTCAAGCCCTAGCAACTATCATGGATAGTTGTCCCATCTCCATTAGATTATACCTAACTACCTTATCATCACGCATCATCGATGTTGTCCAAATCCTTGTGTATATACAAAATTAATTTTCCAATAAATTAGCAGTATCTAGGCCAATTTCGCTACACATTAAGATCTCCCCTAGCTTCCCCAATGAGTTTCTGAGCATTCCTAATCTTCTTCCTTCCTCAGCTCCCTTTCTATGAATGAAAACACCAAGCTCCGATGACCCTTGTTTGGTGGCCCTAAACCCTAAATTTAAAAAAATGAATGAAAAAAAAAAAAATTTGTTTACTATCTTCTTATTTATGCACTCGTCCTATTGAGCTTGTGTCGTGTATTTTTCTAAGTCTTTAATTCTACTCTTTTACCAAAATGATCTAGTTATATAATAATCATGGTGGATCTCACTCAATGATAACTAGCAAATTTCTTTAATTATTTAACTCAGCTGAAAATTGAGTAAATAATGTAAAAATATCTGAACTCTTAAGAAGGAATATGTTTGTATTCTATATGATGAATGAATGGGAGAAAATGAACATGAAAGAATAAAACATGCTCAATGAAATATAACTAGTCTAGCCTAAACTCTATTGATTCTATCGAATGAATATAACTGAAAGTACTTGTTGATGATACTTTGGCTTGCCCAAATTCATAAGGAAAATCCACTCACTTAACTCAGTGAGTCCAATGAATAAATGATAAATGTATAACTAATATAATATCATTTGCTCATTTATAATTGAACTAACTTTGAATAAGTGAAACTTGTGATTAAAATGAATGAATTTTTTTTTTTTAAGTCAACTCGGTGCTTAATATAATAGATGAATTTATTATTGCATTGTGCTTGCGGGCACGAAAAATTATTTTGTTCGGACGCCGAACACCGTTTGGAGACCAACCAGAATGTGCCACGTCACCCTTCGCTGTGTACCACGGCTCGGTACCGCTTGGTACCGTGGCTTGATACCGCTGACTTGGTTGCCATTGATTTGCCTCCGGACTTAGAGCTGCATCCGGCTTCCGCACAGAATAATTTCTCTGTGGATAGATACCTTAACTTCACATTGTCAAATTTTATAGCCTTCCCAAGCGTAATCAAGTTAATCAATATTGATCATATCACCACAGGCGGGGCAGAGGTCAATATTTTCTAGGACTATATTTTGTATTTTTTTTTACTCTACATCATTTAAGACGGGTTTTTCTGAATGCTAGAATTATGTCTTCATGTGGGTAAGTGGGTAACTGTCCATACTCTCTTGGCAGATGGCAGCAGTAAGTGTCGACAATACTAAATAATTTATATAATGATTGAAAATTGATCAAATCTAATGATTTCTAAATACACCAAAATTGAACTAAAAGATTAAGTTTAAATTAGCTAATGAATTACATCATATTAAATTTACTCAACTAAACACTTGAATTCTTGAAATGAATGCATATGAAATGCAATATATTATAACTGCAACAAACAAAACAAGCTTTAACTGACCCAACTAAAATAATAATAATAATAATAATAATAATAATAATAAAAACCTTTAGATTTGATTGTCTTTCTCTCCATTATTAATATATTTTTTTTTTACATAAAAAAATATACATATCACACAAAAGATTAAGAGAGACATCTAGTTTTTTCTAATTGCTATTCTCTTCGAAGAATTTATTTAAAAAAATAATCCTATAAATACCAGTAGATTTTCTTAATTAATTAAATTTTTTTTAAAAATAAAAAATTCAAATATCTAAAATAATGATTATCCATAAAAAAAAATCTTTTAACATATCATATGGTATTTTATTTTCTAAATTTAAAATATCTGATATTGAAAAAAATAGGATCAAACTATTATTATCAAAATGTTATTTATATTATAATCCAAAATTTTCTTCTTATTTTTGAAAATAGGCTTTTTTTTAAGGAGCATGGTGTTAATTTAAATTAGAAATAGGAGCAAACTATTAAAAAGTTTTAAAAAGAAACAAACTAGCCAAATCATTTGACACATTCTAAAAAATTCACCAAATGATTTAGTGCATTCAGAACTAGCCAAATCATTTGGTGCATTCTTCAGAATTGATTTGGCTAATTCTTTATAATGCGCCAAATCATTTGGCGCATTCACACGGATCAGCTGAATTAAATTCAAAAATTATTGTAGCAATGTGTCAAACAGTTTGGTGCATTCAATAGAATGCGTCATTATGCTTTTTTGTGAGAATGTTAGGGGCTTTGAGCGTGAGCCACCGGGAAGAATTTCTTTGCTTCTACCAATGAGCTGCACGCACGAGCTCGTGTCATTCAAGTTGACTAATTTGTCTCTTTTTAATTTTTTTTAATAATTTATTCCTTTTCATAAATTAAATTATACATTATGCTTCTATTTATAACATTCCTTAGGGTTGCGCGCAAGCAAACCAAACATTCGATGCGCTACTCATTGCTCGGTTCGATTAAAGCTCGTTCGTGATCGTTTAACTAACTAAAAAAAATTAAACTTGAACAACATTTTTAATACTCGATTCTTAAATAAACAAACTTGAACACTAATATGTTCGGTTCATTTATGTTCACGAACAATATCATTGAAGCTCATGAACAAGCTCGACATTAAGCTCGATAAAAATTCCATTCATGTTCGATTTAAAACTCGTGAATAGGCTAAATAATATATTCATATAGATTAATCATATTTTCATTTTAAACAGACAACTGCCTTTATTATAAATTTAATTTAATTTTATTTTATGTTTTCAATAGAATGAATTTGTCATGAACAAGAGACATTTCACAAATGTCAATGTTTACCAGATTATTTGCGTAAGAGCTAAACAAATATAAGATGAATCATAGATCGTTTGTTTGTGAACAAGCTCATTTGGTAGCTAGAAAATACTAGTTATGTGCATATTCATGATCTTGCTCATTTGATAGTTCAAGAATATTCATTAGATTTGTTTATGAACGTGCTTGTTTGATAGTGTAAAAAAATTCGCTAAATACGTTCACGAACATAGCTCGTAAAAGCTTGTTTGTTTAAAGCTCGATACTCACTAAACTAATCGAACATGAACCAAATATGAACCAAACTTGAACACCATTAATTTAAACAAACTAAATATAAACACAAATAATAAAGCTCGAATCAAATATAAATCGTATTTGAAGAAGCTAAAAATAAATCATCTCAAATATCAACAATAACATATTCAGCTGGGTTGGATTCATTCGCAACCCTATAATTCCGTTTCAAATATAACGGTGAGCCATTATGCGCCAGACCGTACGGTTGTTCATGTACTGGCCATTAGCATACGCGTTCGATTGACTTTTGTTTTCTTTTTTTTTTGGCATGAAAAAAAAAAAAGAAAAGGAAAAAAAGAGTAGATCTGAGATGCTTTTGCGGTATTTAAGGAGATAGAAGCCTCCCATTTCTCCAGGGAAAAGAACATTCAGCATTCTCTGTTCAGATCCTTCCGGTTCTTCTTCCCCTTCCCATCCGAGAAAGGTCAACAGCGGAAGAAGTTTTTGTCATTTTATCACTCTACCTTGGTGAGTAGAACCTACGGACACTTTGGTTAGGTAATTTACGATCCTAGATTTCCTCTATTTGGCGTGTTTTTTCCTTCTTTCGATTGTTTTGTGGGTTCAGGCAAGGGAGGGTTTCAAAATGTGATGTTTATATGCTCTTTTGTTCTTCCTAGGTCTGGATCTATGCATTGCAGCGATGGTATTTTTTATTGCCCCCTTGGATCTATTGCCATTATAATCTGTTAAATTTTCTCTTGATCTAGATCTGTGATTGGATAGCGTCGTTGTTGGATTTTTAGATCTGTTCTGGTTTTGTTCTGGATCTGGTTTGGGGGTTATCATGTTTTACGGATCTGGTTGTCTGTTGCTTCGTAAGGGTTTGCTATTCCATTGTTGTATTACAATTGAAAAAAGTATTGCCTGATATTAAAAAAAAAAACATAATGTTTCTCTGAATGTTGGGAGCTTTTTTATGATTGTTTGGTTCAACACATTAGCTACTATTGTTATGGAATTGTATTATTATAATTTTTGGATTTACACATTATGTGGCTTCTTATATTCATGCTTTTAAGAAGCATTTAATGCATTATGTTTGTTTGAAATTACTGATTTCTACAATACCAGTTATCGGGAAATCTTTCACTGTTTTGTTTTTAGCACCATCAGCGAGGAAGCTAATCAACCAGTTATTTCTCTGAATGGAATTACTTCTATGTTTTATTTTCTTTTTATTTCCGTATACATTTCCCTCTATATTTGTCTTTTTTTTTCTCAAAGCATTTATACTCTCAAATTAGGCTGTTAAATGAATCTGGTTGAGCGTAGTAATTCTTTTTTCAAGCTTTTATTTATTTATGTAATTTTAATTTGAGTTGAGCTTGAGCATGGCATGAGACATAAATTTTTGTTAAATCTTGCTTATTAGTTTTCTTATTCAATTTGAATCATAAGAGAGTTTTAATGTAACATAATTAATTATATATTTTATTCAATGATTTAAAAAATTATAATTATTGCTTGACATAAATACTTTTGAGTTTTAATTTAAATTTACATAATTACTAAGTATTATTTATGGTTTAGTGAAGTTCAACTATCATTGATAACAACAGAATGATTAAAGATGTAGGTCTTAATCCAAAAGTAAAGAGAGAGGAGATCCAATATCTTGGATTCTTTGGAGAAGGAAATCTCCATCAAAAACTTTTTGATATCTAGCTTAGCATAAAAAAGGCTAGTCTAATTTTATTTTATGAAGTCCTGAAAAATGATTGGCAAGAATGATATTTTTGACAATCTTTTTTTGTTTGATGAATCCTTATTGCACAGGCTGAATGATCTTATTAGACATAGTAGGCTTTAGTTGGATAGCTGCATCGAAATTTATAAGCAATTGCATAAAAAAAAATAGGCCTCAAGTCTGTAATATCGTTAGGATGAGAAGTTTTAGGGATGAGAATAATAGCAATGGCTTTGCCATTTCTTAGGAGCCTTTTAGTAAGCAAGAAATATTTAGCAATAGCAAAAGTTGAGGCCTAAGAATGAGCCTGGCATAACTGAAGAATCTTGTTAGTGAAAGCATCACTGCTAAGGGCAAAATTACCTAGAACATAAAAAATTGGCTTGCATAATCTCATCATTGATAAAGGGCAAACCAACATATCTTGAAGATTTGGAGCTATAGATTTGCGGACAACTTTAAAACAAAGGGATTTTTCGATCCTGTGGAGAAATTAAATTGCCCTTTTAAGTAACTTGATAGTAGCATTGACAATGTCAGGAGTGGAGAATGGATATAAAATTATTTAATGTGATTATTATTCCTCATGCCTTTAATCTTAAAGTAGAGAAATTAAAGATCATCCTCACCCCTGATGACCCATTTAATTTTTGCTCTTCGAGGGCTAATTGAACATTATTAAACTTGGCTTCAAAATTCAAGAGGTGTCTAGCAGAATTGAAGTCCTGGAGAAAATGAACTTTGAGTTGATTTTTATTAAGCTGATTGAAGTATTTAATGATCTTGGAACTTGAGAACCAATCTTGATTTTTAAAACATCCTTGACGAACTTGAGGTTTTTGGAAAAGTGCATATATAGGATCCCCACTTATGCAAATGCTCTAAATATTATTGAGAAGATCTTTGAAGTTAGAATGGAAACCTAAAGGGTTCATGAACATAAATCTTTTTTGAGCTTTAGTGAAAGTGATCATTGGAGAATGATCATAACATAATGGTGGAAGGATTTTATCAAAAGAGGACTAATATCCAGCCATGAGGAGTTAATAAGAAGTATGTTAAGCTTGATCCTGATAGAAGAATCAGGGAGACCATTGAACAGGTGTATAAATGGCCATTAAAAGATAGATTCGTGAGCCCGTAATTATGGATGGTGCTGTCTTGAAGGAATCAAATGCAATTGAAGGCCCTCGTCATAATCTAGAGTCCATTGATGGATGGGGCAATATGCCTGATAGTATACCAGAACTGTCTTACATTTTGGGACTTGACAATATATATTACAGTAATAAAAATATATATAGAACCAATGCAAATCACTTATCCTTGGATCAGTTGTTCCTTTGTAAGGATTGACTTAAAACATAATTAATAATTCATTTGATCCATATCCTACCACTGCTGTAGAAAAGAAAAATTGTTGCAACTATCTCCATTATGGAAACTGCCCCTTTTTCATTAGTATTTCGACTTTTTTCGTTGTGATGTGCATTGATAACGTAGGAGTCAGATAATTGATAAACATAATTTTTGTTTGAGCTTGCATATTTTTTTCTATCTCAATAAAAATACACAATTTTTTAAAATGCATAAAATATAAGAAAGTTAATATAAAAACATGGAATAGATACATCTTTAAATGAGCATTTCATCAAGCTTTCAGAAAGCTACATGTTGAACAATAGCCTATTATGTTTATGGACTAGATGAATAAGCATGCCAATTTTTAAGCTTGTTCATTTATATGTTGAGTTTTAAAATGTTGTTTAAGCTTATTCAATTACTTGAATAAAGCAAATGACTTATCGAGTTTTTTATCAAGTGAAGTAGATCATTTTTTTTAGATTTGTTATGCCTTACATTTTTCAGTCGCCTTAAACTTGCCCTAATTTCGAATTTGGCTCCCTCTCGAGTGTCGTCTTACGAATTTTGGTCATATTATCCAAAACGTGGATGACCGGGATTATTTGTATGAAAGAAAATTAATGTTTTAAAAATCGGATTGGACTGGTGAGTTCAATTGGCAATCGGCCTGCCAGCTGGTCCGGTTCATTCTCAAAATCGGTTTCACAATGAAGTGGTTATAAATTGAACCGTCGGTTCGACCAGCTAACCAACGAATCGGTGTCAGTTTTCCAAAATGGTTTGCTTATTTTATATGAAGTTATTAATTTAAAAAACAAGCTAGTACATAATTAAAATAATTAATTTAATATAAAGTACTTAAATTAATAAATTTATTTAATATTTATTTTAAAATATGTTTTAAATTTTATTATAATTTTTCTTTTAATCAGTACTAACTATGCTTTGCCTTATGGCTCGATCATTTTACGTGACTTCTTTACTCATGTGAACCCTAAAAATAATATAAACAACACAAACATATAGTGCCTAAGTGATGTGCGGCTAAAAAATATAAATGATAAATATGAATTTATAGATGAATAATATTTAATTTTTAGTTGATAATATTTAAACATATACTACCCATACACTATATATGTTTGCACATATTTATTAATTATATTTTTATAATATGAATAATATTTAATTTTTAGTTGATAATATTTAAATTTTTTATCTAATTAATTATTTATATAATATAAAAATATTTTGTTTATTAATTTTTGAATAATAAATGATATAATATGAATTTATAGATGTATTTTTATAATGTAAATTTTGTATACAATTTATAGGTATAAATTGTATCAAAACCTATAACATAAATTTAGAATTTATTCATGTTAAATATATAAACTTATATATAAAGTAATTTTATAATAAAGATGAATTAAATTTAAAGATAAAATATGTTAAAATGTAAAATTATGGGATATATTATTTATGTATGAATATTATTTTTTTAAGCACCAAATTTACATCATTTCTTAATTATTACATCATTATTATATTATTTCGATGACATTTAAATAATTTTGATATTTTTTTCATCATCTGGTTCAACCCCAAATCAACCCGATCGAATCATTGAACCTTGAACCTCTCATTGTTCCGGTTGTAAATTCGATTTGATTTTCACAACCTTGAAGAAAACTCAGTGGTATATTAGCTACTAGGTAATAGGAATAGAAAGCAATCCGGCAAGTTGGATTTGATGGTTGTATCGTTATCAGGTAATTGGAAATGATCTGAAACTCCCAACTTCCTCGTAGCCCCGGTTCTTATTGGAAACAATGCTTATTGTTCATTTCTTGCACTTAGGACGGATTCGGATCCTATCAATAATTGCTCTGGTTTTCAAACACTCAATTCTGGCCATCAAAATTGGATTGGATGGCTAGTAGACTTAATTGCACTTTGTGGAGTTTACCCCTTAAAGTAGAGGAGATCCAAATCTTTAACATGAAAAATTTTCTGAAGATTGCTTACATGCATCATTCATGATGATTTGATCCAACTTCATAAGAACGAGGTCACGTAGACTACCTTGAGAATTGAACCTTTTTTTTTTCATTTTTCTTTATTTTAGGACCAAAAACATGGTGAAGATCTGCTGCATTGGTGCTGGCTATGTCGGGGGTCCAACCATGGCCGTCATTGCCCTTAAGTGCCCAGCCATTGAGGTTGTTGTTGTGGACATCTCTGTTGCTCGCATCAATGCGTGGAACAGTGAACAGCTTCCTATCTATGAGCCGGGCTTGGATGATGTGGTGAAGCAATGCAGGGGAAGAAACCTTTTCTTCAGCACCGAGGTAGAGAAGCATGTATTTGAGGCTGATATTATCTTTGTCTCCGTGAACACACCAACAAAGACCCGCGGCCTGGGCGCCGGCAAGGCAGCTGATCTTACCTACTGGGAGAGCGCAGCCCGCATGATCGCCGATGTCTCCAAATCCGATAAGATTGTGGTTGAGAAATCCACAGTCCCTGTCAAGACTGCTGAGGCCATTGAGAAGATCTTGACCCACAACAGCAAGGGAATCAACTATCAAATCCTATCAAACCCAGAGTTTCTCGCCGAAGGCACAGCAATACAAGATCTTTTCAATCCCGACCGCGTTCTTATCGGCGGCCGTGAGACCCCTGAGGGCCAAAAGGCTGTGCAAGCATTGAAGGATGTGTATACCCAGTGGGTGCCAGAGGATCGGGTTCTCACCACAAATCTATGGTCAGCTGAGTTGTCAAAGCTCGCCGCCAATGCTTTCTTAGCTCAGAGGATTTCTTCTGTTAATGCCATTTCTGCTCTATGTGAGGCCACTGGTGCCAACATCACAGAGGTGGCTTATTCAGTTGGGAAGGACTCAAGAATCGGTCCCAAGTTCCTGAACGCCAGTGTTGGATTTGGTGGCTCCTGCTTTCAAAAAGATATCCTGAATCTTGTCTACATCTGTGAGTGTAATGGTCTTCCTGAGGTTGCCAATTACTGGAAGCAGGTCATTAAGATCAACGATTACCAGAAGAGCAGATTCGTGAATCGTGTGGTCTCATCAATGTTCAATACCGTTTCTGGAAAGAAAATTGCGGTGCTTGGTTTCGCATTCAAGAAAGACACCGGCGATACTAGGGAGACGCCGGCTATTGATGTCTGCAAGGGCTTGCTAGGAGATAAGGCCTCCATCAGCATCTATGATCCACAGGTTACAGAGGATCAGATCCAGCGCGATCTCGCCATGAACAAGTTTGACTGGGACCACCCAATTCACCTCCAGCCGATGAGCCCAACCGCAGTCAAACAAGTCGCCGTCGCCTGGGATGCCTATGAAGCCACCAAAGGTGCCCATGGAATCTGTATCTTGACTGAATGGGATGAGTTCAAGGCATTGGATTATCAGAGGATTTATGACAACATGCAGAAGCCAGCATTTTTGTTCGACGGACGCAACGTGGTCGATGCGGAGAAGCTGAGGGAGATCGGCTTCATCGTATACGCAATTGGTAAGCCTCTAGATCCTTGGCTCAAGGACATGCCTGCTGTGGCCTAAGAGAGATGGAATACATAGCTGACAATTTGCAATAATTCTTTAAAAGCATTGTTCGTTGCCTCTATATCCTTTTCAATTTTTCGCTACATAGAAAGGTAGGCTGTCATGTGTTCTTTGCCTTCCGTTCTTATTATACTTTTGTATGGGATGTTATCAGTTTGTTTTCAGAGAGATGAAATTTCATATTTTGTTAGTTAGTATTTCCATCCAGTAGAAGTCATTAATAGTAGTATATATGGATAGTGAAAGATGGCTTCACATGAATTTTAAGATCTCAAAGTTGTTCTCTTTGTAAAAGACGGATTGATAAGTAGGAAGACATGCATTGGCTTTGGTAACTAAAACAAGCATCGATGATGTTAGTGATGATGGGCAGCGACAATGGTGATGGCAATGGGCCTCAATCTTGATGGTGATGATGGCATAAGCGTTGGTGGCAACAACGTCTTGATCTTGTTAGCAATAATATATGTTGACATTAGTTGTGGTAGTAATGTTATTGATAATGTCAAGCATCAGTATTGATGTCGATGAGAGGTGTCAACAAAATATCAATGATGTACTTTAAGGTTAGCGGTGAAGACATGCATCAACCTTGATGACAATTACGGCCTCAACCTTGGTGGCTACATTATTGGTGATAGTGGGTGTTGAAATTAGTATTCATTGATGGTTATTAATGTCGGTAAAAATTGCTCGTGTCGGGCTTGTTAATGATATTAGATGACAACCTTGTTGGTGATGCAATGACAATTGTTTAGTTCCCACTTCAAGAATCTTTCTTGGGGTTTCTTTTGGACCATCTTGATGAGTAAAACCATAGCCCATCTATATATATTTGGAGGATACTTTTATGTCAATTTGACCATAAATCACTACACTTCATCAAATGCTTAAAGTTATGCCCCCTTAATTATAAAATATATATTTTAAGCATTTTACACCCTAATGATATTATAATTGAATAAATTTGAGCTCCTTAAATTTATATTGTCGATATGCTTGTTTTGATTATGACAATACAGAATTTGGAGAATGTTTAAGCCTTCAAATGTCCTCAGAAGTTTTTAATTATACTTCTAAGTGCTCGATCTAGGTTCATTCATGATATATTTTTGTTTCTTGAAAGGCATTTAAAGTCGAAACAAATTTTTTTATTAATTAAAAAAAATAAAAATCTTATAAAATTCTTAAAAATTAAAAAAAAATCCCACAAAATTCTAAAAAATTCTCTCACTTCCAAATCCCCTATTTTGTAATTTTTTTTATATAAAAGCCTATATGATCCAAAATGAGATCTAATTTGGGGTGGTCGTCGAGATTCGTAGACTAATAATAATAAAACATAACAAAAAATAGAAGAAGGGTGCTTATGCATCAATGTAACTTTTACTATATATTATTAGCATTGAATATTTACAAATATTTTATAAAAAATAAAGAAGAAAATTTACATATAGTATTTGCAAGGATAATTGTGAATGTTTAGAAAGGTTTTGGAGAAAGAAAGTTTGCCTTAATTTATTGCACAACAGATCAAATTCAATTTCAATAGATAAAAAATAAGCTCAAAAGTGTGCATCAACCACTGATATATTTCTCAGCTATATCTTACATGCAATTAAATTTAATATTCTCATATGCCTCATGACATTTTTCATATAGTATGTCCATTAATGCAAGCACTTGACAATTCCAAAGTAACTTGAAAAAGAATAGAAGACTAATCTAAATTGCTTATGTAATTGTTAGAAAGGCTGTGGATGTCTGACCTATAATACTTATATCGTTGAGGTAAGAAGAAGATGAGTTACACATCTAATCTTAGGATTCATTTGGGATGACTTTATTTCTACTTCTTAAAGCAATTTTCTAGTATAAACATTTTAATTTTTATACAAAAAAATTACTTTAAGAAGCAGAAAGAAAGCCGTCCCGAGCGAAGCCTTAATATGGTGGTTAAGAGTTTTTACTATCAACAAAGAAATCTTGGGTCTGCTCAAATGCAATTATCTTCACCTTTTGGAAGGCATTATCTTCAAATTTGAAATTTTACTACCCAATAGGAATCTAAGATAAAAAGTACGCAACTTTGGCTTGGTGTGGGACGGCTTTCTTTTTGCTTTTTAAAGCAACTTTCCAACCTACAAATTTCTTGAATTAGAAATTTTTATGCTGAACAACAACTTTAGAAAGTAATAAAAAAGCTGTCACAAACGAAGCCTTAGTTTATTTTCATTATTTTGGTCTTTAAACAATTATGCTTTTTGAGTACTTGATGCAAAATCATGATAGAGCTTGAATGCTTCATTATCATTTCTTATGATTTTTCCAGGTCAATTTTTTTACATTGACCCTCCCTATTTACTTTCCTACTAAGTTTTTTTTTTCCTTTCAAAAAGAAAAAATATGCAATGATGAAGACCACATAGATAACAAGGTATGAAGGAACTAATAAGTTTTAAATTCGAGGTCATTCATTCATCTTCAAATAATTTCAACTGTTGCAGATCTGACTCAAAATCTTTATTCAGAGTAAATTTTCAGTAAATTCAACAAGAAGATCCTTTCAGGAGCTTCTCAACTGTTTTAGAAGAGCAGGTTGCCACAGTTGCATTCTTTAATTTCTACAAGACTGAATGAATAAGGGACATAAGAGTTATAAGATATGCTTCTTCCCTGATCCATAATCCACAAAATAATATGAGTGGCCCCCATAAGTAAGTAGAAAGATTTGTACCTCAATGAGCCTATTGAGTATCCCTAAGCATTGCTGGTCAGATCTTCCCCACCAACACTTATTCCATTATCAAAGCCTCACAGGTAGGGGTTGTGTGCAGACACCAGACGGGAGAACCATCCGGTTCCGCGCTCGGTACCGAGCACTCGGGGTACTGAGAGTGGTACATTTTTGGGGGCGACGTGGCGCATTTTTATTGGTATCCGGATGAATCTCACCCGCACGTAATAATTTTTCCACAAGTAGAAGTGGAATACATACCTTAATGATTGAATCATGTAGTATTAAGTTTATTGGGGATTTGAAGGTTTCTACTCCCACAAAACTTCTTATTATTTATACCAAGCTACACTTCCAATCCTCATTTAGGCTTAATTTGGGACGTCTTTTTTACTGTTTTTAAAGCAACTTTTTAGTACAAAAATTAAAAGTTTTGTACTAAAAAACTGCATTAAGAAGCAATAAGAAAGCCGTCCCGAATGAAACCTTAGTTAGAACCAAACGTTTTTTTCTCTTTTTTTCTACAAAGTAAAGAGAGAATTGCTTCCTGAGTGAAAGCAAATGTTTTTACAGTCTTGGTAATTTTGGAAACTAGCTTTCTGGTTTTGTTGAATTCATCATTTATTTTTAGCAAAAGTTGGGCCAAAATGTCTTCTTTCTTTAAGGCATGCTTGAATTGACCTTGCTAATATGGAGTTCTATCAAAAACCAAACAGCTTTGATGCATGCACATGCTTGTATTTTAGTGAGGTTAGGTACTGACCATCTCTCATTGTGCCGATTTAAGACTTCTAAGATCAAACTTTATGGCATTGAATGTTAGGTGACTTTCATCATCAGAAATACTGTTCTGATGTTATCAGTAGTAGCTGACCAATCTCTTCTATTTTAGGATATATTGGTGTTGTCCTATTATGATAATCATGGTTTAGTCTTTGAGTTTCAATCTGTTCCTTTGCACCAATTATAAGAAATCTAACAGTTTTGGTTCATTTCTTGTAGTTCTAACTTTTATAATTTTGTTAGATTATATTAAGAATTATTTTTCATGATGCATAGGTGAAGTTGGTAATTGACAGTGGGATGATGAAGTGTTCTTAATTTGTATTCTTTAATGTAAATTCATTAAAATTTTTGGTATATTTAATGAGCTGTGCTCTCTCTTTTGTGTTTGCTTTTTTGCTTCAACAGTCTTGATCTTGGTGACACTTCCACTTTAGTGATTTGACACCCTTATTACAACAGATTAATATCAATGCATGATTTCTGAAATCGATCACTATGAAGTTCAAGATCAAGAACTTTAATGGGTTACAAACTTTCAATCTTCAGAGAACAAAGATGTATAGTGCGTTTGTCCAATAAGGTATTTTAGAAGCACTCATGGGCTTTCAAAGATGCAAGCAATGATGAATAAAGTTACAATGGTAGACATGGATGAAAAACTCTTATGATTTTGTGGGCCCCGAATATTTGTGCCCTGGCCTCTCTGTGGTTCTTTTCTTTCTTCGGATTGTCTAGGAGAGTTTTAACAATTAAGTTATGGGGTAAATTTTGAGAAGGTAGATTGGGTTTTACATAGGACAGTACCTAGAAATTTCGCTCTCATTTTGCAAGGACTTTATGATATGAGTTCAGGTTTCCTATAGACGCAAGCCCGTATAGTAAATTACCCATCTTTGTAAAGAGAGAGAACTTTCGATTAAAGCTAGTCATCAAACAAATATGTGATATCCATATATATATATATATAACAATTCATTTGTTAGCTTATTCTTGCACGATTCTCTTTTTCTTCTACAAGTTCTAATTTTTTCCATTTATTCATTAAAATCCAGTTCTTTATAGTTCAATTCAAGTTTTGTTCCTTGCATTCTTTTAAGTATAGGTCCCCTGTAGTTCAATATTTTTCAAGTTCGGCCCTCTATTATCATTCAAGTTTTGTGTGTCGTCATTCTGGATTTCGGTAGCCTCCAGACGTCTCCCTCCCTCGTTTAAGAGAAATTTTAAGAGCTGGGCCTTCCCTAATAGGCTACGAGAGTGCATAGGATAGGTGTCAGGTGACACTGCAACTGTAGTCTTCAGTCCTACAACGCTACAAGAGCACATACGAGTCTTCAAGGTACCTATTTGAAGATGCAAAATTTTCTTTTCTCCCTGAGATTGAGGCACGAATGAATACTTAATTTTCTTCTCGTCATGTTACGAGAGCACTTAGAAGCCTACCTGCCTCAACGCAAACATTGCACAGGGTTTCCTCTCACTATTCTACGAGAGCGTATAGGGTGGTCCCCCAGTGTGCCGTGAGCCCCGAGAGCGGGATTTGGAGGATCTCTTGAGTTTTGGAAATGCTATACCTTGGCTAGGATTAGTGGTGACAAAGCAACGACGACGATTAACGCGAATGCACAAAATTCTATTTTCCTTTTTTTTTCTCTCTCTCTCTCTCTCTCTCTCTTTACTTCTTTTTATATATATGTATATAATAACCTTAGTCAATGCACATACACATTATACCATCCTTTTTTCTAACAAATAGAACAGGTGCTCTCCATGGGGATACATTAGGACGATTGAATCCTTTATCTACCAACTCTTGAAGCTGAACCTTCAACATCTGAAGCTCCTTAGGTGTCATCCTATACAGAGCCTTGAAAATCGAGATTGTACCCAAAAATGCATAAATGTATAACTCTATACCTCTGTTCGGAGGCAAACTGACTAAGTCCTCGAGAAACACATGCAAAAATTCATGTACTACTGGGACCTTAGAAAGAAAACCATAATATATACTCATATCTCGTACTCAGGCCAAAAATACTATACAACCCTCATTTCATAATCTATGTGCTTTCACAGTAGAGATCAAATATAATATAACTACTCTAGCTCCTTGAAATACATAACTCTTACTATCCAAAAATAAAGTAACCCACTTCTTCAAGCAATCAATCTGAACCCCGTACTAACTCAACCAATCCATACTCAAAATAATATCAAACTAGAAAATAAGTAATACAATCAAACTAGATTTTTTACTTCTTATAATAGATCTCAATACACAGAAACAGACCCTACTGCTATCGAACCATCTCCAGTTAGTAATATAATAAAAAGAGAAATAAATAGTAAAATTGAAGGTAAGTACAGTAAATTAAAGAAACACTTAAAAAGAAATAAATGACTAGCTTTAAAATTGAATAAAATATGACATTGTTTATTAGAAATGTAAGATGTACCTATCACAACATCTTGAATATCACGAGCCTCTTGCTGATTCAAATTATATACATGTGGTTGAATTGGAGCTTGTGCAATATAATTACCAATCTCTCTTTGACCATTACCAGATGGTCTAATTGCCACGGAACCAGATTCACTGCCTCTACAACAAATGTTTGAAGTGAAACGATCATCGATCTCCCTGTCGATCTAACAGAACTCTAAGATTTAGGCTCATATTATTGGTCAAATCATGCCTTTAGACACTCTATCATCCTATGTCCAGCCTATTCACATCTGAAATGCTGGGCAGTCATCCTGTAGTACTGACCAAAGTGTCATCTGCCACAACTCTAGCACACAGGTGCCCAACTAACAAAACTCACAGAACAAGCAATACTTCACCTACTCGAACTTGCTAAAGGTACATACCATTCACTTTTTTTGGACTCTCTAAGTACAGATCTACTCTTCATCCCAGGAAATCGACTGCTAGATGCCTCACCACTAAATCTCTACCTATTAGCAATCCACTACTACTTAGTAGACATCAAATCGTTCTCTATTAGACGAGCTGTCCACAAGTTCAAAGAAATAAATAAAAATGAATTGGAACTAGAGGCTATCTCAAACCGTCTCAAAGTCCTCTAAGAAATCTATATCACTTCTTCACGGGAGTGCTAACCAACTATGCAGCATATAGGGCCAAAGTAGTGAACTCTAACTTTTACTGCATAACTGTCATGCTCCCCTGAATTAGTTGCAGACAAATATCCTATATCTATTGTCATGTAAAAGGGGGTATAAACCAGGCTCTAAACACCTCTGAAAACTTCTCCTAGGTAATCAGAGAATTCAATATCCCCTAAAATTTCTCCTCATGCTGGCCCGTCTACTAGCTCTCAACCTCGCCATATAATAAAAAGACTGTTAACGATACCTTCCTCTCAGAAGGACACAGCATTCCATCAAATATCTTCTCGAGCCTCCTCAACTAGTCCTGATCTTGCCTAGGCTCAACAATGCTCTCAAACTCCAATGGCTTCAATCTAAAAAATATATGTAGATGTTTGTCTATCTCATGAGGTTTGACAATAGGAACGCAACTCTATGTTTCATCCATCATATAAACTAAAAAGTAACAAACTGTGAAATTATATCAGAACCAATTGTTGAAGCAATACTATATAAATGAGCTGCCTTACTAGCACTCTTCCCATCTATCATATTTGAGTCTAGCTGATCCATACTCACAAAGAATATGCAATTCAACAATATGCACATGAAACAAATAATAATGAACACCCAAATGGACTCGAAACTACCTCACTTGACTTACAGATTAATTCCTACAGTTCTGTTTTAAGATCCAATTATAAAACAATTTCTTTGATACCACCAGAATATGTCACAACCTAACCCCATTAAGATAAGTCTTATCATGTTGAGCTATGACAAGCAAATCCTAATATCTAGTTTTAGAATATTTCATATTCTATTCTAATATTTATTTTAAATAACCAATAGACCACAAATCCACTCAAACATCTAAGAACTAAAAATAAATATGCACAAGATTTTTTTCATTTCATCAGAATGTATAAACTATAGTACATGACTACAAACAAAGTTATAGAGCTTAATAATAAACTAGTCATGACTATACAAATCAAAATAGAGAAATACCTATAAATTTAGATTTGATACTGAACTGCTAATCAATAAGCTTCTTCCCTTTTTTAGATTCTAAAAACTAGAAACAAAATCACAGTGAGCTATAATAGCTCAGCAGACCACACAAACTGATCTAAATTTCTAAATTTTTTTATTAAACATTTTGTTAAATGTTTAAAAGCAGTTAAATGCAGTTTAATAAATCATTATATTGAGAAATATAATAAGAATACAATAGTTATCCAAATATTTAAAAAACAATATTGAGTTGATAAATAAACTGAAATTCATACCACAAAGTAGTTCAGATCATATTGTAGTTCATGTCACATATCCTGGTTCCAGACATAATCTTAAAGGATTCTGACCCCTTATAACTCGCTTTTGTGCTTATTAATCTAGAACATGCCTATAGACACTAAAACATGGCTTATAGTCACCAAAACATGATTTTATAACAACCAGAATATGCTTTATAGACACTGTAATATTTTTTTATTTAGACAAATCTCAATGGATTCTAACCCTTTATATTTTTAGCAGATATTTTTTTAAGTACATAAACATATATTTTGTTATATTGTAACAATGAAAACATAATTGAACACATGTCAAATTACACAGTTTTCTATAATGATAGGCAACAAAAATTCCTATTGAGCAAAATGTTATATTTTTAAAATATAATTAAATTACAAGGGATTGTGTAAAATATCATTTTAAGACATTAATCATACAATGGCACTATCTTTTAGTGTCCAAATCATTTTCTATTTGATAAAAAATGCACAATTTTTAAAATACCTAGTAATTTTTTTCAAAAATATTCACAATGTTCATAATCTAAGTCTGTATAACAAATAAAAGTTATGCGGTTCAAAGTTATTTGCATTTTTCGATAACGAAAATATAAATTTAATAAAAAAAATCAAAAAATTTTCATATTATTGAAAACTGAGATATGTATAATGTGACCTACCTCGGTCATGACATTTTTTTCAACTGGCCCAAAGGCTTGAAATGGCTAGAAGCGGCTCAAAAATCCTCTTTTCCCTCTCCAAAGCTCTCTCTTTCTCTCTCCTTTTTCCGATAGGGTGAAAACGGATAGAACTGAATGTTGAATCTTGCTGTGGGTGACAAGAGTCAAAGTGGTGTCGAATGCGTACATCAACATTATAAGCAATGACATGCATTGACGCTATTAGCAATTGTAGGCATTAAAGTCAATGGAGTTAGTGGTGGTTGGGCGACATTGGTCAAGATATTGTAATGGGTTTATAGCAATTAGTAGATCATAGTCATATGATCGTAGTTGGAGGATCATAGTCAAGCAATGATTGTCAGAGGACTATAGTCGGACGACAATTATAGGAGGATCAGAATTGGGGGATGGTGCTTAGAGCATCGTAGTCTTGGATTATAGTTGGAGAATTGCTGTCATGCGACATTGGTTAGACAACTATAATTGAGGGTAGAGGATCATGATCGAGTGAACATGGTTGGTTGGAAAATAAAATTGGATGGTTTAATCATCATTGGATATTTAGATTAGTCTCGTTGAAACACACTATCTTGATTATAAATTTACTTGAATCACAGCCTGGATGACTACTGCAATAATTTTCTAAAAATTTAAATTTAATTTTAAGAAATTTACTAATAAAAAAATTAGTGCAAATTAGTGATTGAATTTATTGATTTGATGAGCCATAACAAACTCGAATCATACAAATTTTGATCTCTCATGATTTTATGAGCCATAACAAAAAAAAATTAGTGCATCATTTTTTTATCCTGATTACGCTTCCTAAGAGGCCAACATTCATCCTCTTTAAGCGACCGAAGGCTGAGGCCCGCCAGCATACGCAGCTCAATGCAGTGAAAAGAGCCGAAGGAGGAAGACAAGAAGCCAACAATTGCTATTTCTGTATCTTGCAGCCTCTACGGCCACCACTTTTTTCTATGGCCTTTGCACTTAAGCGTATCATTAAATATTACAGAGTGGGCATAATTCAGTAGATATTACGTAAGATTTGAGATTGGTTATAATAAAAGAAACTGCACTTTGGTACATAAAAGAGTTAAAAGACAGTATAAACAGAAGCATGATACCCCCAGTTTAGGCTCAGCAACACAGAAGAAATGATCGAAGGATTAGTTATTTTGTGCAGACGTCAAACATTTGTTTGGAGATTAATCAGAATGTTCCATGTCACCCCTTCGCCATGTACCGCAGATCGGTATTGTTCGGTACTGTGGCTCAGAACTGCTGATGTGGCACAAGAATGGTCTTCAGACGACGTTCTGCGTCCGGCCTCCCCATAGATTAATTTCTCGTTGGTTAGAGAGTTACTCCCCAGATTTATCTCTTCCCTGCTCCTCAGATTATAATAAGTCTTCTGATTACCATAAAATAAAGATAAGCCAACTATGGCACCTTGATAACAACTAAGACTTTTCAAATATGAGGTGGACTAGTCTGAAGTATGAGAGATTATTCTGTGCATATACCATACAGGAGAAGCGTCCGATTACGCTTGGTATCGAGCTCGGTACCGGGTGGTATCGAGCGCGGTATATTTTTGTGATGACGTATCACATTTTTATTGATATTCGAACGACATTCAAACTCTGCACAGAATAATTCACCCTGAAGCAGACAGCAGGCTTCATCTTCCTTGGCTGTGTTCTTGCTAGTTGTTATGTTGAAAACTCTAAATGATACCACCTAATCAGGCTTTAGCGCCGAGCTGGTTGGCCAAGCACATTGGGGGCTTTGTTTCTACATTACAAAATCTTCATTTGGGCTTAGGACAACTCAATCCATCTGATGATTTCACTGTGGCAAAGGTGACTTCTTTTAGCCAATTTTGGAGTCGATAAAGCCTTACCTTTGGTAAGTCCAGTCTAATGGACTCGAGGAATGAAAATATTAGAGTAAGAAAAATCATGTTCCATCTCAGCATAAGAAGTTGACTCCCTCTAGAAGGAATTACATATTTATATTCTTAAGGTTGAAAAATATAAATATTTTTTTTTTCACAAACTAGGCATTTTGATTTTTGCATATCTAAAATGCAATTAAATGAATTGTTCAAACCAATACATTTGAATGGTCAAAGATGTTCCTCTTCATTGTTTAATAAAATATGATTTGCAAGCACCTTTATTGCACACTCCTGTGTATTTTTGTGCAATAAAAATGTCTACCATTGAACAATTCTTTTATTATTATTATTATTGATTGAACTTTGTCATCCTTGTCTTTATCCTTTTGTTTATCAGAAGCATAATTCATCAACATATTATCATACTAGCAGATTAAAAAAAAAAAAAACTTTGGCTTTGTTGGAAGTATAAGATTTTGTTGAAGAAAACTGAAATGCAAGAGAGCAGAAGGAAATCAAGGAGACAATGGACAGTTTCAGTGATCTATAGAAGAAAGGAAAGAACATTTTAAGTTTGTTTGGAGTCAGCAGGGTTGAAGTCAAAGGCCGGCTGATACAACCTGGCTGAGCCAAGTTTTCTGTAGTTTTTGGGTTTGAGCCGATATGGATATTATAGCTTTAGTCTGTTAGTTTTGAGTGGAATTTGATTGTATTGATCAATCAAGTTGTTCTGTTGCCTCGACCCTCAGTTCAAATTATTGTGCTCGATGGGGGGTGCAGGGTGTTTACGCCCTGCTTGGGTTATGAAGAAATCCCCTAAATTTGTTTTTTTTTTCGTGCAACACCTCAACGTTGTTTACCCAGCCCAAATGCTGATCGACATGGAACAAAGCGTTGCAGTGTTCTAGATTCAACGTCGAAGTGTTGTGTAACGCCGCAACGCTACAGGTTTGAGCGCCGTAACATCATGATTACAGAGGCTTGAGCACCGCAGCACTGTGAGGCGAATTGGACGAGTTTCTTTTTTACATTTTTTCTGAAGGGTCGCGTCTCTTGGTGTTATTAACTTGAGTTTTAGTTATGTTTTGAGTGTGAGAATGCCGTAAGAGAGAAGATAAGCAATGAGATAGTGAAAGAGAAGATGGATATGTACTTATTTCTCTCAATTTTCATAGTGGATTTCTTAGTGTGGTGTGGCTCTGTGTTTTTTTTCCAACTTCGAATTTTTCCACATTAAATCTTTGCGTCCTTTACTTTTTGCTGCTTTTTTTATTTTTTTTGTTTGTTTCGTTGCAGTCGTTTACTCATCCCCAACAATCTTTGATTAACATGGGAAAAATATACCAGTCTAAACAATTAGCCATCGATATATTGCCTGCTTTGATATAATGGCCTTATAATTTTATCTAGGTGGAGTATCATCTCATCCTAAGAATGTTCATGTATGAGCATGCTTATTTTTGAAGTTTTTTTTAATGAAATTTTAATCAACAACAGTAACATCAAGCCTCTATCCCACTACATGGTATCGGCAACATGACTTTTTTTTTTCTTCTATTGTGGTATGTTAAGTGTAAAATTCTCATATAAATCTAATAAAGAAAAGTCATTCTAATATTTTCTAACCAATTTTTTTAGGTATACCTCTATCTTTCTTAACATAAGTCAAATCTAATACATCTACTATCCTAACCGGGTGATCAGAACGTCTCCGTTTTATATGACCAGACCATCTAAGTCGACTCCCTCTAATCTTATCTTCCACTGGACTTACTCCAATTTTTTAATAAAATTTCAATCATTACAAGAAAAAAATATCTTGATGTTTAAGAGCTTAGCTACACTCTACATAAGATATTTCACAAAAATATTCATGAAATTTTAAACGCAAAGCCTTTCTTTTGATAGAAGTAAGGAATCGCTTCAACAGCCCATCCTTCTGACCAATAATGACAGCTTATATTTGGTGTAAAGAGTGGAAATTCTGTGGGCTGCAGGGAATGGTGGAGCCAGCTATTTCAATTCAACTTTAACGCTGGAATCGATCTTGGCCTTACGATAATTCTTCCATTACAATATCACTTGTTCTTGTAGAATGACAGAGCTCTAATTTGTCTCTATTTGTTCTCATTTTTTGTCCTTCTGATGTGTAATAACACTTAGGCTTGATTCATTATGAACTTGTAACTTAAATAACTTTATACTATTGTTCTTTTGTATACAATTAACTTATCTGCACCATTGTTAGTGCAGGAAAAGATGGTCATTTTCCCCCAGAAATTAGTGGAAATAAGCTTTTTTGCTTCCCTCTAAAGCTCAATATTCTTCCTCTTCTTCTTCTTCTCTCTGTCTCTCTCTCACGCGGTAAAGTTTTTTGTCAGATCATTAGGAGAATTTGATCAAATTTTTATTATGATGAGTCGAATTTACTTACTGATGAGTGTATTGCATGAGAAATCAAACAAAGTTTAAATCAAAGTAGTACCCAACATCTGTTATGTTCAAGATATCAAACGTGTGTGAAAAGCCTTCTTCACGTGAAATTATTTTGTGTGGTCATCAGACGCCGTCCGGAGGAGAATCAAGACGCGTCACGTCACTTTTTAGCTGTGTACCGGGTGACGTGATGCATCCTGATTTGCCTCCGAACCGTCAAGTGACCGCAGAGAATAATCTCTCATTTTTCACACATCGAATATGTCATTCATGAGTTTAATCAACTTAAAAAGAAAATTATCAGACGTATGTTGAACATGTCTAATACACGTCGTAGAATCATTTAGGACAAGTTTCTTACTGTTTTTTAAAGTAGCTTTCAGTATAAAAAATTCTAGTTCAAAAATTTTTTACTAGAAAATAACAAGAAAACGGTCCCAAACCTTAAATTCTTAATTTCTCATGTCCTAATTCTATTTTCCATCAGCCATTTCACACCCATGCAAGTGATTTTATCTTGTTTGCAAACATCTCACCTTTCAACTCTTCTATTTCTTAGATTAACTATCATCTATATATCATTTCTTATGAAGCATAATGTTTATAAAAGAAAAGATAATCTTTTATTATTATTTTTTGCATCCTTAAATATCATGAATTTTACATCTTTATAATGTTGGCTAGAATTTTATGACTAATTTAATATTTTATTTAATTTGTATGATTGCATATAATATTTTTAAATTTTCATATATACATAAAATATAATATTGTGTCATATCTCATTTGAATATTTGTGTCTTCACATGCACCTAATTGATTCGATCATGAATTGAATCCCTTAAGTAGTTTGATTCACCGGTCATGACAATCATTTATGTCAAGAACACGGAAAAATCGGGACGAACTAGTAGTTGGATCGTCGAATTGGCGAATTGGTTCCAATTTGATTGAACAATCTACTTCCTTTCATGATCAAATTATCAACATTCATTTTTAATCAAATAACTTAAAAAAAATCTTAATTTAAGTAATTTAGAACTTAAATTTATAATACCTATAGCTTTTTAGCTATGTTGCAATGAGCTAATCTTTTTTTGCTTGATGTTCTTATGCTTATCAGCTTGAAAATTTTCCTGTTTTGGCACTTCAAATTTAATATGTGGAGCTATTATAATCTTATCTCATTATAATATTATTTAATTAATAATAAAATAAGTTTAATATTTATTAAATATTCCTAATTAAATCTCAATTGAATCATTAAACTTCGAACATTTTCTTCTTCCCAACTTTAGGTATCTACCTGATTTCTTAATTTGATAGTCTAATTTTAGTTAATGTGAAGTTAATTCACTTCTTCTCGTGTTTAATGATATATTTTTTTACTTGAAAAATTTTAAACTAGTTGTCATATGTAGCTTACATGGGTCTGTTGGTTGGGAGTTTTGGCTACCAACTAAAAGGTCTTAGGTTCAAATCTTGCGTATGGGATGTATGGGTAGGCTCGGGCAGCACGGGCGAGTGCTGGCAGGTGCGGGCGGCCGCCGGTAGCTTCGGGAGCAACGCGAGCGGGTGCAAGCAGCCTGCGAATTATTATTTATTTAAAAATGAAGTCATTTTAAAAAAATTTAGGTTATTACAAATCCAAAGATATAAAAGAAGAATGCAAGTGACACTGAATTTTTTTTGGGAAAAATCTACGGAGAGGAAAAAAATCATTGGACCTAGCTCACTTAAATAATCCATTATATACTCAAAACATATAAAGTTCATTCATCTTAATAATTGGAGAAGACACCATTACAAAATTAGGAGCACTTACTTGATATCCAATAGTTATAATTGAGATTATGGGAGAAGTAGTTGAGGGATGATGATAGTAGATGAACAATGTCAATCATTTAATGACGATGGCCATGCAATGGTAATTAAATGATGGGGAATGGACTATGACAATTGGATGATAATCGTTAGAAAATAATGGTTAGGTGACAGTGGTCTAGTAATGGTACTGGTCGATGGTGGTTGCTGGCGGTAATTGTCAATGTCGAATGTCAGGTAGGCTCTAGAGTTCTTCAAATCTCAAAGTTCTTTCCAATCTCAAGTTTAGCTTTGTCTCTGGTGGAGCATCTAGCTCTATTTATAATTTTATTATATTAGCATTTTAATAAATTTGACCAAAATCAATTTACGATCCATATCAAAACTTTTGATTATAATCCAATTTATTCAATATTTAAGTACCTTAATTACCTCATAATTGAATGATAATGGGCCAATTTGATTATAAGCCTACAAGATTTGGAGATCATTTTATCCTTCAATTAATGCCATAATATTTCTATTTATATCACGTTTGATTTGCCCTAATTAAGACTTATATTATACTATATTTGGCGTTATTGGTTTCTTGTTGAATCGTTCATTTTAATTTTACATTTGCCAAAATTAGGGCTCGAATGTTACTAAATTTAGCGAGGAAAGTTTTCAATATAAATAAAGCACAGAGATTATCTATTAAGTGAAATTTTTTTAGACATATTAGGGCTTGCCCTCTACTCCCCATTGTCATCAAACTAAGTCATCTCCTAAGAGGAGGATGGGAACAAAATACAATATGAATATGGAACACACATCTAATTGAAAATATAAGATATGAAAACATACTATAATTAAAAAATATAATAATTCACATCGTCTAAATATCTATTTAAAAGAAATAATTTAGGTTCGTATCAGATAAGTGCATATGAAAAACATTCTTCATTATTATAAAATAGCGTTGCATTATGAATCACGAACATGTTTTACACATGATAAAATCAGAGTCAGTCTTATCACATATCATATAAATAGGATATGCATATAATTTTCTTTTTTGACCATTTCTAAATAAATAAGAAGAGGAAAATATTTTTAAAATATACCAAAATATTAAATATAAATTATGACATATTAATTTTATATCTTAACATTCATTTTAAAGAAAATAGAAAAAAAAAAAAAAATCCAACCGTGTCCTCTATGCATGAATCGCTCTCCTCCCATCGTTTAGCCGAAGTGGCGGCTTCATCCCCAAATAAAACAACGGAGAGATCGAAATGACCCAAAACTCTCTCTTTCTCTCTCTACATTCTCGCTGTATCACCTAAAAGAAAGCTGACCCGTTCCAAGCACAAAAACAGAGTAGCTGAAAGCAAGCAGAGCAGACCAAACAGAAGCAGGGCTTCAGATCCTTGTCATTCGCCGAACAGCGTAAAAATCAAGAACGCTGAAGATCTCTTCAAATTCGACTAATCCTTCTGAGTTCTCTTGCAGCTTTTTCCAATCTTGGCCAACCGCCCCTGCTTTCTCTAGTTTCGTATGGAGACAGAGAAGGAACAGCAGAAGCATCGATGCAAGATTTGCAACAAGAGCTTCTCCAGCGGAAGATCCCTCGGCGGCCACATGAGGTCTCATATCCATTCATCGCACTCGGATGCGGAGGAGAAGGAGAAGCTGGAGGGAAGCAGAGGTCAAGTGGGTTTGGGATTTGGTTATGGCCTCAGGGAAAATCCCAAGAAGACATTCAAGACATCGGATTTCGCTGGTGAAGATCTTGCTCCATCTTCGAAGCTCTGCAAGGAATGCGGCAAAGAGTTTCCTTCTTGGAAATCTCTCTTTGGTCACATGAGATGGCACTCTGTGAAGCTTAATTACCCTCGAAGCTTCGAGGAGGAAGAAGAAGGATCTTGGATCGAAGAGAAGGACTCTTTTGAGAGTTTCTCGGATGAAAATGAACAAACACGATTTCCGATTCCAGCCGTGCCGAGGAGGAAGCGCAGGTCAAAGCGGGCTTCTCCGGCGTCGATAACTGGTTACGAGCCGGAGCAAGAGGATGTGGCTGTCATTCTCATGATGCTTTCCCGAGATATCAGCGAGTTCTCCGATAAGATTTCAGAGGAGGACTCCGGCGATGAGTTAAGGAAGAGGAAGATTCTGAATCCTACTGTATTGGGAAAGAAGAGAGCAATGCTTGGTGACAATGGCTACCCCTTCAATGAATTGAATGTTTTGGGAAGCAGATACAAATGCTTAACATGCAAGAAGGTATTCCATTCCTACCACGCTCTCGGAGGCCACCGCGCCAGCCACAAGAGGATTAGAAATTGCTGCAGGGAAAACCCTAGCTTCGACATTGAAGCTTCAGTCGAAAACCTAGGGGTGGTTGGTCAGAAGAGCAGAATCCATGAGTGCAACATTTGTGGAAAGGTTTTCTCATCGGGCCAGGCATTGGGTGGGCACAAGAGGTCTCATTTGATCTCGAATATTGGAGGCAGAGGAGGCGGAGGTGATCATCAAAGAATCGTGGTTGAGCACTTTTCAGAGCCTCTTGATCTCAATCTTCCAGCTCCCGTTGTTGAGGGATCGAGCAATTTGAAAGCTTGGTGGGCCGAGGTGAGCCGTAAGCATTAGCAGCATCTGGCAAGCTCAATCTCCAATTAATGAAGAAAACTAAAGATGCAGATAGTGTACAGACTCTGCCTTGGAGTTGCTTGAGTTCCTATTTCATTGATTCATTCTTTTTAGTTTGCCAGAAAAGGTAAAAATTTGGGAGCTTTTAGCTTCATGTGTCACTAATGATTCAACTTTCTCGTTTGATTTTGTTAGATCTGTTCGTTTCCAGAATGAATCTTAGCTTAAAACAGAAACCATAATAAAGGAAACTAACGATGAATTACTGCTTGAAATTGTTTCTTATTTCTCTCTCTCTCTCTCTCTCTCTCTGAAAAGTTGAACAGAATCCAGCATGAACTGAATTGTTTTCTTGGTATTTTCTCCTCTTCTGCTGTTTTTGCTGTATATGATCAACATGCAAAGTTCTTGGCATCAAGATTTGTTTTGGTAAAGGATCTTATCCTCCTGTTATTCAGCCTTTTTTTTTCCCGAGTGCTTCCCTGCTGTTCTGCTTGCTTCAGACTTCAGCAATTCTGAAGTTTTATTTCTGCAGCAAGAACTGTTTACTTTCTTTGTCGTAAGCAATATGTCAATGTGAGTGCCGTCTTCCATTTTATATTCTGAATTACTTTGAACGATTATTATTATAATGCTTTTTGGTACCTAATATGCATTTCTGGAATCAATTATCTCCTTAGAAGCAATTGCCATTGCTTCAGCCTTTTCTGTAACAGTTACATATTTGCTTACCAAGTGGGTCATGCATATAGAATAACACTCCAGTTGTCACACTTCCTAATTTCCCTTTTTCATCCTCTACTTGCAAGATAAGATACCACCAGAGTCTAAGGAAAAAAACAAAGCTTCTGCTTCTGCTTGTGCTTCTAATGAACAAAAAAAAAAATTTTTTTTTGACAGAAATTATTGGCAAAGCCCATTTCATTATAAACAAATGTGGTTACAGTAAGTACAGATTACAAGAAAAGGAGGATTTTGGTTCATTTTTTAAGGAGCTTTGCTTCTTTTTTCAGGCATATGCTCTCGTAGCATATCCCTCCTTTTCTTCTAATCTGTAACCACATTTGTTTATGATGAAATGAGTTTTGCCCCTAATTTTTCCCGAAAAACAAAAATTTAGTTCACCCGAAGCACAGGCAGAAAGCAAAAGCTTTGTTTTTTTTCCTTTGACTCTGCTGGTATCTTATCTTCCAAGTAGAGGATGAAAAGGGAAATTAGAAAGTGTGACAACTGGAGTGTTATTCTATGTACATGAACCACTCGGTAAGCAAATATTTAACTCTTAAAGGAAAGGCTGATGCAATGGCAATTGCTTCTAAGGAGAAAACTCAAATAGGTACCAAAAAGCATAATTATAATAATCATTCAAAGTAATTCAGTTCACTGCCAGCCAATCTACTTTTGCCAACAACCCAATTTCTTATACAGGCCTGTAAAGCTTCAGCCTTGGGATGAATTTCATTATTAAACTCATCAAGGCATCACCAATTGGCATGCCTAGCTTGTGATGGTTTGTGAAATAAAGCTAGTTTTGATTCTATTGTTAATGACACTCCCCCCTTTTTCTTCCTCTTCTTTTCTATAGCTCATTTAAATATTGGTAGGATGGCATGTGAGCTCAATTTGGTTGCTCACTTGTCCACCAAACCACTTGACAACCTCTCTCTCTCCAACTAATGATGCCTTGAACTTTTTCTTTCTTTTTGAGGCCTTCCAACCCATTGAAATGAGAAGTGCTTGGGAAGCCTAGTAATCCACATCTCCAAACTTGCGAGCCTATTTTCTTTCCAATTTAGCTTGGAAAGTTTTAGGATTCTTTAGTTGATTATGATTGTGAGGGATTTGATGGAATATCATTGTGAGAAGTATGAGTTGGTTTAACTCCCCCATTTAAGAAAATTGTTCATATCAGATTCTAATCAGATATCATGTCATCATGTCATATTCAAAAATATTGATACATCTTTGTTGCATGTTAAAATATTTGCATCGATAAAGAGGAGGAGAAAGTTTAATATCTTAGCTTTAAATGATGAACAAGATTCGAGTGATGGTGTCGTAGTATCATAACTGTGCAACAGCGGTTAGAGGATCGTAGTACAGAGAAGATAATTTAAAAAGTAAAAAATATTCTTATTATTTTGTATCATAAACTTTGTGCAATATTTATAGATACAAAATAGTGAATAAAAAGAAAAATAAATTAACATTTGTAATGAATGTTAATTTAATACATATACTAAATGAATAGAAACAAAAAAGGAAGATAAATTAACACCTGCAATGAAAGGAAACCGAAAGGAGAGTGAATCAACACCTATAATTAATGTCAATTTAATACATAAATAAAAAAAAAGAAATTGAAGTTAAGGAATTAATTGATTTATTTAATTTCTACAATATGCTCCCTCAAGATGGAGTCATGTGGATGACACCAATCCTGACACATAGATTGTTGAGTTGATGACGAGAAAGGTTTGATAAGAGCATCAACAAGTTGATTATTAGATGTCACATGAGAGTCTTAAATGTCACTATTTTGCACTTTTTTCTAGAATGAAGTGGAAGCTGATGGCAATGTGCTTCATACGTGAATGAAAAATTGGAATTGCACATAAGTAGGTCACGGATATTATCATAAAAAATTTGTTGGTATGGTGGGTAGAGTGACATTGAGCTCATGAGATAAAGATTTTAACGAAGTGATTTAAACAGTAATAGAGGCAATTGCACAATATTCCGCTTCAATAGATGGCAAGCGGTAGTACTTCATTTCTTAGAGCAATGAGATATGGCATTGCAACTATGGAAAATAATGTGAGCACTTGTGGAAGTTTGGTCCACAAATTGTCAGCCTAATCATCATGTAAGAAACCATGGGGTGAGTGGAGAGTTGCGACGAAGAAATAGACCATGATGACTAGTTGCTCACTGGTAGCAAAGAATTCGTTTGGCAGAACTCCAATGAACCGTGGTCGGGTGATGCATGAATTGCGAGAGGTTGTTTACAACAAAGGCATGATCTAACCAACTTAGAGAGAGATACTGAAGACAACCAACCAATGATTGATGAGATTGATGCCATCAAGTATGGTGGGCATGTTGGGGGAGACATGGGCATAGTAACATCATTTGCATTTTCCATATTTGTCCATTCTAAATGATCTTGAATATATTTGTATTGGGATAGGAAAAAGGCCTTTAGTAGAGGGTATAACTTCAACACTAAAAAAACTTAGGTATCTCGAAGATCTTTGATGCAAAATTTTGTGAAAAGTTGGTTGGCTACTTGTTTAAGAAGAGTGTCATTACCACATGTGAGAATGATATTGTCCACATATGCTAGGAGATATATTGTTAGGCATGCTTTTGAGTAAATGAATAATAATTTGTTTGTCTTTGAATTAACAAAGCCAATGGATATGAGAAAGGAGCAAAATTGTTGGCACCAAGCACAAGGTGCTTGTTTAAGACCATATTGAGCTCTCTGTAGGTGGCATACATTAGTAGGGTTGTTGGGATCATGAAAATCTAGTGTTTAGCGCATGTAGATGTCGTCAATGGGATGATAATGAAGGCCTTGTTGATGTCAAGCTATTTGATTGAGCAACCTTTGAAGAGAGCAAAGGCGAGGATGAGCTGAATTGTTGTAAGTTTGACCAAGGGGTTGAATGTTTCATGATGGTTAATAGTAAGGCATTGGTGGAACCCTTTCACCATAAGATAAGCTTTATATCGATGGATGGAGCCACCGAGATTGTGTTTGATGTGAAATACCCACTTGCAATCAATAAGATTTGGAGGAGGTGTAGGAGGGACGAGATTCAAAGGAGCTCATTAAATTCTTCCGACATGTCAACACACCATTCAAGATGTTGCATGGCTTGGCCTGCCGAAGATGGTTCATGGGCTGAGGATAGAGGATATGCTATGAGACTAAGTTTAGTGAGATATTTTTTAAGTTATTTTTTGCTTGAGTTTACATGTGATGTTTGTTGCCAGAGAAGAAAGTTGGGGGGGGGGGGGAGGGGGGGAATGTTTTTTTAATTGAAGTTGACAAATTGGTTTGATGTTTTTTGGTGAGATCTATATGAAGTATTTGGTAGTTTAAACTAATGAGAGAAGAGAGAGACGTAGGAGAATTTATGCTTACTGTAATTTAGGATGATTGGGCTTAGTGTGAGGGGGAAGAGGAGGAATGAATATTATTTTCTTATTTGGAATAGTGGAGTCATTGGATGGGTCTTGAGGATTGGATTTATGTGCAGGTGCATTCATAGGGTGGATGGGGACCACAACTATCAAATTTTTAGTTGTTATATGGCTGTTACTACTGGTTTGATTTTTTTTTTAATGATGTTGGTAAAGAATTTTGGGTGTTTAATGAGGAGTTATTGAGGAGATTGAGTTCGAAGGTTGTCATGGAGGGAGAAGGCTTCTTGGACTAAAATTACGGGAGTAGTCGTGCGTTTAACTTGGTGGACATAGTTTTTGTGGAGTTTTTTAGCTTTGAAATGAGCAAGTTTTGGTGTTGAACAAAAATTTGGAGAGTAATTAGCAACATTTGGTCATGGTGGACATTTCAGACGTGGAGAAAACATGTAGGCGTTTGGAGGATTGTTTGGTGAAAAGGTTATAAGGAAAATTGTGTGCATGATTTGTTTTTTGACAACATATTTGATTAATTTGTCTAAAAGTATAAGGTAGATTCAGTGGGTAGAAGAATTTCACATGATGAGATATGACTAATCTGTTGATGATGATGTCATAGCATAGGTAATCACTTTGAGTGGTTAAGTAGCCTAAAAATATTCAAAGGTTTGGAGCGGGGATCAAGTTTGTGGTTCCATAGGGTCAAAGTAATGGGTAGCACAAGTGCACAAACACCTTTAGCTTATAGTAATTGGGGTGTTGAGTGAATAGTTTCTCGAATGGAGATTGGATTGCAAATATGATATCAGGCATACGGTTAATTAAGTACGTGATGGTGGATAAGGCATGTGGTCACAAATCATGGGAAAATGGGCATGTAGTAAAGTAAGAGTAATTTCGACAAGGTGCCGATGGCGATGTTGGTGAGTTCATTATTTTTTGGAGTATGTGGAGACATAGTTAAGTGAGATATATCATATGCGGCAAGGAAGGGCTTTAGTGAGATAAACTCAGCACTATTGTTAGTGTATATATATATAATTGAATGTCTCACCCAACTACTAGAAGACCTTCGTTTTCTCAATAAAGGAACAGAAGCGATCACTGAGTACATGTATCATGATCAAATTATCATTGATGAACTAACCATGCTTGGCAACTCCATCGATGAAGATGACCTTATGTTAAAAATTCTCAGCAGTCTTGATGATGAATACAAAGAACTCTACTCAACCATACATGTACAAGAGAGTCATATCAAAAAAAAAAAAAAAAAACTTTGAAGCCCATCTTAATGTTGAAGCAAAAAAGAAAGGAAACTCAAATTAAAGAATTAATTGATTTATTTAATTTCTCCAATACATAGTTGGCGTTTGGAGGGCGTTAGTCCAACGAATGGTTGTGGTTTGATGACAATGGAATGATGATAGTAGTCAAACTGTGGTGGATCAATTGTAATGTTTAGATGGTAGTGGCTTGATGACAGTTACCTCTTGGTGGTCATCTGTCGGTGGTGGTCCGATGATGATGGTGCAATAATAGAGCTCATATATTCTTTAAGTGATTCAACTCTCTTGAATATCAAGCCACATGTCCTCTCATATTGAGAACGGGGCTCTACTTATAGAGTTTTAAAATGACATGCCTTGCAAATATTGATAAAATTCAAACAATTATCAGATCGCTTATATTTTAATTCTTTGATAATATAGCTTTCTTTTTTAATCTAAGCACCTTAATGAGGTTGGAGTTTAATGATCATTGGCTCATTGGCTTCGTCTAGTCAAAATAATCTATTTGACTATAAGCATGTGAGATTTAGAAATACTTTGATCATCTAATTAACGTCCAAAATTTTTTTATTTGCTTCAAGTGCTTATATAGATTTGGAGATGGGTTGAATTACTTTTGATATCATTGAATTCATCTAGTCATGTCGTGTAGTTTGAATATACATTTATTGAAATCAGGAAATTCATAAAAACCCTGAATTTGATTCCTTAAGTTTTAAATTTAAATATACACCGAGATTTGTGCTCGATTAAACTGATTTTTTTCACATATCAAGAATGAATATTATTTTGATATTTTTATGAGTATTTGATTCATATTTTGATTTTTTTTCTTCTATACACTCAAATCTTCAATATTATTTTGATTAGTTTATTTTGATTAATTGGTGTTAATTTAAAACTAATAGTTTTAAATTATGTAATAAAAAACCTTTAAATTCATTTCAATAAGCTCTCCTTTCAACTTCCATACAAACATAATTATAAAAGGACAAATTTTAAAAGAAAAAACTGTTACAAATTTTTTATTTAAAATAGAAAACATAAATAAAATATTTTTAAAGTAATGCTAATGGTGTGCTGAAGCAAGGATTAGATTTGATGCGGCATGATTACATGGCGAGGAACCTTGGTGCGACTACGTGGACGATGGTGACAACGTGGATGACGAACCTTGTGTCACGTGATCGCCAGTCATTATTTGCGGTTCAAATGACTAGGCCAGTTGTTTGCAGTTTGAATTACTGGCTAGGGGCATTAACGGGTGGACATCAATAACATGTTGCCACGTGTTCTTATTTTTTATCGTGCGGCCCGACAACCCGACCCGGATCGGAACCCGATATTGCTATGTTCGCGTATTGCTCGATATTGCTAGATATTGTTCGGTATTGCTAGGTATTGCTTGACAAGAACGAGAAATACCGCTCTGTCAAGATCAATACCGAGCAATACCTAGCAAAACCGAGGTATTGCTAGGTATTGGTCTTCACAGAATGATATTTCTCGTTATTGCTGAGCAATATTGAGCAATACCCCGGTCTGTACAAATCAGTCAATACATAGCAATCCCGTGACCGGTCTGGGTCGGATCATCGGTCCGCGCGGTAAAGAATAAGAGAACGTGCCACCATTTTACTGGCGTCTAAACGTAGAGCTATGTCAGGTCATCGGACCAAATAAAAGTTCGAGGATGTGGCACGTAGCCGAGTAGGGTGGCAACCAGTCGTTTCTCACTTGAATGACTAGGCTAGCGTTTTCTTTAAAATTCTTATATGATATCTATTATATTTGTTACCAAGTTTATAGATAATTATATTAAATTAAAATTAAGTTATGGATAATTAAATTAAAGTAACTTTACTCATAACGTAGTCACGGAGTAATTTAAGCAAATAATTAAATTTCAATCAATTTAACAATAATTTTATTTGCTAAATTAATATGTAGAAAACTACATTAATTTGAAATTAATTTATGGAAAAAGTTTTATGTGTTGAGATTTATGTGGTATATATGTAAATCCTCTTATTATTAATATTAAAATGTTGAGTTGTATGTTAGTAATTCTATATGCTTAGATTGATTTATAAGTAAAAATCAGCATTATTTTTATGCTATGATATTCTATATTATTTATTTCAATAAATTATTATTTATTTTAAATCCCTATTTTCTCGCTTCCTTTATACTGGGATCGACAAGGCAAGTACATAGTAGTAGTGAGGCGCATGTACTCTGTGTGAATTCCATCCGACGCCCCAGCTCGTGCCTGCTCCCCGGCCTTGCTGGATTGAGTGCGGGGGAATACACAGCATGCAGCTGTGACTACGAGTCTACGGATCCCACGTCAGTAATGCAGCCAATTTTTTTGGGTGGGACCCAAGTTTTTGGTCCACTGAGTGAGGGTGGATCACGGATTCCGTAGATCAGATTTTAAGATTTTCATAGACCGGGCTCACACTGTCCGGTCCAGGGTAGGAGCTTGGTTGCTAGTGGCTACCGAACAATTATTACGTCCTCTGACCTGACGTAGAGGTACGTTCGGCCGCCAATAACATATCGCCACGTGCTCTTACTCTTTACCGCGCGGCCCGACGACTTGACCCGGAGCGGAACCCAGGAATGCTTTATTTTTTTGCTCAGGATTTGCTCGGGATTTGCTCAGGATTTGCTAGAAAAAACTAGGTACAACTCAGTATTTGCTCAGGATTTGCTCGGTATTGATAGGGATTTGCTCGGTAGTGCTAGGTATTTGCTCGGTATTGCTAGAAAATCTAGGTACAACTCGGTACAACTCAGTATTTGCTCAGGAGTTGCTTGGTATTGCTAGGGATTTGCTCGGTAGTGCTAGGTATTTGCTCGGTATTGCTAGAAAAATCTAGGTACAACTCGGTACAACTCAGTATTTGCTCAGGATTTGCTTGGTATTGCTAGGGATTTGCTCGGCGGTACAACTCAGTATTTGCTCGGTATTGCTAGAAAAAACTCGGTACTCGGTACTCGGTACTCGGTACAACTCAGTATTTGCTCAGGATTTGCTCGGTATGGCTAGGGATTTGCTCGGTATTGCTAGGTATTTGCTCGGTATTGCTAGAAAAAACTAGGTACAACTCCGTACAACTCGGTACAACTCAGTATTTGCTCAGGATTTGCTCGGTATTGCTAGGTATTTGCTCGGTATTGCTAGGTATTTGCTCGGTATTGCTAGAAAAAATTAGGTACAACTCGGTATTTGCTAGATATTTGAAATATATCCAAAAAGTGATGGATGTTGTTCGGTTTGTAAAGGAATTAAAAAAATGCATGTACGAGAACCCAAAAAACGGCGGGTCGGGTCTGCGACTTTTCTTAATGCTACGTGTCGCTAAAATATTGGTGGCCGAACGTAGAGGAGCGTACGTTCACCGGACCAAATAATTGTTCGTGGCTACCGGTCGGTTTGGGATTATTTTAATTTTTTATTTTTTATTTTTCTTAAACTATGCGCTGCTGCAATCGCCAGCTGCCAGCTGCCGGTTGCCACTGACGCCGGCGCCACCACTGTGGTCAGCGTCCCGCCAACCGCTACCTCTGCTTCGCCAACAACCGTATCATCACTGTTCAAATTAATTTATTAGATATTCATTAAAAATATGATTAACAATTTTGAAGATATTAAATATATTTAATTTTTAATTACAATATAAATAAACTAAAATAAAAATAAAAATAAAAATAGAAGTAATCTGAAAACTCTCTTAATAATAATAATAAAAATCTAAAACTGTCTCAAATAAAATCTAATTATGAAAATCTATACATAATGTTGAAGTTATAAACTGCGAAGTTAGCTAAAATTTAAGGTTAACAATTAGAGCTCTCTTTCAATCTATGGATTAAGGAAATTTTCTATTTGGAATATTCGTTAATTATATTTACTTAATGTTTGGTTGGCCCTTGATGCTAAAAATTAATGAGCTTATTGTGATGGAATGTGGAATTTGCCATCCTATGTGCAAAGGAATATTTTTCTTATTATCAACAAATTATTAACATGTCTGCCTAGGGAACAATTATTACGTACTCTGACCTGGCGTAGCTCTACGTTCGGCCGTCAATAACATGTCGCCACGTGCTCTCATTCTTTACTGCGCGGCCCGACGACTTGACCCGGACCGGAACTCGGGATTGCTATGTTCGCGTATTGCTAGGTATTACTCGGTATTTGCTCAGTATTGCTAGGTATTGCTTGACAATAACGAGAAATACCGCTATGTGAAGAGCAATACCGAGAAATACCGAGCAATACCGATTTTTTCTAGAAAAACTCGGTATTTCTCGATATTGCTCGGTATTTATCTTCACATAATGGTATTTCTCGTTATTGTCAAGCAAAATCAACTAAAATCTAGCAATACCGAGCAATATCTAGCAGTTCCGGGTTGTCATGGATTTAAAATACGCACGAGCGACATACCCACTATTCGCCCGGTCAGGTCTGCGGTTTTGTGACTGCTACGTGGCGCGATCTCAGTGGTGACCGAACGTAGAGCTACGTCTGTTAACCGGACCAAATAAAAGTTCCTGCCTAGGACTAGCGTACTAATTGTTGTTGCATGGGAAAATTTTTATTTTCTTTCAAATATGTTTACTCTTTTTGCATCTAAAGCTCATAATATACGATAGACCGAATATATTTGGTTTAAATTGGCTTCAGAAGTACTCATAGATAGCGTTAAATTTTGTAGTTATTAAATATCCCATTTTATAGGATTTAAAGATTTCTTACTCTCATAAGTATTAAATCTTGAAACAAATAATTTATTACAATTTAGCATGATTTTTACATTTTAGTCTCTCAAATTTTACACAATTATAATTCCTAGGTTAAACAAAGAAGAGTTAAATTAGAAAGTTTTAAAACAATTCTTCATGATGAAATTGAAAATACTGAAGTTCTCTCTCTTACCTTGATTCTATATCATCTTTCTCATTGCAATTGGCTTATTTAATTAGTCTTTGTTTTACTTTCATCTCTCATGAGCTAAATTTTTACAACAATTTTGGGGAACATTAATATCAATTACTTTTGGCTTTAGTTGGCAATTTTTTCTTACTTTTCAATAATTATTTATTTTCTTTATTTTCATGGAGTTACTTTTATGTACTTGAGATGATCAGATTAGGGGTGTCAATATTTGACACGACACGAAAATCCGATCCGGACCTGACCCGAAAAATCCGGGTTGGACCCGACCCGATTTCAAAACGGGTCGAGTTCCAAAAATCGACCCGTTTGAAAAACGGGTCGAGTTCGGGTTGACCCGAAGGGTCGCCGGGTCAACCCCCGAACCCGTTTTAACCTAACCCGCGGACCTACCCGCCCCGCTGTCGCTCGAAAAACGGCGCGACCACGCCCCGTTGCCGTGCGACCCTGCCTTGCTGCCGCGCCGGGTCTCCGCTGCCGCCGTGCTGCGCGACCCCATTGCCGCTGTGCCGCGCGAGCGCGACCTCGAACGAGCGCGAGCTCGACCTCAAAAGAGCGCGAGCGCGACCTCAAACGAGCGCGACCCCGCGCTAGAGCAAACCCTGCGCGAGCGCAACCCCGACCCCACAAGAGCGCGACCTTGCCCAGCTCTGCTCACGACCCTGCCTTGCTCCACGAGTGACCCCGCTCCCAGGTCGGGTCTGGTCAACCCGGCAACCCGCGGGGTCTGGTCCGGGTTAGCATTTCCGACCCGTTTACCTAACCGGGTCGGGTTAGGGTCGACCCGTTTGAACCCGGGTCGGGTTAGGGTCGACCCGTTTGAACCCGGGTCAGTTCCGGGTCTGACCCGAAATTGACACCCCTAGATCAGATGGCCACAAATTGCTCGCTATTAATTCAACGATCAAAAGAACGAGTTAATAAAATTTAAGAGAGAGAAAATAGATTACTAGTTTAACAACATAGGTTATGAAGTACAAAGGGGAAATATATATGAGCCAATTAAGCTATTGAGAGACTACACATTATATATGGGTAGCGAGCAATGCTCGTGAACAATTGATGTTGCACGGTGAACGAGTTAATAAAATTTGGACTAATTAAGCTTAAGCAAATCCTGACTCAGCTTATTGACTCATGAGCCAGCTCATTAAAAAATACAAATATGAAATACATTTAAGATATATTAGTATTCAGTATTTTTAAATACGAACTTGTTAAAATATTTATAAATTACATCTCAGTTTCTTATATTAAATTATTATTCATTAATTTTCTTCTAATTTCTCAAAATTTTTTATTATTTTATTATAATAATGAGTTGAATCATAAACACCGTCTCTCTTTCAAAATAAACGAGCCACTTCATGAGCCAACTCAAACTCGTAAAATAAAATTCAAGTTGGAACTTGATTAATTAATCAAGCTCAACCCCAAAGTGACTCGAGCTGGACTCTACTTGGCTTTCTTATATAATATTTTTTGTTGGACATTTGAGCCATTAAAACAAACTTACACACACCACATACTAAATTTTGAACTCAAAACCACTTGATTGATAACTAAAAGCTGCGTCTCTTTTATATAAAATTGATCTCGCTCATCCATTTCGAAGTCCTATTTGGGTATTTCAGCTGCCCGTTCTATCAAATAGGGGTGTAAACGAGTCGAATCGGGCTCAAGTAGTGGTAAACTTGAGCTTGACTCGTCCCTCGAAAGTGTAGCTTGAACTCAAGCTCAACTTGTCCGTTTTCTCTCAGGCTCAAGAGCTCGACTCGTGATGAAATGGAGGATATAGCTTGCTTGGTCGTCATTGGAAGGAGATATCCTATTTTCAAAAATGAGAAAATCATTCTGCAGTGGAGAAGAAGAAAAAATGATAAAGAATGAAAAAATTGTTTTGCAACTCCAGCAATGCTTTACAGAGCAACAACTTTTTTCAAAAAAGAAAAATCAAAACAGCAAACTCAGCTGGTTGCTCCATAAGCTCCACTGGCCGTGGCGACATGTTAAGTCGAGCTCGAGCTGGCTCCGCGCGCTCATTTCTCTCGGTATCTATTGACCAATTCCCACTGTTTGATCCTTCAGCTAAAATTTTGAGTTTATACGCACATATTTTTAGCAGAAAGAACAAATACATTCAATTGCTTGCTAGCATCAATGAGAACGAGCGGGAGAAAAGTTCTTAGCTTTGAGCTGGTTGCCTTGTATTAGTTCTTCGTTTTTGGATCTGAATACCATGTGGCGGTCTCAGGTTCTTCCTTTTTATTTTATTTTTTCTTCCTATCCTTGAAGTATTTTGATTGTTTCTGGTCCATTTTTGGTTGGGTTCTAGTCTTCTTCTGCTTGTTTTGGATTTGGGGTTTTTATTGTTTTCTATTTTGCCGATTGATGGGGGACCAGCTGAAGGCCGGCATTTTACAGTTTTGGCAAATTTGTGGAAAGCTCCATGTAATCGGCCCCTTTTGATGAAAATGCATAGAAGTTGCAAATTTGATGTGAAAATCTTCCTTTTTTTAATACGATTGATAATAAGTGTATTGTTTCTACAATCTTCTTCATCCTCCTCTTCCAAGTGGCAGAACCAAAATCTGAAGGGGAGATGACGAAGAAGAAAACACAAAACTACTCGGCTTGAGATTCTTGTGCGAGGGTGCTTTTTGGTAGGTTCTTCCACAAATAGTGGGGTAGAATTGGTGGATTCCTTGTATGAGATCCCTGTGCAAGGGATCCCTTCGCATAAGTTCCCTTAATGGTCCTTCTCATTGGTGCTAAGATGACAATCACTTGAAGCATTCCCATGAATTTCATCTTAGATTAACTCACCCCTAAGCTTAAGTTGCCTGAAGAAAGAAAATACTTGCAGATAAAATTTAGAAACTAAGGTGGTCAATTCCCTTAAAATCACTCACCCAATAAGAATGACCTCACAGAAAGTTCACTAAAGGAACTTCTTTCTCGAATAATCTTGTCCTTAGCTTGGAATTCATCAGGATTCGCTTAAGTGCTTTGGATAATTACAAGATAGAAACACTTGAATAATTTCAAAAGTATTGTTTAGTATGGTGTTGTAATTTTATTTGTATTTCTCAAATGTAGCCAATCTTATAGCTTTGAATCTCAATCTAAACTCCATAAACCCTTATTTAGCCCAAAAGAACCCAATTAGGCCAACATATCTAAACTCGAGACAACAACAACTACAAGCTTTTATCCCACTATGTGGCTACATGAATCCTTTTTCTCCATTGTGTCTTGTTAAGTGACAAATTCTCATCTAAATCTAGTAAAGAAAGGTCATTTCTAATATTTTCTAACCAAGTCTTTTTAGGTCTCCCTCTATCTTTCTTAATATAAGTCGAATCTAATACATCTACTTTACTAATCGGGTCATCGGAAGGCCGCTGTTTTATGTGACCAAACCATTTAAGGTGACTCTCTAAAATCTTATCTTACACTGGAGCTACTCCAACTTTTTCATGTATATGCTAATTTCGTATCATGTCTCTTAAAGTAAAGCCACTCATCCACCTGAGCATCCTCATCTCTGCAACACTTAATTTAATATTATGCATCTCTTTTAATGGCGAACATTCTGCACCATAAAGCATTGCAGGTCTGTTAACAGAGGATCGGGTCCATAGGATTTATGTTTTTGTTGATTAATTTCTCTGTTCATAGGCCTTGAAGGCCTTATAATGCTCATGCGGGTAATGATCAAGGTCTCACATTTTATAGAATTTCCCCTTAAGTTTGAGAGGGACTTTTCTATCACACAACAAGCCTGATGCATTCCTTCACTTCAACCATCCAACTTGAATTCTACTAATAACATCTCCATCTATTTTAACACGCTCTGAACAATATATCTAAAACATGTACTCTTATTAATGACTTAATCGCCCAAAGTCACAATCCCCCACTAGATCTATTATTACTAAAATTGCACTCCATATATTCAGTTTGATAGATCTAAACCCTAGAATTGGATAAATTTACCTTAGAGAGTCTTTCAATAGGTTCCAATAGGTTAGAAAAGATCTAATTGAGCTAAATAGATCTTTGGAGTAGCATGATTAGACCCTTAGACCCAATACAAATCAAATGAACCTATTTGAAGTTATTAGATCAATACCTTCAAATTGACTAACTTGTTTGAAACTATAACCTTAAATAAATTTCAATAGGTCAATCACACATGAATTAGCACCAATTGGCCTTTAATTTAGGCAATTAACTTAATTAGAACAAATTGACCCAATTGAACATTTTAGGCCAACTGGCCAAATTGATCAAATTAACCTTAAAAAGCCTTCCAATTGGCTTATGAATTGATATAACCTTAAACCTAATTTACTCAACCTAGTCCAACTTTGTCACACTTTGGGTCCGGAAGGCGGTACACCCCGGCAATACAGGAAATGATGAAGGAATAAGATCTATTTTAGTGCTCATAAAAAGTGCATGTACTAGTAATATAGACATAATATATCAGAGTAAACAATGAAAGAAACTAAGCTTTTATTTCATTATCATAATTTCAAATTATTGTACATAATCAAAATAGAAACTGATACAAGCAAAAGAGATTTGAAAGGCACAACTGCGTAATGAATACTACCCATCTCTCAAAAGGAAATACATACGAATGACCCACTACATGCTATAAAAATACAAATATAAATTATGGCTGGTAGATTTGCTCTTGCGGTGATGGTCCACCTAACACTCCAGAAGGATCTGATATGAACAAAAATAACGAGTGAGTCTGATAACTCAAATCTAACAAGTAACTCCTATCTATTAAAACATAAACGATAAAGGAACGGGGCATGCAGTATAACCAATCAGACGGGTAGGAGTAACAATCGATAATCAACATAACGATGTAACTATATCATGTGTCATAGTTCTTATAACGGGTTATAGCATGCTGATGTTACAAATTTATATGCCAAACTATTTCTAATGCAAGATCATTCTAATATTCACACATACAACCACACTTGGTATCATCATGCCCTAATATGACTTATTAGTTATTCACTGCTTTCAACTCATGATGATTTAGCACATCCGGAAGGTAGTTGCTCGTCGATAGTCTCGGCTAAGTGGAATAGGATACAATCGACGTAATCGTCAACAGTGTCTTCTATCTCCCAGTCGGGGTCGAAGAACGGCGATCGAAGAATATCTATATGTCATTGAGAATCATAAGTGAAGCCATGATCTACTTCAAGATCATCCATGCACTAGTAAGAGAGTCGGGAAGGGAAGATTGTTTTCTTCTTCTTCTCTATAACTCATGAAAGAAGAAAATCCAAGGAGAGGAAGAGGGGGAAGGGGGTCAGCCAAGGGGAGAGGGGCTTACTTTAGAACTTAGGGTTAGGGTTTAGGAAAGGGAAAGATAATTAAAAACTGAAATTAATTTTAGATTTAGTAAAATAGGAAAAGGAATATTGAAATTTGAAATTTGGATTTCAAATTCAATTGGGGATTAATTGAGTGGAGAGAGGAGAGAGGGCCATGGGGAAGGGAGGAGATTGAGGGGGAATTTAAAGCTTCCTAAATAATTGTTTTAATTTAGGAAGGAAATAACGACATTAGATTTTAAATGAGACTTGATTTTATGAACTTTCCTAATTTAGCTTTAGTTAATTTAGGAAAGAATTTGAAATTCAAACTTGAATTTCAAATTGAGTTAGTTTATTTTTCAAATTACTTAGGCTAATTTAAGTAGGTATTAATGATGATTGAAATCATCATCAAGAGGGGAAAAGAAAGGTGTGGCCAGTGGCTAGGAGGGGTAGGGAAAGAAGCCGATGGTGGTGATGGAGGGATTGGCTGGCGGCTAAAGGAGGGGGCTTTGGGGTTGGTCGGCGGGTAGGTGGGAAGGAGGGTGATCTTGGGTCGTTGGCTAGGGGGGGGGGGGGGGGGGGGTGGGATGGGGCTTAGGGGCCGGCGGCTAGGAAGGAGGATGGTGGCCGACTGTAGGAGAGAAGAGAGAGAAATTGAACCACGAGCCGGGGACAATTCTAACGACTGGTGGGTGTTGCTTTGCCCACACCTTGTGACCTCACCACTCAAGAATTCACAAGTTCAAGAACAAATCAAATTTTTTTAATAATCAATCATTAACCCTAATATAAGACTAAGGGTCATATATATAGGCCTTAAAGAGAAAAGAAAAAAAGTGACTAAAATGCCCTCTGAGCTATAACTCAAAACAAAACATAAGCAAAGGTACAATCATCCAACATGAAATAAAATAAGCTAATACATGAAATAATTCAAAAATACAGGCTTCTAATCATAGCCGTTGATCTCCGATGCTTCCGATGATAAATGTTCTGGATCTCCTGTTGATGTTCTCATCAACCCCTTAGGACCCTTTGACCCAAGATTAGTCGACCCCTAGCCCAAGGTTAGTCAACCTTGAACCCATTTGATGCCCCTTCAACCATATGAACTCAATCCTTTAAATTGGCCAAAATCCATTGACCCTAGAGCTTCCATTTGAAGTCCTTGGGTGTACCACATCCAATTAGACCCACAACTTATCCTTTGAATTGGTCAATTGGGGCTAGTGAACCCAACTTAACTCAATTGGACCCATGTGCTAAATCAATGCTAAAGCCCAAATTGGCCAAACCCAATAGTTTAATTTTGTGGTCAAGATGTTAAGCTAACTTAACTAGCAAGCCTAACCCTAATTAAAAAAGTTAAACCACGGTCAGGTTGAGTTAAATGAGTTTTAACGGGTGCTTAGCTAAATTCAAAGATGATTAAGCCAAGTCAAGCCAAGGACAGTACTTCCCTACATATATTCGTCTCCCAAAATGATTTTCACCATCCAATAGGAGGTCCATGCGAGCCTACACTACTTGATCACCTTGATTAACCTTGGTTTAGTCTTCATTTATGGAAGATTAAACAAGGCAAGGCATAGAAGCTCCTCATTCATTCTTCATAACTTCCTTAAGTTGAAAGAGAACCCTAGATTGATTCCAAGCCTCTTCCTAACCCTTTAGACAAGCTCCAGCCACCATTTAGCCTAAAATGCGGCAGTGTTGGTCTCCAAACTAAACCAACACATCATGAACGAATCCATGTGAGGGCTTTGAAGCTCATCACCTACTGAAAATGAAGGATCAATTTCTCTATTTTTGAATGCCTATGAAGTTATAAATTGAAACCTTAGCTGCACCATTTAATCTAGGGTCTATGGAATGAGTGAGGCTACGGTGAGGTGAACCAAGTAAGCTCTACGGTAGCCCTCAAGGTTGTGAAGCTCACACCAGCGAGAATTTTCATTTTTAGGGCATTTAGCTGGAAAATTTTCTAAAGGGTTATGCCGAGTCAGTTGACTTGATATTCCCCTTCTCCTATGGCTTGAGCATGGTCACGGGGTATAAGAAGTAACATAATGATTGGTTGTTATTCAAATGCAATCCAATGACCAGTGTATAATCCCTAGAGAGTTTTTAAGTGAATTTCTCTGGGTTTCTACTGTGGCTTTATTCCTTAAATGAAATTTGGGTAGCATCAAAGCATGTAGATTTATTGTGATTGGCTCCTTTTTTTATTTTTGTCTACAACATCTAAAGCTAATGCTAAAGAAATCAATGAAACTTATCTGATGCTCAACTAGGAGAAGTGTCACTTCATAGTGGAAGAGGGCTCTATATTGGGCCATATGGTGCTAGCTGTTGGGATTGAAGTTTATCTAACCAAGGCTGAACTAATTAAAAAGTTACCTCCCCCAACCTCAATCTATGAACTTTACAATTTTTTGTGTTTGTTCATTTTTATAGGAGGTTCATACAAGATCTCTTAAAAATTACTAAATCTCCATGCAATTTTCTGGTCAAGGATACGCCATTCAAATTTAATGAACGTTCATTCTAGCTTTCTAGGTGCTAATGTCAGCTCTTACTTCTCCTATTATTGTGGCATTTGATTGGATTCTACCTTTCAAGCTGATATGTTATGCAAGTGATCATGCAGTGGGAGCTATCTTGGGCAGTGAATTATGCTACTACTAAGGAGTTATTAGCGTTGTACTTATCATTTGATAAATTTAGAGCATATTTGATTGTCATAAAGGTGATTATATATACTAATTATTTAACCATCAAATATCTTATTTAAAAGAAAGATGCAACGCTAACATTGATCAATTGGTTCTTGCTGCTATAAGTATTTGATTTGGAAATTCGAGACAAGAAAGACACTAGAAATGTTTAAGTGGATCATTTGACTAAACTGGAGCCACATGAAGAATGCATTCACGTCGAGAGCCCAATTAAATAGATATTTCTTGATGAGTTGTTATTTGTTGTAAACTCGTCCTTAGTACCATGATTTGCATATCATATAAACTATACACATACGATGTGTCATCTCCTAATCATTCTACCAACAAGGAATTTCTATCAAGGTTAAATACTATTTTTGGTACTATCCATACCTCCACAAGTTCTACTTTGATTAGATCATTCATCACTTCATTTTTGATGTGGAGAAGGCCAACATCCGTTATCACTACTATGCATTTGGGGGGCATTTTGGAGTTGATCACATTGTAGCAAAAATAGTCTTATATGATTTACTAGCCTACAATATTCATATATACGTATAAACTTCTGACAAATTGTAATAGCTGTCAACAACAATCCATAGATTCGGGTGGCCATTGGCTATGCCTCTAAATGGGTGGAAGCTACTACATTCCCCGCAAAACATGTAACGGTATTTATGAAATTCTTGAAGAAAACTATTTAACATATTTTTAGGTGTTCGAACAGATGGATTGGAGCTCGGGTGGTTCAAATTAGGGCAGTAGGGTACATGGTAGGGATTTCACATGTGAGAGAGGAAGAAGAAGCGAGTGGAGAGGTTAGAAGGGAAGAGGGAAGAATGGAAGCTTGCTCGTGTGTCGGAAGAAGATCTGAAGGCTCCCTCTCGCCTTCCCTTTTATGAATCGAACATGGTCGTGGGATTTACGGTCTGTAGGATGAGTGGATCGCGGAACGTAGTGCAAAGAGGAGAGGTGTCGACGTGCAATGCTCATGGCCGGACGTTTGAATTCGAGATCTACGTGATTTCGTAGGATTTCAATGTACAAAGGACGTGCGAACGACTTCGAACTATAGGTACGCAATGTATTGAGCGGATTTTTTTAAATTCGTATACAGGTCAACATAATAAACATTGAAAGTCTAATATGAATGTATAAAATTAAATACTCCGGTAGGCGCTATGACCGTGTGTTTATTTGGTAGTTCAAATTGTGTCAACTCCAGATCATTGTAAGAAAAGGATCGGACTTGAACTTAAGTTCACTTTTGACCCGCACAGCATCCGCAGGCATCACATGTGTACATATACCACGTTTGTCGAGGCCCATATAGATATCTTAAATTTCTTTTTAAATGATATGCATGTGTATGTCAGTGTACTTATACAATGTATTTTGTACGTTTGGAAATTCATTCATTTTGTCTGCGTAGCATCCTCAAACGTCACATATATGTCACGCTCGTCGGGGCTCATGCAATATTTTGCTTTTCAGTGCATTTTGCACAATTACACATTTGTATGTGCATTTGTATTGTTATTTGGTGTATGTTTGTATGATTACATATTTATGTGCTTCATGATTTGAACAATGCCTTTATATAAAATGAATAATGCATATATAATTTGCATTATGCACTTATATGATTGTTCTATGATTTGCATAATGCGTTTGTATGATTGACATTTTTTTTTAATTTGTATGATTGAAATAATGCATATGCAGAACTGATACGACACATAAGCATAAATGGTGCACAGTGTATTTGCATACATATTTGCATGATCGATGATGTTTTGCATAATAAACGTACATGTTATATGATACACTCGTGCAGTGCACTTGTACATTTTACTTAGTGCGTTTGCACGACGCACTCATATGAATATCAATGCATTTACACAATGTGTTTGCAAATTTATATGATTATTGATGCATTTACTAAATGCGTTTGATATGAATACATATCATGCAGTGTGCCTACACGATTGATGCTATGCATGCATGCCACCCAACGTATGTGCATAATGCGTTTGTATGTATTTGGTATTGCGCATTATACAATAGAGGACTCGTAGGCGGCACTTTTCAGTGATTTGGCTTGTCGTGCACATTTTAATGAGGAGTTATACAACTCGTAATATGTGTACTATTTTTTTTCTTTTCAAAGAAATATTCATGGGGTGTACAACATATTCATGAGGCGCATATGAATCTCTTGACTTTAACAACTGGTGTGCACGCTACTTAAGGCACTTGTGCACCCGTGACTCTTCCCTTGTCATTTTGTGCTTGGGAGTTTGGTTTAGCAGGTCCCATAAGGCGATAAATTTTCTAGATTATAAATAGGGAATCCAACCCTAATTCATTTATTTGCACATTTTAATTTACAGAGGTGTGTTTCAAGGGGTTTGAGTGTGCACTAGCTCGGAGTTAAGAGAGGGAAGCTTGGTTCCTGCTTATTGACAAGCAACTAGTTTTCCTATAAGTTTATTGTAACTTCTATTCTATTACCTTTTGATTTTCGTTCATTTTTACTTTCAGTGTTTAGAACCTAAGAGTTCATGCATTTTATATTTTGTTGACTTAGGAGTTTAGTTAGATTTTAAATTTTTTTTCAAATTTTGTCTTAGTCATGCATTTTGTTGTAAATTTCAGCAGCACTAATATTGAGGCCAACAAGTATACGTAGTCAACTCGACCTCACTATACGCAGTCAACTCAACCTGAACACTAATATTGAGGCCAACAAGCTGACTTTGTTTATAAAATAGGATAACTATTATATGCAAAGCTTAAGTGTTTTTTCTTTCTTGAGGGAGTTTTATACAAAATTTTCTACTTTTTAAAAAAAATGAAAATTTTGAGAACTCCACTGCAAATTTAAAATTAATTATTATTACGTGGTGAAGTATCAATTACCCTTTTCAAGCAAGAACGTGGGGTATTTTAATAATTTTGTTCCCTGGTTGTTTTGTTTTTGGAATTTCCCACCTTTTGTTTTAGTCCTGTTTGTAAGTCTCCTGATAATAGTGAGAAATGTAAAGTTTTGGTGTTCTTGGAAGCTAGCGATCTTGAAATCTCAGATATCCTTTCTTAAAGATTTTTGGATATCATCGGACTCGATTGTTTTTTATTTTTATTTTTAATTTTTAATTTTTCTTGCTGATGCCATTGTTTGTACTTTAGTTTTTGGCTTTGAATGGAAGATCTTTATTTATTTCTGCTTCAAGATTTAGAAAACTTCACAGTTCTTTTTTTTCTGCTTTGCTTCTAACACCCTATTCAGGGGACAATTTTTCCTTGGTATGTAATGTCCAACCTTCATATGAATTTTCTCTTAGAATCTTGATTTTGAACTTAGTTGATTACATAAGAGAAATAGGAACATCTTCTGCCCTTCATTTAGCCGGTGGCTCTTTGATTGTAAGTATAGGATTTATGTGCCTTTATTAAAATTTTATGTACTTTTTAATCTTGAGATTAAAATAAGCTTAACTGTTTTTTTTAATAATTGTGTGAATAATAATGATTATGAATTTTATATGAATCCATAAAAAAAATATTAAAGTACAAAATAATAATGATCCTAACAATGATGTTATTAAGCTATTAACTTACTATTTAATTCTAGTTTATTTAGTTGTAGCAAATTGATTATGATTCTATTTGTAATCAAATCCATATAATGATTTAAAACATAATTAAGAAATTAATTACTCACCTATTAATCATAATTTTTTATTAATGCTAAATCTCGTGGATTATCATGTACCAAAAAAAGAAAATTATTTTTACTTGATTGATTGTGCATGCATTAGCCTATGAGTTGTACTATAATACATCAAAAATAAAACTAGTTGCTTCTCCAGTTTATTTAAAAAAATTTCCTTTCTTTTGGAAGCTCTTCGTTTCATTTTCCTTTGCTCTGCCTTTGAAGAAAAATATCTTGATTGTAAGTCTGAATTTCTCCCTTCTTGTTTCAACTTCACTCTAGGCTGGTTAGCTGTGGAAGCATTCCTTTGAAGTTGTCGTTGCATGGCATAAATCTTTTCCAGTGTACTTTGGGAGTTTCTATACAGAGGAATCCTACCATGGCTACAGTCTTGTCAAGAATCGGTTTTTCAAAGAAACCCAACACCAAAGTCTACAATCTGAATCCAGCAGTATCTGATTTTTCTTGCAAGAAATATTTTGATGATCCTGACTTAGTGCTGGAATCCGACTGTAAATACAAAAGAGCTTCATATGCCTCTGCAATCAACCAGCTGCACCATAGAAGTCCAAAGTCTAGTTCTAGTGGCTATTCAGGATTAGATTATAGGAGAGACAAGCACAGGAATGATTTCTGCGAATCTGGTAGTTTTGAGAACCAATCTGTGGAGGTACTGGAAAACTATTCTGTATACAAGGCAGAACAGACTACACAGAAAATAAATGGATGTTTGAAGCTTGCTGAGGACATGAGTGGATGTGCCTCAAGGCTTCTTCTCAATCTGCATCAGCAGGGTGAGCAGATTACACAAACTCATCAAACTGCGGCGACATTTGATCATGTTCTTCAAAGAGTATGCAATTATTCTAGCCTTCTGCAAATTCACTATTGTGGTATCTTGAAAATTTTTGAACTCAATGATGTTTTTTTTTGTTGTAACATCATAATTTTGAACTCAAAGGTGTTTTTTTTTTTGTTATCACATCATATAAAATTTTACAAATTCACAATTTTGTCCATATAAAATTTTGGACTCACTTGTTCTAGCCTTTTAGAATTTTATAAAGGGATCAATCACCCTTTTTGACACGTGTTTATAAATCTAGGGTGAAAAGCTCTTGGGAAATCTTGGGGGACTCTTGTCAAGAAGATGGAAGCCAAAGAAATCTCGTCAGATAATGGGTCCTGTTCTCACAAAAAGTAAATAAGAAGAATAACTCAGATGAACTAAGTAGCTTCTATCTGAAAGCATAAATCACTAACCTTTCATGAATTTCACAGATGAAACCTTCACAAGAAAATATCAGTATATAGGGCAGCGGCAAAAGCTTGGACTAAATCCTCCAAGCCCTCCATCAAATCCTCCTCGTTTTTGTTCAGGATCTTCATCTGTTCCTGAAAGAATTGAGGTAACTGTATTTTGTTTTAGGATGAACAGCTGATTAAATTATACTTAATCCTCTTTTTTATACAATTTAACAGTTGGAGAAGACAAAGCAAGATGCTGCTCTTTCAGAGTTGAGCAATTTATTGGGGAAGCTCAAAGCCATGGCGGTTGACATGGGATCTGAGATTGATAGGTTAGTTTGCCCAATCTTTCATTAGAATGATCAATATTTATCTAGCTGTATAAACAAATATTAAGGCTTCGTTTGGGACGGCTTTTTTGATGCTTCTTGAAGCAGCTTTTTGGTTAAGAAAATAAAATTTTTATACTAGTAAGCTGTTTTAAGAAGCAACAAAAAATCATCCCAAACGAAACCTAAGTTCACTATTCATGTTTGGATTATGATTGCTCTTTTGCCTTCTGAACTACATCTGCTTCATTAAAAATTCTCCTTGGGCTGCGATGTATCCATCGTTACTTTGCTACAAAATCTTTATTTTCAAGCCAATTGTGTGGCAATTTGTCCATCTTTGTCAACAGAAGCTATCATTTCTAATCAATTGTTAGCCAATAACTATCGAACCTTTACTGTTTTGTTGGTTCCAGGCAGAATAAGGCTCTTCATTACATGCAAGAAGATGTGGATGAACTAAATATCAGAATGAAAGGGGCAAATATCCGCGCTCATCACTTGCTGCGCTGATAAACTGCTAACTTTGCTGATGAAATTTGATGTACCATTCTTTAAATATGCCATCTATAAATATACCATCAACAAGCGGTATGGATTGTGTTCATCAGTGACTCCTAATTCATCATTTTTGCCACATTTTTGTCAAAATTGAATAAATTCCTTGTTAGCTCTAAGACACCATTCAGGTTATCATTTACTGTGGATGGGAATGACACATAAGGCATAATTAATGGTGACTGACTCAGGCTTTGTTTGGGACGGCTTTCTTACTACTTCTTAAAGCAACTTTCTAAATTAAAAATTCTTTCTTCCTACTTCGTAAAGCAGCTTTTTAGTTCAAATTTTTTTAAAAAATTTTAAAATTTTTTGAACTAAAAAGCTGCTTTAAGAAACAGTAAGAAAGCTGTCCCAAACGAAGCCTCAGTAACTCCTTAAGTAAGTCGTTTCTTATATTTGATTCAAATCCAAACCATAATTATACTAATTGGTCCAAATAATAAATAGACAAAATTCTTGAATTATCAATAAATAATTCAAAATAAATAAATGACATAAAGATCAATATGGATATTATTTATTCCTCATGGTGAAATTATACATTTTATTAAAAGTTTCTTTGTATTCTTATTAATACATGTTGTTTATGCTAATAATGGTTAAATATTTTAGTTCATCTAAAATTGAATCGAACTAACTGAACAACAATTTGGTTCGATTCAATTTTGATTTAGAAACTACTTTAAGAAGCAATAAGAAAGCGGTCTCAAATGAAGCCTAAGAGTAATAAGTCGTCCTTTAGAGTTGTAGAAAAAAAAATAATATCTCTTAATTCTTTTTTATGGGATCCTATTCCATTTTAAAGAGGCATGGCATGATCTTGTATAGGCAAAGTATTCTCTCTATTCAAGCTCCAATATTTTTTGCATGAGAAATATTGAAACATCTAGTAGGCATAATTGTGAGCTTCACAACTCAAAATTTTTTAATCTTTGTAGTGGAGCTCCTATCCTCCTCTTATAGGGATGTTTGACTGTCTCAATTTGGAGGGATTAGTATCCAAGATTAAGGGTTTGTTTGTGATGACTTTCTTACTGCTTCTTAAAGCGGCTTCTTAGTACAAAATTTTTAATTTTTATATTAAAAAGTTGTTTTAATAAGCAATAAAATGGCCGTCCCAATTTTGAAGCTCCAATTCTCTCTCTGATGGGTAGTTAATTATTGTTAAAATTTAATGCAGCTCATACGAGAGATGATGTTGAAGAAAGTACTCATATTCATGGTCATGGAGTTTGACTTTAGGCTGGATATCAGAGAGAAAAATGCCTTCTTGCATCACATTTTAAGGGGAAAGAGATAGCCTACTTGAAAGTTGATGCAAAAGTTTAAGGATTTATTGTCTGTTAATATAATACAAATCTATTAATTCTACATGTAGTGTTAAAATGAATCTTTTTTCTTGTATAAACTTTGACTTAGTGCTAAAATGAATGTTTTTTCTTGTACAAACTTGACTTATGTTGAAAATCAATTTGTTGGAAGTAATGAACTCTTCATTTTCGTGTAAGAATAATTCAGATTTATGAGAACATTTTTCGTAAATGAGGCTAAGCTCTATATATATCTTTGAAACGTACTTGAAATCTTTTTAAGTCTTGTTAGAAGATATTTCCCACCTATTAGAATATAATTGATATGATTTATTAATTGATGATGATCTTCGAAAGCTTACTCCTAATATATTTTTGAGAACATATATCTTTTAAGGTTTAGCTTTCTAAGATTTTTTAGTATCGCAAAAACTTGCATCTTCTGAGAATTCTGTAGCATGAAAAATGAGATCAACAAACAAACATCTAACATGTGTGGCAAACAATGAGAGAAACACACATGTTGGCGTTGAACTTCCCATCATCTAGGAGAAATCAACTCGCTACGGGCACAATAAGGAGAAATAGGGATGTATGGCCTAATCAAGACCAAGCAATCAAGCAACCCAGATTGTCTGCCATACCAAATTGAATTGACAAGACACACAATGAAGAAGGGGATGAAAGTTCTAAACTTCATTTGACCACATCACAACAACAAAGGAGGACGACTTGACACTCGCTTATCATGTCGCAACAGTGAAGTGAAGAGCCAAAACAATATATCGAATGCTTGCTCGATCACATCGTAACAACAAGACAAACGAGAAAAATAAGTGCCCATTCTTCACCTGAATACATCATAATAGTGAAGAATGACAATTCAACACTCACTTAACCACATCACAACAGTGAAGTGAAGAGTGTATCTAATGTCCACCTGACAACATGGCAATAGTAAGACAAAAGATGAAAGAAAAGAGTGCATTCTTCATCTGACCACAACAAAACAATGAAGAAGGAAGACTCGACACTCATCGGACCATATTGCAATAGTTAAGTGAAGAGTGAAAGAGATGTGACATACCAACTGGGAAACCAACAAAAAGTCTAATGCCCACCCAACAATATCGCAATAGCTAGACAAAAAAAAAAAAAAAAAAAAAGTGTCCATTCTTCAATTGACCATATTGCAACAGAGAAGATTGATGATTAGACACTTATTTTCTCACATCACAACATTGAAGTAAAGAGTGTATCTAATGTTCGCCTGACAACATGGCAATAGTAAGACAAAAAATGAAAGAAAGGTGAACATTCTTCATATGACCACAACTAAACAATGAAGAAGGAAGACTCAACACTCACCTGACCATATTGCAATAGTGAAGTGAAGAGTGAAAGAGATGTGACATACCAGCTGGAAAACCAACAAAAAGTCTAATTCACACCCAACAACATCGCAAAAGCCAGACAAAAGAAAAAGAAAAGTGTCCATTCTTCAACTAACCATATTGCAATAGTGAAGATTGATGATTAGATACTTATTTGCTCACATCACAACATTGAAGTAAAGAATGTATCTAATGTCCACCTGACGAACAATTATTAGGTCAGGTGACCTGACGTAGCTCTACGTTCGGACGCCAATAACATGTCGCCACGTGCTCTTACTCTTTACCGCGTGGCCCGACGACCCGACCTGGACCGGAACCCGAGATTGCTATGTTCGCGTATTGCTAGGTATTGCTAGGTATTGCTTGGTATTGCTTGACAATAACTAGAAATACCACTCTGTCAAGACCAATACCGAGCAATACTGAGCTATACCTAGCAAAACTCGGTATTGCTAGGTATTGGTCTTCACAAAATGGTATTTCTTGTTATTGTCGAGCAAAATCGACCAATACCAAGCAATACGTGAACATAGAAATCCCGGGTCCGTTCCGGGTCGGGTTGTCGGGCCGCTCAGTAAAGAGTAAGAACACGTGACACTATTTTACTGGCGTCCGAACGTAGAGCTACGTCAGGTCACCTGACCAAATAAAAGTTCCCACTTGACAACATGGCAATAGTAAGACAAACGATGAAAGAAAGGTGTGCATTCTTCATCTGACCACAACAAAACAATGAAGAAGGAAGACTCGACACTCACCTGACCATCTTGCAACAGTGAAGTGAAGAGTGAAAGAGATGTGACATACCAGCTTGGAAATCAACAAAAAGTCTAATGCCCACCCAACAACATCGCAATAGCCAGACAAAAGAAAAAAAAAAGTGTCCATTCTTCAACTGACCATATTGTAACAGTGAAAATTGATGATTCGATACTTATTTGCTCACATCACAATAGTGAAGTGAAGAGCGAAAGAGATGTGATATACTTGCCAGTCTAATACCTGCCTGACCACACCACACACATAGATATATATATGAGAGAGAAAGAGTGATAAGTTATGAGCTCAATGATGTCAATTATCATTTATATATAATATATACCATTTATTTTTTAAAAAGGTCTAGAAATAATATTTTTTTTAAAAAAAAATAATAGCTAAATACGACTATGATAAATATTTGAAAGATAGAGCCGTAAAACAAAAATGCTCCAATGAATCCAAAGTGTTGGGCTATAATCGAGCTGAGTACATCATGGATTGGAGATTACTTGATCATATTAAAAGTTTTTTTTTTCTTGGAGCTCGAACCATGCTTTCATATATAAATATATTCAAATTTGGTTTATTTTTTTTTTAATTGAGCTTGGCTTGTACTTACCTGCCTTGCCTAAATTAATGGAATGTGTACTTAAACATGTTAATTAACAACCCTAAAAATTATTAAGGACTGGACTTCTTATATTGAAAAATAATTTTAGAATTTTAAATAAGCAATGAATTAAATAAATCTTGAATTAATATCCAACTCCTTGATAACAATTAAAGAAAATAATAAATAAATGAAGATTGATATCTCATAAAGCATAGACAAATGCCAACAAACTTGTTCATTGAATTAGAGAAATATCAATTATAAGGGTTAAAGAGGAGAAAATTAAAAGATATATTCATATGTTGCAGTCGCTCGTTCAAGTAAATAATGTGGGCCGAGATGTAAAATTATAGAAATAATATATGTGAATAGAAAAGTATCGTAGATTGATAAATAAATATATAATTGTTGTTCTAGAATATTCGCGGCGGTAGAGAAATATAAAGTTTAATGTTTTAGCTTTGTACGAAGATCCAACGTGCAATCAGATAAGAGGAAGGATGTAGTGTTCATAATAGAGACCTTAGTTTTTACGTGAAAATCCATAAAAAAAGGGAGAATCACGGGATTTGACCTAGTTTGAATGAATCAACTATTATTTGCAGTCGATTACAAATGAGGCCCTTCATTGGAGGGAAGGCAATGGCTTGATATAATATATATACATCACATAGAATGCATTACATGGTAGACATTGGAAGAATCAGTATTGATATGTTTGTTTAGTCGGCATGCGAAGGAGGTTGGAAGTACTGTAGTCGACAGGAAACAAGGATCAGAAAGACCGTTGTCTGACGATGGAGGTCGAAAAGACTGTAGTAGGCGACAGAGGTTGGAAGGACCATAATCGACAGAAGACAGGGAAAGATCGTTGTCGTAAGAGCAATCGTCGATCTCTCTCTTGCTCTCTTACTTGGGGTCCTCTTTTCAAGAGGAAAGGGGCTTTATTTATAGATTTCTTAGAGTGGCATAACACGTAAATAGGAGGAAGATCAAGGGTAAATGGAGAGCGATTTGGATGGGCGGTCGATGTTGAATCCCTTGATTATGGAACGTTCGCTAGACATTTGAAGGTCTTAATGATTTCAGAATTAAGTTATCTTGAGCTCATTGGATTTGTCTCAACGAGCCGCTCGATTCGACTATAAGCATGTCATGTTTGGAAACTGCCTGATAATCCAAATTGTTGTTTGAACCTTCAAACAACACTTCGGGCCCTTGATTTGGACCCATTTGGGCTTAGATTGAGTCAAATTTGGTGTCGTTGGATTCGTATTTTCAAGACGCTCGGTTCAACTGTAAGTTTGCTAGAATCACAATTTGGATGGCCCCAATTTTAATTTCAGAAGATTCCAACTTGGTTTTGCCTCGAGATTCATGCTCGATCAAGATAATTTTTTGATGATGTATCAATAATATATTATTATTAAATAAATTATTAAAAAAAATTAAATAAATTTTAATTGAATAATATATGAATTATCATCAAACTTAATATTAAGTCTTTACCAAACTAATTATGGGACAATAACAAAATTTATTCATCAACATAAATAAATGAATTGTAATGCATTCGGACTTGCTCATTTAAACTTCAATTTTTTTAAAAAAAATTGAAATTTGTTTAATAGTTAACTTTAAATTTACATCAATATTTATTGAGCCAAACTTCAAACTATCCATGAAGTGCATCGAGCCATCGATACCTAAGTGTTCCAAATAAGGCTTCGTTTGATACGGCTTTTTTATTACTTTCTAAAATGGAGTTTTAGTTAAAAAATAAAAAAATTTGTACTAAAACTCCGTTTTAAAAAGCAGTAAAAAAGCCGTCCCAAATGAAGCCTAAGTCCGAATTGGATTTACAAAAAAGCCAATATTAAGATGCTAAAAAATAAAAAATTTCATTCCAAAAACCTACTTTCAGCTTCTTCAGATTGGACAAAATCTCCGTTTTACCCTTTTCGTGTGCAGATAAAATCTTTGAAATTGATCAGCTCACCTTCTATCTATAACACAGCGCGCTCCCAAAACCCCAATCTTCTCCTCCTCCGACGATCACCTCTGCCCCTCACTCTCAAAAGACCAGATGACTCCCCATCACCACCACTACAGCCACCACCATGAAAAGAATCTTTGCCACCAAACCCTAAGCAACCACCCTTACTATTGCTCTTCCTGTTGTTGCTCCTGCAACTGCAACTCTTCTTCCTCCTTTCCTCCTCCTCCTCTTCCAATCTCCACAGACCAATTCTTTCAATCCATGGCTACCAACATCTTCAAAACCCAATCTTTTCAAAAACCCCAGCAAGTTCTTTCCCAATCCCTCCTCCAAGATCTCATCCACCGTGTTTCCTCCCTCGAATCGTCTCTTTCCCAACTCTCCTATCAAACTCCTCGTACTCCATCGGCTCCGCCTTCTCCCTCTCTCCGGCGAAGAACATCTACTCCGTCTCTCCGGGAAGTGGCTGCAAGGACGATCCAAGCGCGGTTCCGTCGATTCCTAGTCCGACGATCCCAGACGCTTAGGGATCTCAAGCGCTTGGCTTCCATCAAATCCAGCGCTTCAGCGCTGCGGTCGTCAATCTCCGGCGACGCAGACGCGGAGCCGGAGGCCATTTCTCAGGAAGCAATGGATCTACTACTCCAGCTCGATTCCATCCAGGTAGGGTTCAAAGGAGGCTCATTTCTTTCTGATTTTCAATTGTTGATCCTTTTGGTCTCATTAGGGTTTTCTATTATTGGTCGCAGAGTTCCGATCCGATGATTCGGGATGGGAAACGATCGATTAGCAGAGATCTTGCGAGAATGCTAGAGTTCGTCGACAATGTCTTGGCGAGGGAACGGCGGCTTTCTCTTCAAGAAGTGGAGACAGTGGAGGACGCTGCGCCGCCGCCGGTGCCGCTTGCGAGAAGTGCTAAAAGAGTGAGCTTTGCAGATAATGGTCGAGGGATTGAGGAAGAAGCCAAAGAGGGGAGTGGGCTTTCTAGGTTTTTGGAGGAGAATGAAGAAGCTTTTGGGAATGGTAATGGTGCATTTAACGGCCAGAATCGTGGTATTGGGCTCTCTGCTCCACAGCCACTGCAAATGGAACTAAGGTTAGGTCTCTGATATTGATCTGTAAGATTGGATTAGGAATTGCTTCTCTTGAAGATGGAGGAGGGTTTTGTACTGTTTTTTTTATGGTTTTTTGCTCTCTGGACTTGGGATTTTAAGAGGGATAATTGTAATTCTAGGTCTTAATTTAGGCTAATTAGGCTGATTTTGATGGCTGCTTCGCTTGGTCCTGTTTGTTATATGTGACGCTTGTGCCTTGACGATTCATTAGATAGCTTTTCTGCTTCAGGCTTCGAATGTGATGATCTTGTTGTGTTGTGATTGTTGTCTGATATGAACGATAACATTTTTCAGTATGAAATAAGATTATATGATGATCTTCTGGCTCCTGTCCCATGGTCACACTGAAAACTTATGAAGGAAAAAATATTCTGTGCGAATACCGAACGATGTCTAAAGATCATTAAAAATGCACCATATCACCTTTTTATTGTACTACGGATTGGTACTGTCCGGTACCAACGTTTGGCACCGCCCAGTACCGCAGCATTCGGACGTAGAATTGCATCAGGCATCCTCACAAAATAATTTCTCTATCTGAAGGCCCATCATTAGCATCATCTTCATATTCATGAAAGTTAAAACAGACTCTTAAAAATTCAATTCAAATAAATAAAACTGCAAAGCAATCAAGCAAGGCTTTGAGTTTTGATGGAAACTGATCCATTTCAACCATTTCGGATTCCTTTTAAACATAATCATCTTATGATTGATAATCTTTATATGCTTGAACCTTCAGACTATAAATGTAATCACTAAAATCTACATCTTAATTGATTCTGAAACAGTAACAAATCATTGGAGAATCTGAACCTCTAGCTTTTGGAAATGGAGAGTAACAAATTGAGAGACTTAAACCTCTGAAGGGGGAGAAATTATTTTATGCGTAGACCAGATGCAAAATGATGTCCGGAGACCAATCAGAATTCGCCACATTAGCGGTACTGAGCCGTGGTACCGAGCAGTACCGAGTCGCGGTACCGAACACATGGATGATGTGATGCATTCTGATTGATCTCCGGATGATGTTCGGCATCCGCACAGAATAATTAATCTTGAAGGGGAGTATCGGAGCATTCAAATCTTGGAAGCATTTGTTTGCACTAGGAGACTCTTAGAATGACAACCCAGTATCAGCCATCTTATCTTTACCCCACCTCTCCCAGCAGCCAACTAGTCTTTTGAATAGTTAAATTGACATGTATTTGGAAGCATATTCTTCCTGTAGATGAGCAGAGCATATAAGAAACAATAGATCATTCAGATTCTAGAGGCAATGTTAAGTCATATCACTTTAAAAGATATCATTAACATGCTCCACAAATGTTCTAAGGATCTGTAAGGTTGGTTAATAATATAAACTAATGATGCAGTTCAGATACTTAAGTTTTATTTTTTTTATTATTTATTTAAGTTATAATTTAAGATTATTTATTTCATTAGACTAATTATCCTTTGTTGATAAAGCTGGGTTTGAATTTTAATTATTTAATAGTAGATTTAATTTAAATAGGATTAGATTTGAATTCAAATAGTTGATTTTATGTTTATAATCCTCTTTTTATAAATTAGGATTCAAGGCTTTTTATCTAATTATTGTAGAATGAATTGAAACAAAGGTATTTATCCTAATAATTTCTCTTGATGGACTCTGACTAGTCATCTCTTTCTTCCTCTCTCAAGCCTAACTCTTAGTAAATGACTTTTCTCTCTTATTTTCATATTATATGTCCTTTCCTATCCGAGCCTTTTTTAGTGCATCTACTAATATAGTGCCTACCAGAGATAGATTCCTTTAAGAGTAGTCCAGGTGCAATTAAATCACTTAGGCTGATGACAATTGCTTTATTTCTTATGAGATTATAGTTTCGGGCAGTTTTCTTGCTGCTTCGTAAAGCAGTTTTTTAGTATAAAAATTAAAATTGTTGTGCTAGAAAGTTGTTTAAGAAGCAATAAAAAAGTCGTCTCAAATGAAGTCCAAAAGCACTTGACTAAATCATCAGTGATAAATCAGAAGCACTATAAATAGTCCTAGGTGTTGGATGGAGAAAGATAGCAAGGCCTCAGCGAAATTAGCAAGGCAATCAGTTCAATTCTTTCAGCTTTGGCGGTAACGATAAATAACTATGGCCTTGTATTTACAAGTCTCGACCATATATCTAAATACAATATGATCTAAATATTAGAAGAAATTTGATTAAAATAAATCTAATTTACTGTAAGAAAAAAAGTTCTCAACTCCTCTCATTTATATATCGAGGATCAAAGGAAGGGGTTGGCTTTTCTTGAATGATTAGAGGAAATTGTGCTGTTAACCAAATACGTGTAACTCCTCCGAACATGGATCAGTCAAGCCTGACATTTTGAGATAGTGGGAGCTATGGGCCTAAATTAGCAATGTCAGCAGGATCATTTGACCTATGAAGCATTTATTTTTATTTTTTTTGAGAAAATCAAGGGCAATGCCCAGTTTTCATTAATCAGAAAAGCAACTAGTTGCATGTGTAAGATAGAAAAAAAAAATAAAAACTCAAAATTGTGAAAAGAAAACAGCAAGAAAGATAGCTCACTAAACGGTGTAAAAATACACATGCCAAAAAAGAAAGGGGGAATTAAAAACTACGAACAGGAAAATGAACAAAAATAACCACCGGAAAGGAGCAGGCTCAGAATAATATGAATTGCACCCTCAGTGCCACAGATCCCCCGGTTGTCAGAATTGCCGTCTAATAAAGTATTAGTTGCATAGAGTCGCCATCCAGGATTTGCGTGGCGATGTTGCAAATGTGAGGGATTTGAGTCACAAGCAAGGGACAAGAAATCATATACCAGGAACTTTTTATTGCTAGGAAAAAAAAAGCTCTTTGAAATTATTTCAAATGCACTAGAATTTTGTTTTGAATATCTAAATGAATGATTTAGCTATCTTGCACGCAAACGCAAACCACAGGCAAGCCTGAGTTGCATGCGAACCCTTGTGCATCACGCGCGGCCCTGCCACGATCCAACTCGTGTTCACGCACGACTCTTGGACATTCAATCTTGTGCGCCTAGGCCCGTCTCATGCAGCCTATCCAACCCGCGTTTCCCTATCGTGACACTAGGGTGCGACCGCTGGTCTAACCCGCGCTGCACCAAGAAGCATCTTCCTATCACACTTCAGGACCTATATTGAAAGAATTACATATGTATTTCATTTTAACCATTTAACTGGAGCTTACCAATAAACTGCGAGAAAAAAAAAAAAACATGATTACATTTTTGTCTTGTCAAGAACCTTATATTATAGGATCCTTACCCTTTCCTGAAAATATGTAAAACAACGTAATGAGCACATAGCTCAGCAAGTAACTAAAATCTTACAACTGAAATCAATGCAAGATAAAAGAGAATAATATGCTATAAATCATATAAAGAAATATATGCATCAGTGTCTATACTGATATCTATATCAATTTATTCTTCTATAGTTCATCACATCTCAATCCATTACATTATCAGTCATAATATCAGTAATAATAAACAGTACTAATGTTCGTAACAATACTAATATCATGATCAATAATATTAAATAATGTTAATGACATTAAACAATACTAATGATAGCCACAATATCAGTACAGTGTTTGTAGCAGTGTCGGTATCAATATTCAGATATCAGTGAGTGTATCTTAAGAGTATCTTGCTCCTGCACTAACGACTCTCAATCAGTCGCCCTTTATAACTCTGAATCAAGGTTCTCCTCATAACTCTACTTGAATCACGTGAATCAGTCATCCAGACTCTTTATCAGTTTCAATCAATCTCTAGCTTCTTATGACTCCCAATCATTGAATCACGTAGATCAATCGATATCACGTAAGATTATTATATTATGTATCTGATATTATTCAACACTTTATTTAAAATGCAATAAAAATATATCAAATTATTTAGAATGATCAAATCTATAACATATCCAAACTTGCATGGTGAAAGCTTTTGAAATTGGGAGATAATGTATTTTTGGTAGATTTAGAAGAGAAAAAATTCGTCGAAACTCGAAATCAAAATAATTGAAAACAAAAATAGGATATTAGTCACTTATAATGAAAAGAACAAAATCTGGAACATGAATGATTGATAAATATAATCAAAATATTTTTATTTTTCTCTCTCTTCTTCCCTTCTTTCGATTTCTTCCTAGCCCAGTGAGGGAGTATGTGGGGTGAGGCAAGGATATTGGTATATATATGGATATATTGTTCATGGTCTAGCACCGTAGCTCTCACCAGATCAGCGCCAAAGCGCTCTACTTCAAAATTTTTCATGTTTTTAAAATAAGTTTATTTTACATATTTAAGTTATTACAATCTCCCCACCTTCGAAAAATATTGTCATCAACATTTCTATATCTGTCCGAGAGAGAGAGAGAGAGAGAGAGAGAGAGAGAGAGAGAGTGCTCAAAACAAAATTTTGAACTTATAAATCACATTTATATTCCGCTCATAAGCTAGTTATATTTCAACTCCTCAAATAACCATTACTCTGATACCATTTTGTGTTACTCCAGGATCAATTTTCCATTTTAACTATTTGACTAGAGCTTGTCAATAAACAATGGAAAAAAATAAGATTACATTTTTGTATTGTCCGGAACCTTATATCATAGGATGCTTATCATTTCCTGAAAATATATAAAACTACATAATGAACACATAGCTCAGTAACTAAAATCTTATAACTGAAATCAATGCAAGATAAAATAAAATAACATACTATAAATCATATAAGAAAAGTATGCATCAATGTATATACTGATTATATGTTCCAATTTATTCTTCTATAGCTCATCACATCTTAGTCCATTACATTATCAGTCACAATATCAACAACAATAAATAATACTAATGCAGTAACATTATTAGTATCATAATCAATAATGTTAAATAGTGTTAATGATAATAAACGATACTAATGACAGTCAAATATCAATATGGTGTTCGTAGCAGTGTTGGTATCAGTATTCAAATATTCAATGAATATATCATAAGAATATCTTGCTTCTGCACTTATGATTCTCAATCAATCGCCCCTTATAACTCTTAATCAATGTTCTCCTTGTAAATCTCATTGAATCACATGAATGAATCGTCTCGACTCCTTATAACTCTCAATCAATCTCCAACTTCTAATAACTCTCAATCAATGAATCACGTAGACCAATATGGTATCACATGAGATTATTATATTATGTATCTAATATCATTCAGTATTTCATTTAAAATGCAATAAAATTATATCAAATCATTCAAAATGATCAATAAAATTATATCAAATCATTCAGAATGATCAAATTTATAAATATCAAAACTTGCATAGTGAAAGCTTATGAAATTAGGTGATAATATATTTTGGTAGATTTACGAGAGAAAATTTGTAGAAATCAAAATCATTGAAAACAGAAATAAGATATTAGTTACTTACAACAAATAGAACAAAATATGTAACAAGAATGACTAACAAATATGATCCAAAGATATTTCTCTTTCCTCTCTCTTATTCCCCTCTTTCAATTCCTTCTTGGCCAAACAAGCGAGGGTTCAGTGGGGTGAGACGGAGATATTTATAAATATATATATAATGTTCATGACCTAGCACCATAGCGCTCACCAGATCAGTGTCAAAGCACTCAACTTCAAAATTTTCATATTTTTCAAATAAATTTATTTCACATGTTTGAGTTATTACACTGCCGCTCCACTTGGCACGCTCGAACTCCCACACAGGCTTTGATTCCGAGCCCTGTACTGCCTTCTGAGCCCGATCTCACATCTTACCCACATGAATTGCACGTTTGTTTCCCGCAATCTCGATTCACACAAGGAGTCACGTGAATCGCGTCTCCTTCCGCTCGCAATCGAACCACACACTCGACTCTCCCCTCTCTCTCACAAGAAATCGAGCAATCTCCATCTCCGCCTACACGCACAACTGCGTGAACGCGGCCTTGTTTCCCCGACGTGCATCACCGACAGCCCAACCGCCTCCTGTCTTTGATTACAAGAACACCTTTCTCAAGATCGCCTCCACCAAGCTCTGATACTACTTGTTATGAAATCTTGGGATTGGGAAGAGAGGGAGAGGGAGAGAGAGAGAGACTAGGATAGGCATGGACAAAAATTTGGCCTCAAGTGAGTCTCTATCCTAGAGCAGCCTACACCGTGCAGACGTGCTTTCTAGCTGCAATATAAGCTTATGATCTTGGCATTGCATCTGTTAAATCCACACACAAGTCCATGGCATTGAGCAAAGCATTAAATTTGAATATATTTTTTGAAGAAGAATTTAGTTTATGACAACAAAATCCTTTCGATGGCCCCCTACAATCGGGACTCATTGCCATAATGACCTTAATGAAGCTGGAAATTAGAATCGATAAAGCAAAAAGAGTAGCCACAAATACAATTCACAAAAAATAAAAAAATGTGATGTGTTTATGTAAAAAATAATATTTCGTCCTATACATCATTGCAGTGGCCAAAATCTTCTAAGATTCAATTAACATGTTACAAAGTTCTATTGGAAGTAGATGGAAAGTTCAAATATTGGAAGCACGCAATATCCAACACAACACCGACAGGCGTCCAATATGGATTACTATGATTATGCACGCATGTCGGACACAGGAAAATGTGACAAAGACAATTGAGTATTTTAACATGTTAAATTTTTTTTTTTTTTTTTTTGGAAGGAAATGAAAGTCTTTCCCTTTCCCCCGTGTCACCTGTACTATTGCTCTTCAGCAAAATATGACAGACAGCTCTTATTTTTTTAGGAGTTATTAAAATATTCATGTAATACTTAATCATTATGATTATTATCATCATCATCATCATCATCATCATTATTGGTCATAATCATTTATCATTATCATTATTAATATCCTTTCAAAAAATTTATATGATCAATATGAATATCGAGGTAATAATTGAATTAGAAACTTATAAATTAAAATCATGTTCATATGAATTCCAAATTTTATATGCTTATAATCAAATCGAGCGGCTCAATGATACAAATCAAACAAGTCCAACATCACTCAATTATGACATCATTAAGACACTTAAATGCTGAAAAAAAGGCTTCATGATCAAGGAAATCAATATGGACTCTATGATGGAGTGTTTTGGATTATGGTTCAAAATTCAAATTACAAAAATACTAATCCAAAAAAGCCTATAAAAAGAACCTCATTCTCCACATGAAAGGAAGATAAAAGGAGAGAACTAGAGGGCTCTCTTGCATTTTTTAGCTATCGTTGTTGAAGACCAGCACCAACTGTTGCTACTAACGACCACTATTATCGCCGACGACCACCATCACCAGAATTTGATTGGATTTAACCCTATTGTTGGGTATTTACTATCCACCTATTGACATCAAATTTCTATAATTCCTATAGGGGAAATCAAGCACTGCTATTGGGTGTTAACTATTCATCAGTGGACACTTTGTTTCTGTAATATCTCTCGGAAAAAATCAAACATTCATTTTCAAATAATCCACTCTTCTTTAATTGTGAGGAAGGGGTGATTCTTACCTCACCTACTATATAGTAAATTTTTTAACTCGGCCAAACTGCATGATTTTTTCCCTTTTCGAGATTTTCCATATAAAAAATTTCTTATCTTATGACTTTATTTGTGCGTGCAAAATTTTTGTACGATACTGAAACAAAAAACACAATCTACCGACTTAAATTTTCTAAAAACACACTCTACCGACTCAAATTTTCTAACATGTAACAATTATATCATCCCATGTTTACGTCATTTCCATAGAATACTACATTTCATAGAAAGGCAGCCCTAGAATAGTACTGAGTCATACCCAGCTAAGTGATTAGGAGAAAAGTATTAATCAAGCAAACCCCTGCTATAAAAACTCAAAAAAAGATAATGCTGTTTAGTAATCGGGATCTTCTTTAACAGTTAAAAGTAAACAAATTAAAACAATTAAATCAACACTGCATCACCCATCTGGGTTCTACATCCTTAACAAAGTTTTCCTAAGCCCTAGACTAACATTTTATCCCCATTTCTTTTCTACTCTTTCAATTTCCTCAGATCTCTGTGAAAAGAAATTAATGTAGATTGGTAGGAAAATAAAGGCTCGACTAGTCATATCTAGATAAGTGTCACACCTACCCTAGAAAAACTCTTATCAAAGAAAGTTGGCACTTGCAGAAAAAAAACAGGATATTGGCATTGGGAAGCATGAGGAACAAAATATACTACACATGAAGAAAACAGCCAGTTATGGTCCACTTAAACAACCTGTTCTACTCCATTTAAAGGAAACGTCAAGTCAAAGACATTTAAGACAAAATAAGTATAAATATATTCCCTTTGAGTTAAACTGTACCACAAACAAGCAAGAGATTCACAATATGATTAGCTTAATTATCGTCTGGAGATAATGACATTGTCAATAAGCGAGCAATTTATTTCTTGACTGAGTAAAAACTCTGAAAGGTATATGTATTATTGGCATAATATAGAAGTACACAATTATAAAGCCTGAAAGATACAGGTAACTAAGCTGGCCCTTGGCAATACAACTTCATTATATAAACAGAAAATATTGGGAAACATGTATAAACGAACATACCATATCTTTCACTCCTTTCTGTACAAGAACTAACCAATACATGTTGTAACTTACAGGCACAACCATAGAACTTCATTAGATATCTAGCCATCCGGATAGTCACAACAGCTTGCAAAGCAACAGCAGAAAATATATAAGAGGATCACCTTGGAAACACAAATATTATGGAAAACTTCTAGGTTTGTTCCATGGCTGGCACACATAGTACTAAACACAATCCTCGCCAAATAAACTCCTGAAATTCATCATTTTTTTTCTGAAATCATGCAATCTGTACACTGATGAGCTACAAGACGATTGTTTCATGTTTCTTCACTCTTCACAGGAGTCCAAGTATTCCTCTGTGCAGCATCCCTTTTGCAGCGAATTAAAAACCCAAGAACATAGCCAATAAAGGCCCCAAGTATCAAAATACCTGCTCCCTGCATATACCAGGAGAATTTAAGCTCGCTCACAGCTCTAACCTCACCAGCGCTAATTTTAGGAATTTGACCTGATTGTATCTCCACAATGTCATGCATGTCACCATCATGATTTCCAAAGTAGGTTAGCGTTAGTTTCTCTCTCGTAGCAACAAGTTTTGTGTATCCAAATTCACCCCCACGATACATTGATTGCTTTGGCTGTGGATAGATCGGGACATCTGTGTGATCTGACCTTGGTTTCCAGCTCGCTTGCCAATCCTGCCCTGCCATTCCTATTACCACATGTACTGTTGCAGCCATGGGTAAGGAGTCTGAAGCTATATCCACACAGCTGTAGTTTCTCAAGGGGCAGAACCTTTCATATCTATGAACATGGCCCCATAGAGCAAGGGTTACATTGTTTTCTACCAAAAGAGGCTCCAGGTTCTCCAACATCCTCTCCCTCAGTGGTGTATCCCTTTCTTCATCACTTGTTGTGTACATGGGACGATGGCCTTGGACAACAACAAATGGTGTTCTATCTCTGTTGACACTCTCCAAATCAGCTTTGATAAAATTGTACTGATCACTACCGCGAAGAAAATCAGTTTCTGTTGAAATATAGAGGAAATGCACAACTCCAGCGTCAAATGAATAGTACAGATTCTGAGTATCTGGAGCTCCTGTTCCAGTGGGAAAGGAGGAGTTTCCAGGCATTTTAAATTTTAGGCTATATGGAACACCACATTCTCCTCCACCATCTGTTCCATAAAGACCCCAAGACCATGATGGTCTCCAAGGCTGTAATGGCCAGTCATATTCGTGATTACCAATGCAAACATGGTAAGGGACCCTCGAAGCAATGGGTTCTATAAGACTGAAAAATTCATCCCAAATCCAGGAGAATCCCCTAGCATAGCTGATGTCTCCAATATGTGAAATGAATGCTGGCTTATCACCAAGGCCTTCAAGATCTCGAAGAATCCACTTCACAGTTGACTTGCTCTCCTCTTGTGTGCGATAAAAAGTTGAATAGGGAACAGATGTGCCCATGTCCCCAAAAAGATATGCAATTGTCTCATTTGCTTCATTGTCACGAGATATGAAACTGAAAGTTTCAGTCCATCCTCTAGCATCACTGCCAACCTGTACAAGTTTAAAATCAACAATGAAAAGAAATTTGTCTTCAGGGTCATAAAAATAGCATATAGTTGACAATTAACCAGCAGCTTCATTGAGGAACTAAGCATAGTTAATGATATCATAGCTAATAAGGAACGAGGGTACTTCCCTTCCATGCAAATAAGATGATGAAATAATCAAGAGGTCAGAATTGACCTGTTTTTTATGGGAAATTTGATTTAAAGAATTTTTTTCTGACTAGGTAATAGGGCAAATAATATCTAGTAAGTGAAAAGTGAAATTAGCAAAACTAAAATTAACTGAGCAAGCTAAAATATATTAGAAGTGTATAGAGAAAATAGAAAAATATTCAAAATAAAATCTACAACTGCTTGGGCTGAAATGAAAGAACTATTAAAATAGAAATATGTTTTTTTGTCATATCATGATCATTTATTTGTTGGTTTAATTCTTTAAAATGATGGACAAAATTTATAAATGAGTAAATGAAAATTTTTGAAGAATTATTGCTAGAAAACATTGATGTTTTCTAAAGCACTGTGTGTAGATCTAAGATCGGATGTTAAAAGAGAGAAGACACCACATCACATTCAGGGGTGCATGTGGGAGTATGGGTGTGAAACCCTTATGTTTGAAAAAAAAAAAAAATTTGTGCTGTTAGTACGGGACGAACCGTCTATACGAATTGAAGAAATTTTGAAGAAATCTGTATGGTTAGTACGTACGAACTGCCAGTACGAACAGAGAAAATATGCATGTTCGTCTGTACGAACCTGGAAGGGTCGGAACGAACCGTCAGGACGAACTCAGGCAGAGAGTTTCGTCCAAAGACGAAGAAATTGGAATTTATTTTCGTATGGACGATTGAGTCCAGAGAAGATTGTCCCGGGACGAATCGGGACATCATCCGGGACGATCCTGCTTAATAAATATCTAAATGGTCTCGTTTTGAAGAGAGAGAAAGCCCAGGAGAGAGAAAAACGAAAGGAAAAGAAGAAGAGAGGATTTTTGGACGACTTCTGTCCGTTTTCGTCCGTCGCCGTAGTTGGAAAAGTTGACCGACTCGAGGTAAGGCACATTCCGCCTTTCTCAATTTTCAGAAATGTGGATTTTGACGACTTTTCTGTCTCGATTTTTGTTTCCGTTACGAATTTCTGATATTATTTTCTTCTGACAAAGGTTTTACCGTGTAACTTTTGGTATATTTCTGATATGATAATTGTGCACGTTTTGAGTATTTTCTGGAAGATTTTTACCGGATATTTTGAATTCTGCGGCATTTTAATTGAATTGCAAGTTATCAGGATGTTGAAAAATGTTATGTTAGTACAGTAAAAATCTTATAATGTTGTTGTGGATATTCTGTGGTAATTTGGTAAATTTCTAAATCTATGAATTTTGTGTAAATTCCGTATACTGCCGTTATGCCGCTGATTTTCGTACGAATTCTGATTTTTTCTGAATTGATACATTGAATGAATTGAAGTGTTTGTATGCTATCAGAAAGGAGTTATAAGGGGCTAGGATCCTTTGAGATTCTGTAAGTGTCAGGGAATGGAGACATAAGGGGCCAGAATCCGTCGAGATTCTATAAGTGTCAGGGAAGGGAGACATAAGGGGCCAGAATCCGTCGAGAATCTGTAAGTGTCAGGGAAGGGAGGCATAAGGGGCCAGAATCCGTAGAGATTCTGTAAGGGTATGGGAATCTGAAATCTGATATATGATATGTTATCTGAAATCTGATGTTTGATATCTGATAATCTGTGCTGTGACTTATCTGATCTGTTTTATGAATTATCTGATATGAATGTGATTTTATCTGATTTCTGATTTCTGTACGATTCTGGTTATTCTGTACGATTCTGTCTGCTCTGTGACTTGAAAGCTTTATGATATCTGTTCTGAACTCTGATTTGAAATGACTTCAGTTTTCTGTATCAGTTGTTTGATTTCTGATTGATCAAGTATCTGTTTTGTCTGTTCTACGATTTCCGTACGGCTATTTTCTGATGTGAATTTCTGATGATTTGGATTGGTGAGTGATGTCTTGCTGAGCTGTTAGCTCATCCTTATTTTCTACGTGGTTTTCAGATTCTGGGAAAGAGAAGGAAGTCTTGGACTAGAAGTTCTGTGTCTGATCTGAGATTAGGTATTTTTGTATTTTGATTTTTTGTACAGTCATGTCTTTTCTGTTCTGTTCTGTTATTTCTGTCGTAAGCCATTGATTGTATTATAAATGATTGTTTTGATAAAAGAAAAGATAGATGAATTGTTCTGTATTTGGATGTTATAGTAGCTCTGTGTTTTTCTGTCTATTTAATATTTGGAAGAAAGTCTGAAGCAAATTTCAAAGCTAGATCCTGGATTTTCAATAGTTGTGTCGCGGCCCGATGCGAGCGGGATCCGTCCCGGTCGAGTTGGGTCGTGACAATGGGTTTGCACCTCCATGCATATGCACGCGCATCCGCACTCGGACCTACTCAATTTTGGTCATTTTGTCACAATTTGGGGTTCTGTGGCTTCCCAAAGATATGTTGAGTGCTCCTATGCGCATCTACATGCCACCAATTGTAAATACAGCTGCTAAAAAATTATATGATTTTTGGGATTTTTGAAACTTTCAGGTCCTATGTCTTGCAACATAATCTTCCTATATGTTAAGAGGAAAGCACAAACAAGCACATGCAAACATATAATGGCAACCTTGCATCTTTTTCTTTGATTTATTAGTGATGAAAGACAAACCAAATGTGCCAAGTTGCACATCATTATCAATCTTTTGAGTATTATCAAAAGAATTGCTTCATGTAGCATGTAAACCAACTACACTCTTTTGTGTATTGCCAAGTTTGGCATCTTACATGGAGCTTCATCTTGCTCTAATGTGAATATCCATACCTCATGGGAGATCACCATCGCTTTCATTAACTTGAACCTTTAGATTCACTTGTTGTTGAAGTTGGCTAATTAATCGATTTTGGGCGAAACACATAGTTGATAGGCTATAGACAGTTATCGACACATGAATTCGTGATTGGCGGATGCATATGCCTGATCAACTATCAATATAGTAGTCCCTTCACTTCCTGACTTCTATAATATTTTGGAGATCAACTATACCTTTCAATACATCATACTTCTTCACTAAATAGTCAAATTTAATTTGTTGCACCTTTGCATTTAAGGGTAGTAAAACCATTGTATATAAGGATATTAAAGGGAAGTTTGTTGCTAATGCCTCAATATTTAAACTTTAAAGGAACTTTGGCAAAGCTTTTTTTCAAATATCATCAAACTAATCATTATAATAATGAGTGTTCTAGTAAGAATTTGCAAATTAATGGGGAGGATAATGTTGAAATTAATGAGGATTATTATGTGCATAAGCTCAATGAAAAGATTAGTGATTTTGATGATACTATGATTGACAATTATTTGAATGTTGTCTGATACGTCATAACTACACCTAAAGTTGAATCTGATTGGGAAAAAACCTCCATCTCCCTAACTCATTTTTCAAACATGATTATTTTTTTTTTGCAAATTCATTATAAATAATGGGAGCTGCATGAATGTAGTGGTTAAATCTGCTATTAATCCAATGAATTTGAAACCTGAACCATATCCACAATAATAAAATATAGTTTGGTCAACTAAAACTATTATTCCTATGAAACAAACTGATTTAGAACTAGATATGCAGGTGGCATTGAATTGGAAATTCCTCGTACTTCAACAAAGCTTAACAAATTATTAATTCACCCTGAACTTAAGCAATGACTTCATAAGGCAAGAGGGTAATCAAGTTTAAGCAATCAATCACAAGCTAATAAGAGGACCAATAGATAATCAAATAAATTAATATCATGCTCGCGTGCTGTTTCAAAAACAATCCACAAATTAACAAATAGATTAGTCACTATAACGACCCACTCACACGACACTCTTGGTATGGGCTACGCGGATAAGTTTTCACAATAAAACGATGCCACGATTGAGGAGGGATCAAAAGGTGCAAGGGGGGAAGGAGTTTACCCGCAAAGGAGAAGATGCTAAGCCATGATGAAGTCAATTGGATGTATCGGTGGGAAGGACAACACAACGAATCCCTTTCACACGCTTGGACAGCGTTCTGGTGTCCCTGGATATTTGGACAGCAGTTGTGTGGTTTGCCGAAATCAGGAACAACAGGTATTGAACTTGGAAAAAGGTTGAATCTATGTATCACCAGCAGGTAGCTGACCTTGAGATGGCTTGGGAGAGAAATAGATAGCAATTGACAGTAGGAAAGTAGCAGCCATTATCATTAGATGGCACCCGAAACAGCGGGACAACAAATAGCAGAAACCTGGGACCAATATTTATGTCTAGAAGATTTGTATAATTATGGTAAAGCTCAATGAGGGGAGGGGGTCGAAATCAATTAATTGGGGCTGATTTAGGGCTTTAATTGGGTTGCCAATTTCAACATATTGGCTAAGGAAATAGGATTTAATTTAGATTTTCAATCAATAATCAGATTTGTGGATAGGGATATCCTTCAAATATAGCCCAATAATTTAGGAAAAGAATTCAAAGCTTTTAGGAGAATTCAAATTTGAATTCAAGTTTTCAAAATTAAGCTAGGCTAATTTATGAAGGAGAATTATTGAGGATTCTTCAGTTAAATTTTAGATTTATGAATGGGGATATATTTCCCAAAAAGATCCAACAATTTAGGAAAGGAACTCAAGGCTCAAGGAGAATTCAAATTTCCAAAAATTAACCTAGGCCAATTTAGGAAGGAGAATTAATGAGGATTCTTCATTTAAATTTCAGATTTATTGATGGGGATACCTTTCCAAAAATAATCCAACAATTTAGAAAAGGGATTGAAGGCTCAAGGAGAATTCAATTTTTGAATTCAGATTTCCAAAAACTAAGCTAGGCTAATTTATGAATGAGAGTTAATGAGGATTCTTCATTTAAATTTCAGATTTATTGACGGGGATACCTTTCCAAAAATAATCCAACAATTTAGGAAAGGGATTGAAGGCTCAAGGATAATTCTTAAATTCAGATTTCTCAAATTAGTGCTAGATTAATTTAGGAAATATTGGAGGATCAATTTGGAGAAAGAAAAGTAGGGAGAAGAAGTCATGAAAATTTAGGCCATGAGCAAAGGTGGGGGGAAGGCGGCAGTTAGGAGGTATGGTGGATTGGCCAAGGAGATTTATGGGTGATGATTCGGCTATGATTGGACGTGAGGATGTCAAGCTTGATGGGGAATAGAGGTGTCGATAAACCGTGAGCCCAGACGCTGCAGCTGACGGGTCTTGCTTTGCTCTCACCTAGGAACTTCACGTGCGCTCTCACAAAAACTCTCAAACGCACCAAAACATAAAGTAGAGAAATTTTCATTCATCATAATCATCATCCTTCCCAAGGGGGATGTGAGGTTTATAAATATACAAAATACAATAAAACATCAAATGACAAAAGTGCCCCCTGGGGTCACATAAACCTACTCACTCAAGTGTGGGTAAAAATGAAAAATTATACATAATAAATCAAATACAAATAATTTCTCATAAATAGAACAATCTGATCATAACCGTAGATCTCCGACCCTTCCTCTGATAAACTTTCCACGGTCGGATGTCCTCATCACAAATATATTTAGTTCCTATTCAACTTACTACCTATATAAATAAAATTTGATGTGATGTTTTACCTATGGATATTGCAAATGTTATTCTCGGAAGTTCATGATTATATGATTCGGATGTTACATTGGGAGATCCCAAACTTATATGTTCAAGAATAATGACAGAAGAATAGTTCTGCAACATATTCCGTGGCATTTTATTTTACAATTTATTATCTAACTCTAAAGAAGTGATGTATTATACCATCTTCTGTGATCTTTTTTTGATCTTATTATGTTTAGTAATTGATTGCATGATCATGATAAAGGTAAAGTGAGTAATAACTAGAACTAATACTCATAACATTTAAATTTATATAATTTGGCTACTTTATATGGATGGTTCATTATCTTAACAAAAAGAAAATTAAATGAAAAAATTTGTTGATCGCATTTTTTATTGAAATTAAGGAGTCTTACAATTGCATAGCTCCTTAAAAAACCTAATTTTAATAATTTTTTTGAGATTTCTTGATAATGTAAACCAGTTTAGGGTTTACTATTGAACTTAAGATGAGATACACAATAAAAACACACCAAAATTATAATCCACGGGTTAAAAGCCCTTTAGCAAAAATTACTCACTTATAATGTAAAAACCAAAAACAATTTTTTTTATTCCAAATATTTATGTGATAGTCGTCAAAATCTAAAATTTAAAAAAAAAATTCAACAAAAATAACAAATCGCACAGCAATAAAATTTCATGTATCGCACTTAGTAAAATTTCAATCATATACACATCAAATTGAAGTTTTCGGTCTCACACAGATAAACGAAAACTCAACCCTTGGATGTAGTCATCAAGACCTACAACACATTCAAAAAATACACATCCAGCATTACAAACACACAAGAATTGAAGAAAATTAGAATTTTATTCTACTAGAATTTTATTCTACTACTTAATATTAATTAATTTTTACATGACTCTGAGCTTCGATTTATAGACCATGAAATAACCAAAATAAAAATATCCTCAAATTTCTTTAAAATCAAGTAACAAACATGTTCCAAAACTTCCTGCGCTACAATAGTAGGAATCAACTTTAAGTTTAATAATTTCCAAATAAATTGTACCACAAAATGAAACCAAGAGGTGGCAACAAGCGACAATTTAGGCACTCGAGCAATTGGCGTATTCAAAAGGGGGTTTATTAGGAATGACTTATGTTAAGAAAGGTAGGGGTAGACCTAAAAAGACTTGGTTAGAAAATATTAGGAATGACCTTTCTTTATTAGATTTAAATGAGAATTTGACTTTTAATAGGACACAATGGAGAAAAAGGATTCATGTAGCCGACCCCACGTAGTGGATAAAGGCTTGATGTTATTGTTGTAAAAGGGGGTTTAAAGGATTTGGATTTTCTCTAGTTACCATGGCAATTGCTTGATTCATTTAGTCATCCTTGTATGGTTAGGACCGATTCCACAAAAACAAATTGTTCAAAAAAAAGTATAATGGAATCAATACAAGCTGCCCGGAATGAATTACACGACTAACAAGAGGAGAAATCGCACCATGCAATTACCATGGTAAATGGAGTGAATCTGAATCCTTTTTTGTGGAGAATGTAATAAAACCACATTCACAGACGCGTCAGTTGTAAATGGAGGCATAAAAATACGGATAAAAAAAGGATAAGCCCAGGAAAACAAGAAAATTTGCATAAGCTCATAAACAATAACATCTAAATCTAATTAAAAAATAATCAAAAGTGAAAAAGCAACATTGTACTCCAAGAGAATGATGAACACATAAAGGAAAATGCAGAGAAACAACGTTTCACTATGATGTGTTAATTGAAGGGTACATGTTCACCGAAAGATAAATGAAGAGCTCATTTCGATAAGCACGCTATGATGTATAGATTTTCACAGAAAAATCAGAAATTTGAAATTTTAGCCAGAAATGCAATAACCAAAGGATGAATATGCACTAAAGGAAAATGAAGCCATAACTATGAAAACCACGCATTTTAGGACATTAGCAATCACTTACACATGATTGTTCCAGAGCTATTTAATAAGAAACTAACTGGCAGAAAGGCCTATATATCAGAAACAAGGATAAGCGTAACAATCCAAGATAACGACAACAATCTTGCGCAAAAACAAAGTGTGCAGGAACTTTGTCAATGTTTTAAGCAATTTAAAATTTCCAAATTTTCAGTGGCTATAGCAGCAATCATAGTACATCGTCACAGGAAATTATAGCAACTTTCCAAGTTCGGATCCTGAAGGACATTTCAGTATAGTATACGAATGCAGTAAAAATTTAAGAGAAAATTTAGCGCGATATCAGATTCAGTACCTCTTATAAAAAGGTAGTTTCTTATCAATTCACGGAACAGATGAATCTCATCAAAGAACCAAAATAAACAAATAAATAACAAAACTTACCCTGTAATAGTACTTCTTCCCCTTCTCCAAATTCGTCATAACCCCGTCATGAATAAACCCCGGATCCCTCCACCCCAAGCTCGAATTCGCCGGAAAATCGCACATATCCTTTCTCTCGTACTTCGTCACCTTCGTCCCAACGATGTTATCCATCTTCCCCTCCAATCCATATCTGACAAACTCTTCATCTCCACCCCCGGTCAGAAACATCACCCTCATCTCATCTTCCCTATCAGTAAATGCCAAATGAACTTGATCCGGCGCAGATGCTCCCTCGAACCCCACTTCCTCCGACTCCGCCAAGCGATGCCGCGTACCCGGAAGCGGGTTGTGATCATGGTCACGATGGCGGTAGTTGACCTCCTCCGGCTTCCATCTGAATAGTCGGAAACTGTAGTTAGAGCGGAGATTGACAAGAGGTATACGGAGCTCTCCGGCGCCAGAAGGCCATGAGGGAGATGAGTTGAGGAAGAGGTAACCAATGAAGTTGTCGTTGGCGGATTGCGGGGGGGAATAGATGCCGAGCCAGTCGAGGGATGAAGGAGATGGTATGCCGGACCACTGGATGCGGACGCTGTGGTTGGATTTGGTTAGGGTTTTGGGGGAGAGACGGTGAGGGAGATGGTGGCAGCGGTGGGGGAGAAGAAGATGGAGATGAAGAACATGGTGGCAAGCGTTAAGATCAGAGTTTCGGAAGAAACCATTTTGGGTATGGATTGGAAGAGCGATGAGCTTTGGACTTTTGGGTGGGAGGAAGATCTGAGGAGAATTGGAGGTTGGAGTCGAAGGTTGAAGGAGACTAGGACAGTTCTATTATTAGTTTGGTGGTAGTGTTTAAGCGGGGATTTATATTTGCTAATTAAATATTATAAAAATAGACGCCAAAAAAAATCTCATGAGGTGGACGGAGAAGAAATATTTATTTTAACCTCGTAATAATATTAATTTGCGTAAGAGCACCGCTACATTAAAAAAAAATATAAAAAAAGAGTTAAACAATTGGAGAAAATTGAATTACAAAATATAGAATGCAAGTTGGTAGTTCTGCAATATGTGAGAATGTTGAAGTTGGATGCTGTTAGTTAGGTGATGTTAGTAGGAGGTTAAAATAAATATTTCTTCTCTGTCCACTTACTCTGAGATTTTTTGGCGTTTATTTATTTATAATATTTAATTAGCAAATATAAATCCCCGCTTAAACACTACCACCAAACTAATAATAGAATTGTTTTAGTCTCCTCCAATCTTTGACTCCAACCTCCAATTCTCCTCAGATCTTCCTCCCACCCAAAGTCCAAAGCTGATCGCTCTTCCAATCTAAACCCTCATCAAAATGCTTTCTTCTGAAGCTTTGATCTTAACTCTTGCGACCATGTCTTCATCTCTATCTTCTTCTCCCCCATCGCTGCCACCATCTCCCTCATCATCTCCCCCAAAACCCTAACCAAATCCAACCACAGCGTCCACATTCAGTGGTCTGACATAGCATCTCCCTCATCCCTCGACTGGCTCGGCATCTATTCCCCATCGGACTCCGCCAACGACAACTTCATTGGTTACCTCTTCCTCAACTCATCCCCCTCATGGCCTTCTGGCACCAGAGAGCTCCGCATACCCCTTGTCAATCTCCGCTCCAACTACACTTTCCGACTCTTTAGATGGAAGCCGGAGGAGGTCAACTACCACCATCGTGACCATGATCACAACCCTCTTCCGGGTATGCAGCATCGCTTGGCGGAGTCGGAGGAAGTGGGGTTCGAGGGAGCATATGCGTCGGATCAAGTTCATTTGGCCTTTACTGATAAGGAAGATGAGATGAGGCAGACAATGATCTTCGACAAAGTGATGATAATCAAACAATAATAGCATTTTGATGACATTGAATGGATTATGACGATTAGATGATGACAGTTTAGAGATGACGAATCAGATGATAGTAGGCAGACAATGATCTTCGACATCAAACATCAAGTTGAGCTCCAAAGTTCTTCAGATTTCCAAGCTCTCTCTAACTTCAAGCCTATGACACCTCAAGATCTAATTTGGAAGAATTGCATATTTCTATCATTTAAGCATAAACCAAAACTTTGCAATTTTATATAAACAATGAAATATAAATGCATTTATATTCATCAAATATTTACAACTTGATACAAGCCCAAAATTAATAATTTATATATATTATTATATATATATATTTATATATATATATATATATTATATTATATATATATAAATATATATATTATATAATATATATATTATATATATATATTTATATATTATATATATATATATTATATCTATATTATATTATATATGATATCATATTATTAATAATTCTATAAGCCATGTTATTAAAATGATCTAGTCTATCATATGAAAACATCATGACTACAAAAGAAAAACTATTAGATGTAGAAGGAAAAGAATGTCAGTAACCCAAGTCACTCCTCAGGCTTTTTACCTTTACTTGAAAACATGTAAAAATTACATAATAAGCACATTATCAGCAAGTAGCCAATATCTAGAAATGAAGTCAATGCATCAATCAAAAACAGTAATCACATATCTATAAGAACATGAGTAATTATGAACAATATCTCGTATATCATGTATTTCATATACATTCCTCCTTATCACATATATATCAGTCATCTACTTATCATCTATCAAATGTTCATATCAGTACTATATCAGTCTAACTACATGCCAATTATGTCAATCTATCAACCATGTATATCGTTAGGCAATCTATCTAAATTATCTTATATGTCATTTCTATGTCAATCATATCATATGTGCAATTATGTATGCTATCATACATATGCATATTAATATGAGTTTAGAAATATGGGACATCTATCTTTAATATGGCATTTTCAAAATTTTTAACCCCCAACTGTTCACTAGTTAACCCCCAATTGTTCACTAGTTGCTATTTAATCTTTATCTTATAAACATCATTCATAAATCTAAATCATTTCACATGCGTCTTTTAGTAAAATCATTAAGAGTAGTCACTTTCTACCCATAAGTGTAATCGATCAATCAATTATAAGCTGACATCCAAGATTACATCATAAATCTATTTATTTTAAGGAAAGTCTGTTGGCCCACCCTCTTATAAAGGATATTAATATTTTAAGAGCTAATCCGTATTAATTATAATGTTGACATCCAATTTTCTTGCTTACATTCAAATGCCACATTCTTTCAATATCAAGAATCATTTTCTTTAAACAATCCAATAGGTGTCTTATTCATATGCAAGTATTATATCCTGAAATGCATATTATGTCAAATGAATGATAATTATATGCACGTTGTACATTTCATATCCAGATTCAGTATAGTAGTATCTGATCATTTTAAAATTAATATTTTACACTCATTTCATATAAAATAACATATAAGCCAAACTACCCAATAAAAACTCAATATAAACCAATCAAATTGCTCCCAATAATAATATCTATAACATTATCAAAAGTTACAAAGGGAAAAGTTTCTATAAATGAGAGATATCGCCTTTTTATCATTTTTAGTAGAGAGAAAGTATATTGAACTCAGAATCATTGAAAATAAATGCAAAGTAAATGTCACTATGATCAGAATAACTTAAATAGCAAAAACGACGGACAAAAAAGGCCTGAAAGACTTTCTCTCTCTCCTCTCTCTCCTCTCCCCTCTATCCCCTTATTTTCTCCTTGTCCTCGCCTCCTTCCCTAACAAGGAATCAAATGAAATGGAAGGGGGGAAATGGTGATGGGGATATTTATATTAAAAAAAAAATTAAAATCATTTCAATGCATGGCATCGACGAGCCCAAGATATAGTATCACAAGATTAATTGTATGTGAAAGAGCACTACTCTGCAGCGCTAAATCAACACTACTGTGCCTAATTTGTTTTAAAAAAAATTTCAGAGAGCTAAGTGTCGTAGTGGCGCTATCCCAGTGCTTCCAAGCACTCTGACTTCACATATACATATTTTCATATTTACTCATTTAATTTTTTTTTTTCTGAGTCATTATTATTATAAAGTCTAGGTTTCTTTTATATGGAGAATGTAGGTCTATTTATAGTACTTTCAGAGTAGACGTTTTGATAAATTTAGTCAAATTTCATAACTCTCCATTAAATGGCTTATATCAAATCTTTTGATCATAGCTATTTATTTAACATGTGAGTGCTCTAATGGCCTCAAAATCAAGTGATCTTAAACTTGTTGGATTCATCCCATTGAGCTATTCATTTTGACTATAAAAGTATAAGATTAATAGAACGTTTGGCTCTTCAATTAGTGTCCTAAGTTTTTAATTATTCTTCAAGTGCCTTATTTAAATTTTTTTTAGCTCTCATTGAAACAGCTTCAGTGTTTTTGGATTTGTTTCATCAAGACACTCGATTTGATTATAACTTTGTTAAAATTAGTCTTTGGATCTGATTCTCAATTTAATTCTAAAAGTTGTCACTTCTGCTATGCCAAAATTGTGCGTCGTCTTATCTAAGCATTTTCTGAGCGTTTTCATCTCTAAAGAAGTATATTATCTAAATCAAAATATTTAAAATTTATTTATAAAAGTGTATTATCTGATATAATAATATGCATATAAATGACATATTTGTTTTATATATATATATATTATATATATATATATATATATAATATATATATATATATTATATGCTGTATTTGATTTAGGGTTACTTTGAGCTAGTCATCTTGAAATAGAAACATATCAATTTCAATTTAAAATCAATTAAATTGGGAGTAATTATTGAACAAATATAATTATTTTCTTATTTTATGCTAATTATAATAATATAGAAAACTCATTTACTAGCCAAATTGAAAAGGAAACTTGACTTATATATGTAATAATGTACATATTTGGACTAATATGCTAGTTATATTTTTATTTGATAAAATTTTTCCAAAAATTTTTTTAGATGAAAATTCTTTTATATAAAAATGTGAGAGACAATCCTTCATATTCATGTGAACATTCAAACATAGTATAGCTCAAATCTTTCACTTTTTGAAGCATCCTCTCCAATAATATTCTTAGAGATCTAGATAAACAATTTCTTAGAGATCTAGATAAGCTTTGTGTGGATTTATTTTTCAAATTTAGTTCAATAACAATAAATGCATTCTAAGTTATTTATTATTCATTTGAAATATGAAATTGGATGTTTGTACTTGTTTGAGATTTGTTACATAAACGAGATTTTCCGAAGTTTAGAAAATGCTCGAGAAGTGAGACTTGTAAAATAGCTATGAATAACATTAGCTTGTATGAGATCCTAAAATTAAAGTAAGAACTACTGATAAAGTAGTTGAATCTAATGGATGCATGTGACTTATAACTATATTTTTGTGTGTGAAAATTTGGGGTAGAGCCCGTTATATAAATGAAAAGAAATTACAAAACTGAAAAAAAAGGTCAACTATAAAGCAATTACAAGAAAGAATGAAGAAAAAAAGGACCCCACATTCAAAAACACCCAACCCAAAAGGTGAGTGAAAGGGGACTAAGACTCGGGTGATCAAAACACCAAAAATCAGATCAATCTATAGCTAGGTTACTCATCACACAAGACCATCAGCTATGCATCCCCCAACCCCAGACCTGGGTCTGCAATGCCCCCCTGCCCCTCCAGCTCCGCTGGCGCCTTCCTCCATTTCCTTTGACTCTATGAGCGTGCATCGATCTGCTAGCTCGCGGTCCCGCAGCGCTAAGGAGCGCATCGCGCCGGCGGCAATGACTCCACTGCGCCGGGGACCGGGTGCGGGGGTTGTTCGTGTCACGACGTGCGGCGCTGAGAGCGGAAGAAGCTTCGTAAGCTAGAAGAGTGTTCGGTGTGAAGGGAGATGGGTTGCGAGAAGTTGTCCGGCATCGACTGAGGAGATCATGACATCTAAGACTCGCGAGTGACGAGTGTTGAGTTGGTCTATGTCAGAGGTGTTGGTCTTATGTTGCGAAGTGTTTGTAGTAAATGCCTCACATCGATCGCCCAAGTCTAGAGAATGTTTACATCTCTCTATCTAGAAGACATATAGCGGTCTGCCGATACTGTGCGAATCCTAAGTTGATGTGCTTGCCTGTATGATGAGAAGTCGTCGCGCGCTCTCGAAGCGCCCCGGACCTCGCTGGCGCCTCGCCCGTAGTTATATCTGAATCGTCAATCAAGCCACATATTTGCTCCAACACTGTGATAGCGGCGTTAGAGCTGAAACACTAGAATCGAGAGAGAGTGCATCATAGATGTGCTATCTACTATCTCATCTTCGCAAGTACAATCTCCCACCCCCACCCCCTATAAGAGAGTCCTCTCAGTGTAGACACCACTCTCCACCCTCAGATCTCTCACTCATCCACTACCATTTAATGCTCACCTCTCCTCGCCCTCAATACTCACACATCGCTCCGCGCTCTTGCCACATTACTCTGCCACTACGTCTCTCCACACCATCTTCTCGCTCGATGCGGGCCCAGACATCTCCCGACGCAAAAGCTAGTTGGCCCGCCCGCGCACTCCTCACATACTAACATACTTTCCCCCCCGCCCCCGCCGCGGACCCGCATCGCACCAATCACTCCCGATTTCAATAGAGTTACAGTCCACTGAGCGCCCGTCTCTCAAAACACTACGAACCCCTAACCGACACCCAAGATCGACCCACACCTCCGAGCCCAAATGGGTGTCCCCCCCCCCCGAACTCATCGGA